>VZTH01012257.1:132348-198545 GCA_013397815.1 Aleadryas rufinucha
CCCCCCCCCATTACTTTATGCTTTTCCTTTTTCAGTTTCTTCAGAAGACTCAAACT
Organism: Aleadryas rufinucha; assembly: GCA_013397815.1. Classification (NCBI taxonomy): domain Eukaryota; kingdom Metazoa; phylum Chordata; class Aves; order Passeriformes; genus Aleadryas; species Aleadryas rufinucha. Next base: position 132,405 of record VZTH01012257.1, read on the forward strand.
ACCAAAGTTCTTTCAGGTGTTTTATCAGCAATGCTTTGTTGGACTACAACTTTCTGTTAAATTTTACATATATTCCTGGTAATATAAAGCATTCTAATAATTTTTTTCCTGAATAATACACTGTTACAGACATCTGCATATGAATAATAGTGAGACTTGGGCTCACTAGCGTGATTTCTTTAATAAAGAACTAAGGACAGTAATTCTTTTTGTTAGAATCTTTTGGCAGGTGCGGAGGTGGGGGAGAATCAAACAGGGAGGAAAGAGAATCCCATTCTTGTTGCTAGCATGTGCTCTTGGAAGCTGCTTAATGTGACAGGTCCAGTATGAGCCAAGAGAAGTCTCCGTTGTGGAAGGTTTCGGGGCTGTGTGCCCTGCTCTGCCTGGATGGCATCGGGAGCTCCCACTAGCCCTGGCACTTCAGCAGGCACTTGGGTCTGCATTTTAATGTCGTAATGAGCTGATGAGACAGTTTTGCTCTTGCACAAGTTTCTGCAATACTCTCTTCAAACCACTGACCAACTGCTGGCCAAAGATGAGTGATTTGCTCTGTGGTACTCTTAACAACTGTGGCTTAGAACACGTGAAGCCTTGTGGCAGCAGGGGTTGTCTTTAGAAGCAAGCTTTTTTATTCTTAATCAAGGTGCTGTCTAAATAAAGAGAATACTGTGTCATTTCACATTACTTTATACCATTTGCACATCTGGTTACTTTCAGATTTACTGCAGTTTCTTTGAAAAGTTAAAAATATTTTGTTACATGAGTGGCCTTCTGTTCATTTGGCTTAAATTGTGTCATTCTTACTGAGAAGAAGAAAGTCCAGAAATTTTATTGTATATAGAACTCTTATTTTGCATGCCAGAGATACAAAAGAGAATTAAAAAATGACAGTTATATAAAACTTATTTTTTCTGACCTGTTTCTGGTGAAACCTCGTGAGTCTGAAGATTCGTTGAGGCAGGAACTATACTTCTTTGGCTTCTCTGTCCTTTTATAGTTCATGAATGATCAGTTTTCCATTTTGAACTACTGTTTCCCTGTTCTGTCTACAGAAGTGGAAACATGGCAGGCTTTTCCCTTGGAGAGGAATGTCCCTTCTTTTTCCTGGTCTGCAGAAGTGGATGCTTGTTCAGGATATGGCTGTTTGGTTCCAGTCCTGGAGTCTAAGCTCATTACAAGATGTGCACCAGCTCAAGGAAGGAAAAAAAAAGGCATTAAGTTAGTCTTTGGAAAGTACAGATTTACTGCTCATTCAGCTCTTCCTTATCCTCAGGAGTCTTCTCCAATAATTAGCCTGGAAGTGTAAACATGACCCAATCTTAGAAAATATTTTGGGTTAACTGCTATCCCATCTACCCTTTAGGAGAAGGGCTGTTTGTAGCCCTGAGAAGCAGCTCGGTCTGTGTTCTGGGCTCTGGCTCAGGTGCTGTCACTGCCATTTCTGCTCTGCTGATGTTTCTGACCTGCTTCAGCAGCTGCTTCCCATGGCAGAGGCTACTTGGGCTGTTACTGTTGCTCAGTGCCTAAGCCTTAGGTATGCAATTATTCATGACATCTCACAGCTATCCCGAATTTTAAAGCTGTCTCAAGCTGTAGCTTGCCCTGTGGCAGGGGGACAAGTGATCTCCTGACACAGTGACAGGGACTAAAGAGGTTACCTGGGACAGCTTGGGAGAATACTTTTGCTCACTCAAAACCACGGGGAGCGGTGTGTTGGGGCATTCACTGGGGTTGTAACAGCCTACAGGTTTTTCTTCTTGCACTGTTTTGCAGAGATTATTTCTATTTTGCACCATTATTCTCTTATTTTTCTAAATATGGGTTGGCCTTCATGCAAAGTGAAAGTCAGGCACACATGGACATGTGTTTAAACTCAGATCCAATCTTTAAAGATGATGTAAAGTTCAGAGATACTGATGGCAATAGCCTAAGATTAAAAGAATGGCTTTTAAGAAATCTCGATGTTTAACTCTCCTTTCTGCAGTCCCACATGAAATTCATCAGAACTGTTTGAAGGCATTCACCCCATGCACAAGGAGTGTAGGTATATTTTAAGCGAGGTAATTCTATTTGTCAGGTAGCAGATTCACGTATACAGGCAGGTAGTTTCTTTTTTTTTCTTAAATTTTAAAAACCCCAGTTTTAATATATGTGTCTAATACTGTGCATGAGACTAGGTTGAAACTGCCTCCTGCATACAGTTCTTGAGAATAGGAATAGTCTATTTGCACGACAGAAACACACTGGTTTTATTTGTTGATTTGTGTGGGGGTCGAGTCTGGAGAGTTTTGCGGGTGCTGGGAGCACGCTGAGACAGCCTCCATTCCCAGCTCTCCCGGAGCCGCCTCCCCGGTGCTCACCCTGCCAGCTCCACGCTGCGCAGCACCTTCCCTGGCCCTGCTCGCTGCTCTCCATGGCACCAGCTCCCTTTTTACCGAATAGGTATGGCTTAACTTCTTTAGTGGAAGTTATGCAACCTGAGTGTGGCCTTGCATTTTCATCCATGCTTAGCTGACCTTCAGCGTTTTTGGCAGCTCTACAGAGAGCATCGTTAAAGAGGAACCAGGCACAACAAAGAATGTTACTCTGTTGTGCCACAAATCTCAGGCTGCTGAATCACGTTTGTAAGAGGGGATAGGAGAATGCATCATTTTGTTTAGGAACATAACTGTATAGTGGCATGTTTTATATTTTTCTGTATATTTTATATGCAGAAAAATCATGTTGTTTCTGTTGCTATCTCTAGAAGTCATCTTCCAGGGCCCAAAGAGAGGGGATTAATCACACCATGTGAGAAGATTAAGGAAGATTAAATTCTTCACTTGCATATATCTCCTGGACTTCACTAGAATTGCATTCAGCTGTTCTAAATTTCCTTTTTGTTACGTGACAGATCTGCTATTAGTGGTAGAGACTTCTGTTTACATTGCTGAATTATTTCTATGCTTGTTTAGGTTAATCTATTCTCTTGCATATTTTTTTTAGTGAGGTTCTTTTAAATCTCATGTTAGAGAAACTTTCAATGTTCAGTTGCAAAATTCTCTTTAGTTTAATTTTGGAAATCTAAGAAACTGTGTGGTTTTGTCACTAGCAAACCCAAATATTAAACACTTGCTGTATTTACTATAGTATTTATCCCATTATTGCTATTAAACTGAACAAAAGAGTAAATGTCTGAATTTCACACCAGTCACTTTGGAAATGCATTGCCTGTAATCAGCAGGATTATAATTTTGCAGTATCATTTTGTGTAAGGTGTCATTTGTATTCTGTTAATGAGACTAGAAATAGATGTTTAGATCTAGGATTATGCAAATTACTTCTCCTTTAATAGAATATTAAGCTAATAATTGCTTCCAGGAATAAGATTTTAATTTTTGCACTCCAAAAATAAAAACGATAGCAGAAATGTAATAGATGTAATACATAGTAGCTCCTTCTATATAAATGATTCAATAAAGGACCAGACTTTGTAAGTGATGCTTATTCCTGTAATAGATCAAGCAGTGCACTGTTTTTATAAACAGTCCTGGCAAAAAGAATACAAAGTAGTTTTCCGTAGGGACACCATTTGTGCTGTTTCAGCAAACAGTTTATTTCTCACAAAGTCACCAGCAGATAAAAGAACTGTTACACTGAGGCTTTGGTCCAGTGCAGGATTAAGGGCACGTCAGTAATGCTCTGTCGTGCATGGCTGTGTCCTAAGCCATCTACAGCAGAAATCACTATAAAATATAAAATTTCCATTAAAGGTATTTTTAAAAAGGTATTGTTTTACTGAACAGATTTTCTAATCTGTTCTTAATTTGAGATTCCCAGTAAAACAATCCAGCATGGTGATCTTGCTTTTGATAAGAATCATGACCTACTTTCAGTGGGTGTCTTCACTTTGTAGGCTAAGCATCCGATTAAATATTACCTTAAAATGGAAATGCAAAGAGGAAACACATAGCAGGGCTTTCTCTGTGTACGTGGGGGAACAGACAGCTCCAGATGAGAGTAACATCCACTGAGATATTAACTTTAGATTTGATACATGTCTGGTAGCATGTATAAGGATTACATTTGTATGCCATTGCTTTTGGAGCACTGAAAGCGATTGTAGAAATTGCTGGATTATATTCATAGAGCAAATAAACTGCTTGGGAGCTCTTTCCTAAAATCAGAAATACTCTGAGACTTTTAATTACTGATGCAGTACAGAAAAAGTACAAAATAATCACAAAGTGCTGAAAAAATTTTAATCTGTTATCAGTGTTGACTGTACTGGAGATGTTACTGGCATGAGTGGTTTTTAATGTCCTAGTGTTAGGAGTATAATCCTGAGGACCAGTGCCCCACAGCAGGGCTGCTGCTGCCTTTCCTGTTGGTCCTGGGGGTAGCTCTGCCCTTGCATTCCAGCAGTCACACAAAGACGGGTCCTACTGTGCCAAGCTTAGGTGTGGTACAGTTCACCTTACCAGAGTGTTTAGGATTGAATTTCTGCAGCTCAGTAAATCTTGCAAGCTGTGGTGTGGGTAAGTGGAGAGGTTTTTTTGGCATTTCCGAACAACCAGTGCTTATAATGCAGCAAGTATCGGAAATTACATTCCCCGTAATCTGAAACATTTTTGTCACCTTGCAGAATTTTTCAATGAGACACGTTTTAAGCCTTGGCGGTAATTAGCAAATAGTATCAGCATCATTTTGTTCTAGGACTCCCCTCTGTTTAAAAGTTTGCCACCTGGGCTTTAATCCTAAGTGCTGCAGAAGTTATGAAGAGAAGTCAAGGTGTAACCACGCAGAAAGCAGGAATTTTTCCCCTCCTGTGTCGTTGCTTTTTCTTTCTGCTTGACTGTAGAGCTCATGAGGCAGTGAAATATGGTAATAACTCCATGGGTGTGTGGGTGGAGAGAAGGAGGGACAAGAATAAGAGAAGACGGGAGATAAGAAGACCCAGTTCAAAAGGAAGAGGGAGGAAAGATGAAGGTTGACTGATGAATAGAGCATATAAAAGGACTGTCATGTAGAAGGAAGAATATGGAGTCTCATATACATGAATGGAGAGAAGCAGCCCCAGCTTCCACACCTCCCTCCCTGGAGAGGGAGTAACAAAGGGAAGACATTGAGTTCTGCTCTCCTCTTGGAAGAGTGGTAGATTGTAGTTGCCAAATGAAAAAATATAAAATCCATAAAACTGATTTTCTCCTGTCCTGGTGTAGGGGAGTAGCTACCTTGGAAAGCGTTAGGAGTTGTGGAGACAGCCTGTCTACATATCTCAAGGTGTCCCGGGCTGTAAACTTGCAACAGCCTGAGATAAAGATTCACATTTCTGTTCCTGGAGCTCAGCATCTAGGAGTGGGTAAGGAATTACTGGGTGTGGATTACATTTGTCTAGATAGGACGTCTTGTCCTCACTGTCCTGAGCCTCTGGAATGTGCTTTGATCCTTATGTCTTTCAAAGGCACAGGCTGGTATCAGCAATGCAGAGTTTGGCTCCCCAGCCTCAGCGACGAGGGGCTCAGGGCTCGAGCTTGTGTAGTGCCTTGTGCCTGGGGAGCACCACACAAGTTCGTGTTACAGGGTGCCTGGCACAAAACACAGGGCTGTAGTGGGAAGCTGCTGAGTTTACTGCTTTTAAAATAGTTGTAAGAAGTGTTATTTAAGCCATAAATCATCAGCTGATAAATTTGCCATCTTCTAGGCCTTAGATAATGAATCTAAATTTATTTGTGTTAAAGCATAGAAAGCCTGTCTAGGACCTCCAAGCTTATTTTTCATAGTGAAATATTGCAGGACTTCAGTGCTTTTAGCCTCCTTATTGAATTGAAGGGAAAAAACTATTTTCTTGTGTGGTTCTGACTTCTGATAAGACTGAACCATTTTAAGAGAAACAATTCTTGTAAAAATCAGAGGTTTCCAGCATCTCCAATACCAATCCAGTATTGATAACATCTTTTTTATTTAATAGCTAGCACTTATGACCATGAAAAACATCTGGCCCTGCTGAAAACAGCAGGTTTCAGCCTCTGCATATTCAGACCCCAAACCTCTAATCCAAATGTATTCAAGTGATTATAAACAGAAGTATTTAATTGACAGAGTACCAGACCAGTAAATTAATTGCCTAGCACTTTAGAGCAGAAGATGATTGATACCAGATTTTTTTTTTTAATAATAGTTCTCATTGCTTTTCCTACTGAAAAAAAAAATACGTGGTTGAATTAAAATGCATGAACAAGATCATTGATCATTTTCTTGCTATTGAATTTAGCATATTTGAGTTTTAACCATTTGTTCTGTGGTGTCTCTAGGGCTTTGTAAATATGATTAATGTCTGATTTCAAAAGCTTTTTATTGATTCAGTAACTGCCTGACTTTTGCTGTAACATTTTAACTGCAAAGATAAAATTATGATAAAAATGTAGGAAACATCTGTGAATATCTTGGAAATCTGACTCCATGAACTATTGGGGGAAACTAATGGAGTATTGTCTTCTGGAGTTTTATAATGTGTACCTGAGGTTAGGATTGGGTCCCGCACCAGCAGCATCTGCAGATAGTGTTTAGGATCTCATAAACTGTGCAGCTTTTTAACAATTTTACCTTTACATTTTGACACTGCTCAGGTTTATAACGAAGTCTGAATTTATATCAAAATGCAGAGAAATAAATTTCTTGTCATTATTGCCTCTGGATTCCTGTTGTCAGAATGAGTGGGTGTTCACGTCAGAAGGTAGAATAAATGCTAGTGCCTTGAAATGCTGCCTCTACAGCTCCTAATGGTGTTGCACTTGTCATCGTCAGCTTTCCAAATGCTCCAGTTTTGAACTTGGAATAAATTTGCTCCACTCATAAAAACACCCACGTCTGTAGGAAGAAATGTGTGCATGTACCTTTCTTTAGTTTCCATAATGTGACATGTGTTTTCCCTCCCTAATTTTCCTCCCTGACACTGTTTTGATGTGCCATGTGACACTGGCCATTCCTTATCCATATCCTTTCCTTAAGGGTGAGAGTTGTCATGTTTTGTTAAAATCTTAGATGCCAGAATTTCTCTTGACTTAATACTTATCTGTTCACATTTTTTTTAATCACCCTATTCAAAAATTATGTTTAAGAGTCATTGAATGATTCAATAGAGAACAGAAGATATGAATATTCAATTTAAAGAAAGCAAATGCTGAGGACTTTTCAAACTTTTCACAATAACAGGCATTTATTGTAAAAATAACTAACCAACAGTTGGTCTTCTGCAGGAATAGGTATTAAATACCATGGAGTGAAGATATCAGCTGGAGGAGGAAGCAGAGGTTAAGACCCCAGGGTGTTGTCATTGCTGGCACTGATTTACTGCACAGCCTGGAGTAAGTCTGTTAATGCCCATGTAATTAATTTTTCATCATGAGATATTAGTGGGCTTCATATTCATAAAGGTTTCAGATTGTGCTTTAAATTGTTGGAAGTTCAAGGATAGATGCAAGTGCAATCACTGTCAGTTGAAAAAAAAAATAGTAAAAAAACCCCAGTAATGTATTAGATGTCTTCTCAGTCTCTCAATTATTTTTTTATAGAGTGAGTAAAACTCTTTCTACCAGGATTGCAGATATTGCATATTTTATTCCTTTAGCCATGACTACTACAGGAAAACTGAGTTGCTAATGAGGAATAAGGCACCATTTCCTACGTTCTTTCTCTTCTAATAAAAAACCAGCACCCTCACATGCTGAGGATTTCTGTATGCAGTACAGAGAAATGTTTAAAATGCAATGGTCTTAATGAGCCCTTCCCTTTCTCCTGCTGCAGCTCCATATTTTTTCCTGTATTTCTCTGAGCCACTGCTTGTGATTTGAACTCCAAGCAACTTGGAACAAGTGAAAATCAGGATATGTGCTGTGTAGCCCAGCAGTAGGTAGCAGTGACTTCCAAAAGGTGCAAAGGAAGCCCTGGTATCCCTGGCTGAGCCAGCCTTCAAGGGCATACTGCCTGCTGCCCCCCTTCTGGAGCTGGCATGGCCTGTGTGTGGTGTAATGATGTCCAGGTCAATTATATGACCTTCTCCATAGTCAGCTAACCAGGAGTATTGCCACACTGCCTGGCACCAGCTCTGTCTCCTAAAAGCAATGGAGGAAAGGTGTATGGAAAACCGTTGCCTGGGAAACTCTCTCTTCTTCCTGTGCAGCCAGATTTTTATGTATTTGTTCCTTAATCCATGTCCAGGTCTAAGTTTTTGGAGAACAGCAAATTGTTACATAGTGTGTCACTTGGTTTGTTAGGAGCCTGGGTTAAGTGTGCAGCAGACTGCCTGTGTAACACCAGGTGATTCCACTGGGATGAAACATGTAGAGGTGGAGACTATTTAGTGGGTTATACTTGTCACATAATTCCAGTATTTGCTTCTGTTAATCACCAGAACACGTAAAAATGTCTTGCCATTCTCCTTTGACTGCTAAACTTTAACAGTCTTCATGAAATAGTCTACACTTTGAAAGACTTACTACTGCCATTAAAATAGTGAGTCTAATGCCTACATATTTATAATTTATCTATGGAATTTTGCTTCTTTCTCCATAGATACTGGAGATCAAATTTTTAAAAATATATTAGAAACTTATAGCTAATAAGTTATAATTTTACATTAATAACAGGTCTAACACAAACCTCTAGGTCAAAACAAGGTACTTATGTGGGATCCTAATCCACATTTCAATCCTTCAGCCCTAATCTACAAAAGAGAAAGAAGTAATTTTGCTCAGATTTGTTCCAATGGACCAAAAGCAACATTTTTTGGGTGTTATGAGAGATGATTTGGGTTGCTTGTGAGTCAGCTGTATAATACTTAATTCACAGAATGCCATTTGTGTAGCAATTCTTGTACTCTGAATGTGTAGAGTATTAGATATTTATTCGTAGAATTACATACGTTAGTTGTAATCAGGTTGTTACAATGCTCTGACTTTGAACTGGAACTTCCACAGGTGCCTTGACAGAACATCCTAGCAGCAAAGACAAGGACAGAGAGGCATGACTGTATTAAAAAGCTGATTAATTATCCTGAAGGTTATATAGGAAAGTCAGAGAGAACTGCATCATATGCCATTAGCAACTGAAACCCCAATTTTATGTTAAAAAAAAAAAAGGTTGATGCCTATTGTTGCTCATAAAACAAGCAACAGATTTTGATTAAAATCTGACTGCTGTTGCAAAGGAAATTGACTGGAGAAGCCCAATCCCCCCAGTGCATGGGTGACATTAAATGTCAGAATACTGATGAAACTGGGAAACCGGGGGAAGGTTTTTTTGGCTTTGCTGTGCCACGGAGGGGCAGACTGGTTTCATGCCCTGGGCCATGGAAAGCTGCCTGGAAAGCTGCCTTGCCTTACTGCCTGCTGAAAGAAGTCACTTACAGTGATTTGCCCTAATATATAAAAATCAAATTCCCGAGTACAAATGGAAAAAAACCAGAGTGTACGGTCCTGGAGCTTGAACTCCCCTTTGCCTTTGGTGAAATGGAGACCTCTTTTGTTTCCTAAATTCAAGATACTCTACAGAACCTGGGTTCTCACAGGATGGCAACTTGAAAGTTTTAGGTTTATGAGGCAAGGAACGTTTGGGAAGGGCTGATGCTGAACTCTGGAGAGCTGATAAAATGCTTGCATGGACTTCTTAAATTTGAATGCAGACTGCAAGTTCTGTGAAACGGGAATGGGAGTCAGGGATTGGACGGAGGGGGCCTATTTGCATTTGTCTCCGGTTTCACTGAGAGCATCCTGCATGTTTATCGAGCCAAGGATATCTGCTGTCTGCAAGGCAATGACTCCCAGTTCCTGCTGAGATGCGAGAACTGCAGGAGACAGAACTGGCTGTCTTCCAAAGGCGAGCTAACGTTCCCTGTGATGCAGCAGCCTCCCATGCCGAGGTTGGCAGTCTCTCTGTGACTGATGTGTGTGGCACTAGAAAACCTTCCAAAGAAAATGATTTTGAAAAAACCAACGTTTTGTATCAGTAATGAGAACAGATGTTGGCCTCAGATGCCACATCTGCTTCAGGTATCCTGGATACTCTTCAGAGTCTTATGCAAAAGTAGTTTAGGTACTTTTATACTAAATGAACCTGGCTCCCCTCTATCTCCTTTTTAACCCAGATGAAAGGAAGCCTCTTTCTCTTCTCTTTCCCTGAAGGCCTTCCTCCTATCCCAGACACTGCCTGTGAAAACAGGTAAAGGTTTTGCACGCTCCCTCCATTGTTGGTCTCCTTGAAATATCACCAAATGATGATGGAAGAATCAGGAACCCAGAGAAGCATTTGCCTGGTAGGTGTGAACCAACAGGTTGAAAGACTGGAGAGCCCCCTTGGGCTGAGCTAGTAGTCCTGCTGTTATCTTGAGGTGCCCTTCTTTCCTTCCTGTTAATGTATTTTTGTAAACTGTATGCCAGCAGCTCTCACTGAAACATCTGGTCTCCTCCAGGCTGCTTCTTGCTCTTGGTTCCTTCAGTTCTTTGAGGCTGAGAAGAAAACCAGCTCCAAAGTATGGAATAACATGGTGTTTCTGGTGATGGACAGGGTTTGGGTCTTCAGCTTTTTTAATGCCGGCCTAACTGCAGAGTTTAGATGGGAGGGTATGTGCCCCCTGGAATTGTCTTAGGTGAGCTGGGTCAGCGAAAGCTGTGAGTTCTCCCCATTTCTCATGACAGGTTTTGGATATAAGAGGTAAGCAGACTGCAGGGCTTGGTGTTTCATAGCTGTCTAGGCAGGCTGCCTTTCAGTTCACATTTGCTCTGTGCAGGACAGACTGGCACAGCTCCATCTACAGCTGATATTGCTGGTGGGATGGGCTGAAGGGCAGAAAAGTGCATCATGTGGTCAGAAATCTGCCCAACCCTCCTACTAAATACAAGCCAAGAAAGGCTTGCCTTCGTGACAACTGCATGGCAGGTGACTGCACATGAATGCACACTGCTAAAATTCATGTCTGTGTATGATTAAATGGTGTTCTTCACTCACTTTTTCCACTTTTCTGCTTGGTTCATGTACAGCATTCACTTAGTGTTTTTTACTAAGCGGTGGTCTCAGTGCAGTTGGCGGTCACAAGAAACAGCAGAGGAGAAAGTTCTTTCCACAGGAAAGACGCTAAAAATAACATTACCCCTGGAGGAGGCAGTAGTTGACACTGGAACTTTTCAACTCTCTTCATTTGCTAATGTTGTAAAAGTTGGCAGCTCTTTAAATTGGTGACAGCCCTCTAAATACATCATGGGTTTTGGTTTGTTTTTTTTTCTTAAATAAGTAATCCATCAGAATGGCCAAGTACCTTTGGAAAGAAGAGCATTGTGATATTGAGTTCATCTAGGAGTTACAGAGAAAAACACAGCCTGACTGTTAATTGTTTTACTTCAATGCCTTTTGCTGATATTGAGAGCTTAGAAGAGCTCAATAGTGATTTCAATTACTTGGGTGTAAATCCAGAAAATGACAGTGGAGTTGGTCCAGATTTACATAAGGACAAATGAGATTTTAAGAAATGTCTGTATAGTTTCCTTTCAGGCTTTAGATATAATTATCTTAATTAGCCTCTCAATTCAAGGGTCTAATTTCCACCATGGTTAATGAATAACACTTTTACTTGGTGACTGAATTATCTGACTTGAATTATCATTTTTAGGGAATATTCTAAAGACTCCTAATGAGAAAAAAAGCCTCAGAGTTCTCCAGCTTTATTTTTCCAAATATAGAGACTAAATATAGCATGCATTCCCCAGAAAATGTGAGTGACAGGGATTAGTAATTCATGAACAACATGGCCCATTTACAGTCCTACCATCACAGAATTCATTGTGGCGTGGAGAATATCAAACAAAACAACGCAGTTGACTTCCATGCATTTAAAACAATGAGGAATAAAGGCTTAATTCAGACTAAAACTCAAAATGCTCCCTGGATTTAGTTAACAGTAATGAAAACATTGAATAATAGCTAAGAAATAAGCTGAAACCTGAATTTTAAAAGGCTGAAAAATAATTAATTAAATCTCAAAAGTATTAAAAGTTGCGGTTGAAAATGAAGGTGTGTTCTGTCACAAGGCTTTGCTCAAAAAATGCTTTTCAAAAGACCCACCAAAACCGATGTGTTGCATTTAATTGTGAGCGTTTTAAATCCCTGCCAGTCCATTCCAAGAGGTGGTACGCTCTGACTACAAGCAACCCCTCGAGACTACGGTGTTTCTTAGCAGTGTGGTTTTCTTTTAAAATAGATCTCAGGACTGGGTTGCAGGGGCTCCAGTTCCTCAAGACTCATTTGGAAAGGGAGCATTTTGTGCTCGATGCCCTGGGCAGGCGTGGAAAGCAGAGCAGAGCAGAGCAGAGCAGAGCAGTGGTCCCAGGCAGGCTGACTGTGTCCTGTGTTATCGGGGGAGGAAGGCCCAGCTGCTGCAGGGGCTCCAGGCCTCTGAGGTGAGTGATGGCAGTGGCTCTGAGCAAGGATGGCAGAGCATACTCCAAACTCCTGTGAAGGGACACCAGGGAGATGCCACCAGGGCATGTGGCACTCAAGTGCTGCAACTGCCTTCACACCTTGCTGTCTGTATAGTATTCCTGCAGTGCCAGCAAAGGAGCAGCAAGCCTCAAATGTCCAGGAATTATTGGGTAAGATATGGGATCAAATAACCTTTAAATGATTGGCACATCTCCAGTTTTTGAGACTCATACTGCAGGCATGTTTTTGCTGCATTGTCATAAAATAACATGGTAGCTTGAGCAGGAATTGTTGTCCTTCTCAACAGAGGTAACATGAATAACCCAACCAAAGCACTCATACTCACCCATCTTGAAGTATTGCATATTGTATCCTCAGAACTGGCCCTTTCCCTGATACCACTTTGGTTTGTTGTCCCCAGCTGACTTCTTAGAGCACAACCTTCTCTTTACACCTGCCCAGTCATGCTTCCAGAAGAGAAGAAGTTGGTCCAGCTGTACCTCCAGTGGCTGTGGATAGGAGGAGTTCATGTGTTTGCTGCCTTCTCTTCCCTTACAGAAGTAGCCCAAGTCCTTGCAACTTTGAGTTTTGTTGCGTACCTCTGCTTTGCTTCAGGTATAAATCAACCACAGCAGGCATTTGCTGCCTGCTACACTACAAAGCATCAGACGTTATCTGTAAGCACTGCACACAGTTTTGCCGCAGTTCAGTAAACAATGTACATGGCTGCTGTGCTCCAGGTGAATCAGAGACCTAGAAATGAGCTGTTACTGAGCAGCAGGGTACAAACTAGGCCTTTCTTTACCCAATCCACACACATAAAGCAAGTTATTGCTGTAAATAGTTCTCTCTCTGGCCTTTTCTTCGCTGCAAAAAGAGGTACTTTCCTAATGTCTGTTAGAGATCCAAATCACAAACATATTAAAATATATTTGCTTGTTTATTGTAGCTTTTTAATCTGCCAACTCCTGTGATACTAATAAGAATGAAAAGGGCACCCTTTCCCATGGGTGGTTTTGTTCTTGGTGTACCCAGGACAGCAACTTTATCTTTGGAAAGCCAAAGCCATGTTTTCGCATTTCTTTTTTTAACTTATTAGGAAAAAATCTTTACAATACTTTTGCAGTAATTGCTAATAATCCTGTGTCTGTAAGTCCACTGAGTGAAGTGGTGCAGGATGAAAACCTCACGTGGGCTCAGCTGCCATCAGGAGCTGGGCCTGAAGGAGGAGTTAGGCTGGCAACCTGGCCACCAGCTCCTACTGGCACAGCTGGCTCCTGCTGAATGCTGACCCTGCTTCCCCCTGTGCTTCACCCTCTGGGCTGGTGAGAAAGCAGCTACTGTGACAGGCATTTGGCTTGTTGCTATGCCACAGCAATCCTTGGCGTTAGAAAAGCACAAGGATAGGTTTCCTGCTGAAATCTCCAGCCTTTCCTCTGGTAAAGCCATGGATTAAGCAGCAAGAGCCTCCTCAGTTATGTGTGAATGATGTAATCAGTGGAAAGTGGATTCCAACTTATTTTTGATGGCTGACAACAGGTGCCTTGCTGGGCTTCACCTTCCCACCCAGTTCTCTGTCTTCTGATGTTTCTCTTCCCCTGCCCTGCCTACCCCTGTTTTTCTTAATTTTGGTTTTTTCCCTTCTGGTTTTAATTTAATCCTTTTCTCAACAAATAAACAAAACCTTCCCGTAAAATTTGCTCTGCATGAATGAATCATTGTCATGCTTTTTCTCCCTTGCTTTTAATAAACATTATAGGATGAACAGTGTTGCCCATGTTAAATAAATATAAAATAATTAAGAAAACAAAGTGAAAGAAGTCAATCTCACTATCCATTTTCTCCTGACTGTAAGATAACAGCAGGAATCATGAGCTATCAGCCATGTGTAGCCTGCAACCAAAAATCTCCCTGAAAAGTGGGAAAAACCTTCTCATGCCTCTCCTGTGGAGAGGCAGCACACTTACCAGATACAAAGACTGCAGACAGTAGCTGCTGGCACAGAAGCTGCCAGGGAATCATGCACAGTTGAGTAGTAAGGCAAACTCCAGGAAAACTCAACCTATAATTAGCTAATTCCTGCGTGAGTAATTGGCATCAAGCAAGTGAGAAGTCAGCTGTGAAAGAGAGGACTTGACTGGCTTAAAAGAGAGGCAGATTGACTGGCTTAATTCTAGGGGGGGTTGGTTGGGTACTTTTGGCTGGGGTTTTTTTTTTCCCTTCTTCATCTTGGCTACTATTGTTTTTTTCTCTTTCCCTTTATTCTGCTTTGTGCACCTACCGCTTTTCCTCTCTCCTTCCCTCACCCATCCCTGAGATGACAAGCAGATATTATGCACTGTCAGCTCATCTGTTGCAACAATTTTTTCCTCCCATGAAACGGAATCTGGAATAAAACTTTGGGGTCGCCCCAGGAGAGAGCAACTCCAGCAGGACCCAATTTTCTCACATCTTCTCCTGAGTGGCTTCTGCCTCTGCCTCTGATGGGGTAAATCTATTCAGTTACAGCTTGTCTGCTGGCACATTTTGGTTGTTATAAACCCAGGGCAACTGTACATTACCCAGACAGTGCTTGCCTCCACATCTACAAGGGGCTGCTGTGCCCAGAGTGCCACAGGCTGGTCAGGGCCAGCTGCCCAGCGCATGGAACAGGCTGCCTGCTCACTGGTGTCTCCTGAGGTGTTTCCACACTTTGTGTGGCCCAAAGCAACAGCTTTGGTCTCAAAGGAGGGATGCAGGTGCAGGTGGGTGGCCTCCCCCAACCCACCTGCACCTCTTGCACCAGGTCTCCAGAGCAGGGCTGCTGCAGGGACTGGGAAATCTGCTTCAGCTGGGTTTGAGTAAATCTTGTCACTTACACCTGGGAAGGACAATTGCAAAGGAGGTCTTCCAGAGCAGTCTTTTGCAGCAAATTTCCCTGTTCTTTGTGCATAGCTACAGACCTGTCCTACCCTGTACCAATCTTCACATAATAAAATCATCTGTTCCCTGAGACAATTTCTGAAGAACACACGTGAATTCATTGAAATGTGGATTTGTGGGGTTGCTTCAATGTACTATGCACAGTTACTTTCCCCTGCTAATTCAGGCCACAGTGGTGGCACAATCATTAGTGCTCAGGCAGAAATTGCTGCACAGCTTGTGAGTGCCTGATCTGAATGAGTTCCTGGTTGGTTCCCCTAGAACTGACCTGAAGGCTGGAGCGCTTCAGGCAGGCTCTAGGAGACCTCTGCCTGCTGTTCCTGCCTGCATGGTGCCCGTGCATGGCTCTGGGGTGTCTGGTCACACAGCTGAACATCCAGCTTGGTGCTTCCTTCTGCCTTCCAGAAGGGGAAGGAGATTCGTCTGAAAGTGCTCAAGACCAGGCTGGATGGGGCTTTTGAGCAGCCTGGTCTAGTGGAAGGTGTTGCTGCTCATAGCAATGCATTGAGTTAGATCTTTAAGGTCCCTTCCAGCTCGAGCCGTGCAATGATTCTGTGAGTGACCGCTGCTCTTTCTGCTGTGTCACCTCAGCTTTGCTGAAGAATTGGCTGCTGGCGGGAGCTGCAGGCCTGGCACAGGGGCAGGACACGCTGTGCTGCGGCAGGCAGCCAGCACGGCCACTGCCAGCTTGGGCTTACTCATGGGCAGCACGGTCATCCTGAGACACCTCAGCAGGCCCGAGGCAGCCCACATGGGGTGAGCAGTCGTGATTTGAGTGGGCACTGCTAAATTAGCCAGAGAACTCATATGCTTTGGCCATGAGGCACAACAGGCACGTCACCTGCTGTCCCCAGGGATGCTGCACATAGACTCAGACGTGTTTGCCCAAAGCAACGGAGAGGGACCTTGTGGGGGTACAGTTGCCTCATGGCTTGGGGGTGCAGCTCTCCCTCTTTCTGCACCTCTGGAGCACCATGTTTGCACAGGTAAGGCTTGGCACCCATCAGGGTCTGATGAGTCCTGTGCAAGCAGCATGTGTGCACAAAGCCTCCTGCCTCTGGGCACAAGGTTCTCTGCTCACTCTGGACCACAGGAAGAGTGTGTGTGCACACCTGTGTGTACGTATGCATACATGTGCACAGATACAGGTATGTATATGTACACTTACGTGTAATAGCAGCTACACTGGCTATGCAGGTCAGTGCCCTGTCTCAATGAACAGCTCCCCTGCTGCACAGAGTCAGGTTTGGTACCTGGTGGGCAGAGGTAGGGATGCAAAGATGGAAGATCAGCATAGGAAGATGTTCGGCATAGGCCATGCAGGCATCTGAAGACCTGTGCTAGGCTAGTGACTCATTTTGGACTGTAAACAAACAGCAGGAGTGCCATGGTGTTGTGAGGAGTGCTGCACAGCCATTTGTTAATCTCTCATTGCTGACTCCACCTTGGTAAACGGGAGTTCAGCAGCAGCTTTGACTCTGATCAAGAGAGCTATCAACCGGGCCCCTGAGAAACTGCCCGAGGGATACAGATGAAATGTCTAAATGAGGGTACTTGGCAGCTCATCCCTTGCTTGAGAGTCTCGTCTAGAAGAAGTAAGACGTAACAACAAACCTCTGTCTGCCTCGTGTTGTGGAAGTGTGTGCTGGCCTGAGAGCAGTGTCTTCTGAACTCCTCTGAACTCCTCTGAACAAGGGCTCGTGGTCCTTCACAGCTGAGACCAGTGACCTAGGCTGGCTTCAGAGGCTGCATAAACAACAAAATCACAGCTGAGCAAAAGCAGCCCATCTGTCCTGAGCTCCAGCTGACTCTTGCTTTGCTTTGACAAGATGCCCTCCCAATGGTGTTTGCCATTGCCAATTTTTCTTTGTTTCTTTCTCTCCCTTATCTCTAAAGAATTACTCTTGTGCTATTGCTGTTGCCCAAATGCTTTAAAATCATCTTGAACACCCTCATTATTTGCTTGAAAGAAGAGCCCGCAGGACATCAGTTTGCCTTCAGCCCCAACCATATCAACCAAAGGCAACTGCGCAGGTTGTTAGTGCAACACAAGGCCTCCACTGTCAAGATGTGTGTGTCCTCCAGAACTTGAAAAGGGGAATGTCACACTGGTCTTGTTATGCCTTTTGGGCTTTCAGGAGGAATATGGATCTTCTGCTTCAGCTGGCTTATTCTTTGACATCACAGCCTGTGATGTGCTCTGATGGTGTTGATGCAGCACCAGACCCTACAGAGCTGTCTGCCCCAATCTCAGCTCTGCTGCTGCTCCCTGTCTTTGTGCCCTTGGCTGCTCCGAGTCCTCACCATCAGGGAGAGCAATCACCTCCTGTAGCATGCAGCCCCTCAACCCAGAGCAGAGGCTCCAGTGGCTCATGGTGTTGTGGCTGGTGTGGCTCACAGCTGCCTGCCCAGGGCCAGAGGGGCTTCAGGTCCACCCCAGGCAACACACAGCACCACCTACAGCAAAGGGCAATGGCCACAGGTACTGCCTGTCATGCTCTTGGAGAGGGTGAGTCACCACAGTCATTCTCATTTTACCCTTCTGAAGCTCAGTACAGACTAAAATTAAATGTATCTGGAAGTCAGGTTCCTTCAGGGCATCTGCTGGCTGGGACTGGAGGTTACTGAGGCTGCTGCATCTCCTGACTGACTGCCCAAGTGCTGATGGTTTTAGTGCTGCTCTCAGGACCTCTGGAGCAGAGTCATCCTGCAGTATGGATTACCTGGCACATGCCAGCCCCGAGGATATGGCCTTCATTATGCAGAGAGGCAGTTTGCCCAAGGAGAGGAAAGCCAGCTAAGCCATGTCTACCAGCACAATCCCTGCCAGACTCTCTGCTCCTGGGAAGATGAGCTGCTGGTATCTGATCCAGTGTGAGACAAGCAAAAGCCAACCAAACAAGTCCACCTAATCCACTTCCAAAAATATCCCCTGGCTGTAAGAGGAAAGGCCCTGGGAGTTGCTGGCTGCCTGTTTCGCTTTAGCACATGGAAAAGAAAAAACACAAACCACGAGGAGGTGAGGCTGGGGGCATGTGGGGTGTTTCTGGTCTCCCCCCTCAGGCAAGGTTTAGGGCTGAGCAGTTCTGAGGTGAAGAGCTGTGGTTTCAGTTGGGTTTCAGTGCAGGGTGGTTTGCCAAGGCCACCCACTGTCCCTGCCAGCTTTTGTCCTTGTCCTTGAAGCATGTCTCCTCCAGGATTGCTTAAACTGGCCTTTCCCTGTCAGGTTGGAAAAAAGATAAATTCAGCTCTTTCTGCCTAGCAGACCTCTGCAGTTTCCTTATCTTTATTTGGATTCAGAACTGAAGCAGATATCATGCATTAAAAGAAGTAACCAAATGAGTTTCCAGAGTTCAGACTACTTGGGGGAGGAGGGGCATCAATTTGCATAATTTTGATAAAATACCAGTTCAGTCCTAAGACTGAATGATGCTACAGGTAACCACAGGTGAAAAGAAACTGCTCATGTGTGGGTGTGAAAATAGAACACACAAAGGGGGCTGCCTTGCTGCCCATGTCCCCCCTGTTCAGCCAGGACACAGAGAGAGGGAAGGGAGCTCAGGGATGAGTGCAGCCACTGCCTCCAAAGAGCAATCTGAATATAAGAGCAAGTGAACTCTTTCCCTGGTTTTACCCTCTTTTGATAGTTTTCAAAAGTGATATCAGTCAGAAACCACAGCAATTTTATTCTGGTGAGCTATTTAATCCTTCCTCAAGGAAACAAGTATTTTCAGCCATGGCTGCCCCACAGCAGTGGGTCAGCAGTGCCAGCAGGGACCTGAAACGTTACCTGAAACTCTTTAGGGCAGAAGGAGAAATTACTCTTGCCTCAGTACTCAGAACCCAGCTGCAGGGCCCAGGCTTCCAGAGACCCCAAAAGTGCAAAGCAAGATCCCATCCCTTGTGTCCCCTGCGTCCAGCTGCTCCTGCCAGCGGCCCCTCTCCCCAGGGCAGCAAGCAGCCACCTGCCTCCCAGGGGCCTCAGGGTGAGGAGCACCTGGCCAAGGAAACCCCAGCCTGTGCTCACCAGGGTCCGGTTTGACCTGCACAGCCCAAAGTAGGATAGCCCTGGGATGGAAAAAACAGCTCCCTGCAGACGTTGTCCTCTGCACTGAAACCAGCCTGTATACTGAGGGCTCTTCCAGCCCAACAGTGCAATTCTCATGCCTGCGACTTGACTGTTGTGGTTTGATGCTGGCTGGATGCCAGGCACTCATGAAAGCCTCTCGCTCACTCCCCTCTGCAGGTGGACAGAGGAGAGAAAGTTTAATGAAGGGTTCATGAGTTGAGATAAGGACAGGACTCATTAAATACCATCAAGGGTGAAACAGGCTCAACTTAGATATACTAGCTGGCGTGGCTGGCTGGTGGGGACAAAGGCAGCTGGCTGATTGTGCATTTCTCACAGCACATGACTAAATACATACAGTGCTTCATTGCTGTGGAGTTTGTCTATACATGCTGGAAGGCATTTGGGGACAATCAGCTGACCAGGTGGCTCAGTGCACTCAGTGTGTCTGACTATGCAAAGGACTGCTTTGCACAACACGGAGGTCCCTCCTGCTTGGGAGTTCTGGGTCTGCACCCACCAAAGGACATGGGAAGGCTCTCACAGGACTCCTGAATGCAGGGACAAAGCACCCTGCAGTCTCTCTGCTCACCAAAAGTGTTGGAGCAAAGTGAACATCCCTTGGCATCAGGAGACAGGCTCTGTCAGGAGAGCTCATACCTTTTATCAGACCATCAGACATAGGCAAGAGAAAAAAGCTGGCAAGTTTTGGGGCATTCAGGTGTCTCCATTTTTTTTCTGAGTGTATTGTTTGTCCTAACAGACATGACTCCTCCTTGCAAATCTTGCTTCTCCTCTGACCTTAAACCATGGCAGTGGCAACAGCCTTCCTGGCATTGTGTCCTTCTTCACAGAACTATAGTAGTGAACGAGAAAATGGTGGGCAGCCACAAATGCCCTGGAGAGAACAAGTGAGATGGAGGGGAAACACCATTGTGACTAATTAAAATAAACAAAATCCCACTTTTTTGTGCCTTTCCAACTGTTTCTCAGGGGAGAGACAGCCAAGGAGAATGGTACTGGCTGTGCTCAGAGCCTGCTTTTGTTCTGAAAGGTTCCAACAGCAACTGGGGTTTATTTTTGTCATAATGGTGATTCCAGTCCTGCCCTGAACTAAGTAGTGTTAAGCCTGAACAACTGGGATGTCCTTGCTCAAGACCATGGCATTTTGTTCTCCTTGACTTCTATCACTGATGAGCAGATATTCACAGAATCACAGAGTATGCTGAATTGGAAAAGACCCACAAGGATCATTGAGTCCAACTCCTGGCCCTGGACAGGACCATCATCAGGAGTCACACCATGTGCCAAGAGTGTTGTCCAAACACTTCTTGAACTCAGACAAACTTGGTGCTGTGACCCCTTCCCTGGGGAGCCTGTTCCAGTGCCCAACCACCCTCTGGGTGAAGAACCTCTTCCTGATATCCACCGTGAACCTCCCCTGACACAACTTCAGGCCATTCCCTCAGGTCCTGTCACTGACCACCAGAGAGAAGAGATCAGTGTCTGCCCCTCCTCATCCCCTCGTGAGGAAGTTGTAACTGCAATGAGGTCTCCCCTCAGTCTCCTCCAGGCTGAACAACCCAGGTCACCTCAGCCACTCCTCATACAGCTTTCCCTCAAAGCCCTCCACCATCTTTGTTGTCCTCCTTCAGGCACTCTCTAATAATTTAAATCTTTCTTATATTGTGGTGACCAAACCTGTGCACAATATTCAAGGTGAGGCCGCCCCAGTGCAGAGCAGAATGGGACAATCCCCTCCCTTGCCCGGCTGGCGATGCTGTGCCTGATGCACCCCAGGACAGGGTTGGCCCTCCTGGCTGCCAGGGCACTGCTGACTCATGGTCAACTTGCCAAAGACCGGGACCCCCAGGTCCCTTTCCATGGCCCTGCTCTCCAGCATCTCATTTCCCAGTCTGTCTGTACATCCAGGGCTGTCCTGTCCCAGGTGCACAATCCTGCACTTTCCCTTGTTGAACTTCATGTGGTTGGTATTGCCCAGCCCTCTGATTTCTCAAGGTCTCTCTGCACGGCCTCCCTGCCTTTGAGGGAGTCAGCAGCTCCTCCCAGTTTTTGTATCATCTGCAAAGCGTTGTTTGAAGCCGCTCTGCAGTCTGCTGCTGTCCCTCCTGAAGCCAGCCCTAACTAATGGTTCACACAGGCAAACAAACTCCTCCACAGGTTAAATATATGAGAGCACACATTAATGTGCACATTGTGGTACACACCACCTGAGTACCTGCTTTGATCTACAGCAAACAAACCCCATGCAAATAGCTGGTCAAAATCATCAACCTCCATTTTTGACCCTGTGCTCTCCCTACTATAAGCAGACTGCTCAGAAATTTCTACAAGTTTTCCTGATCACTGCCAGAGAAAATGGGATGAAAATGCCCACATTTCAGCTTATGCAGAGCCAATGTGTGGTGGCTTGGCTTCAGAGACATCTAGTATGGAAAGACCCTTGGTCACATCACACCTTTGTCACCCTAACTTTGCTGTAAAAATCATTTCAGATGATTGAGTTTTCAAGTTAGCTTAGCATTTGTCAGGAATCAATATTTTATTTGCATGAACAGACATTTGCCCCCTTCAGCAAGATAGCTTTGGATCAGGACCATATTTACTAGACTGATCTTCCAGTACCCATTGAAATTGAAGTGAGTCAAATGTTGTCTTGTAAAAGAAACACATTTGTCACTTGAATGTATTTTCAACGTGTAATGTTAATCTTTCTCATTGTTCACACGAGAGCTCCTTAGTAAATTACTGCCAATTAAAATAATTTTCTAGACAAAGAAGATTTTTACATTTCTCTTGCTCAGGTGAGGCTCAGAAATGACACAAAATGAAATCTGAAGCACAGAAGGAGAGAAAACAGCCTATTGGGAGAAGCAGCCCTGAGAAGGGTGGTGATGAGCAGAGGCTGAAGCAATGAAACCCTCAAACTGACATTCACAGAGCAACTTTGCAGCATTCCCACAGAGCTACAGAGGAAAACCCCACTCATCTGTGGATGGAAATTTTCCCCGTGTGACCACAAACCTACAGCCCATGGAGATGCTGCACATGATGCCCCAGCCCTTGATTCATGGATTTCCCAGGAGAAAGACTGGGGAAAGCATCCAGCCCTTTTTCCAGCTTTTTGACCAGCTAAAGGGGCTACTGTGTTTTTTGTGAGATTGAAAACTGTATTTATTTATTTTGTACCAGAGAATGTTTTCCCGTTTGCTAGCTGGCCACAGCCCTTCTGGAGCTTGCTAGTTCCTCTGTGCACACCTGGATTTCGGATGAGGAGTTGTACGCAAGTATTAAAATAAAAATAGAGGCTTTTGCTGCACTCCTGTATGTTTGCTGGAAAGCTCTCAGAAAGCACATTGAATACTGAATTTTTTCCACCAGTGCTTTCAGCACTTTCTTGACATGAAAGTGATGTGATAAAAAGTATTTTCAAGGACACTTGAGTGAAGTGCATCACTCTGTGTCATCTTTCCGGTAGAAATTCCCCAAACGGAATAATTTAAGATTTTTTTGCATAGCTTGATGACTGTCAGAACTCTCTCCACATCAGCTTTGCAGAAGGTTATGGATATTTTCACAAAATATATAAAATGGGCCAGATGATATTCAGATCACACTAACCTCTAGAAGAATAAATGCTTGTTTTGCAGGGTGTTTTGCCACAAAATAACAAAGAAGTACTAAAAAGAAATGTAATACAGAGGATCACCAACCTGACAAAAAAAGCAGGAAAGATCACTAAAGTGACATTCAGAAACATATTCTGACTAAAGACTACAGAACATCTGCTGCAGCATCTGAATTTGCATACCACAAATTAAAACAAATAAAATATCCCTGAGCTGTCATCTGCTATCTGTTATGAGATCACAGCCATTCTGCTTCCTCTATTCCTGAGGCAGGATGTCACGACTGCCTGCCATGGCTTTTGCCAGGAGGACAAAGTTTTCGGTGGCACAAGATACCCCAACAACCTCAGCATCAGGCACTGCTGATGAGTTGCTGACAGCTGATGGGCACATGCTGCAGATCCCCCCCAGCAATGTTTTTGGACAGCATTGGGGATGTACAAGGGCAGAAACATGGATCTAAGGAGTGGCAAATTCCCAACAGGATCTTCTTGTCACCTCACAGCTGTCTAGGCCCAGCATCAATCCATTTTCTCTGCAGCTACACCGAAGCACAGTTTCATTGGTAGTACGCTCATTGGCTTGTCTGTTGTACTGAGTTGTTGCTTGTGGTGCCTGGCTGCTCTATCCTATTTGGCAGAGGGGCTGCTGCATCCCAAGCCCTGCAGAGGCTTTTGGTGCAGCCTCTCACCCTACTGAAGGCCAGAATGAGTAAACTCTATTCATTGATTTGTCACACATGGAGAACAGGTTCTCAGCCAAACTGAGGGCCAGATGTGCAAACACCTCTGCAGAAGCAACTAACAGCCCAAAGAGACTAGTCTCAGCAGATCATCCAGACAATGCATTAGGGGAAGCAAAGTTTTAGGAGGGTTTGTCTCCATTCTGTAGCTTAGGAGTTTATGTAACTTCCTGCAGAGAACACAGGAAACATTTGGCATGTCTTGGATTTGAATTTATGTTGCTTGAACCCTGCTCTGACTTCAGCACACAAAGGCCACCTATAAATCTGAAATGATAATGAGCACAGATATAAAACCAGCCTAGCCTGTTTTTGCCCTGTGCTGTTGCATGGCACAGCACACCTCTGGGTGCCAGCACTGGGTGCTGGATGGCACCGTGACAGGAGAGTCAATAAATCTCTTCAGACATAAATTACCATTCATGGTCATAAAATCAGAAGAGTTGAGCATAAAATAAAGAGCTCTAATTTATGATGGATGTGTCTCAAGCAGAGCTTTCTGCTGCCTGCAAATCAAAGCATATGGATATTTTTAACAAAATGCCCCAGCTGGATGTGGGAAGATCCCATTTAGCATAACCACAGGACTATTTCTGGAGAATTTGCCTAGTGTGTGATTTGGCCCCTGTTGCTCGCCAGGCATGGCACAACAGCTACCTGGTCAGTGATCTTGGTGACATAAACCAAAGTCACCTCTGCTGTGGAAGATCCTCATCACTGGCACAGAACATCCTGCAAAGCCTGGACCCAGCCTGGCCTCGCCAAGTTGCCAGTGTGTGTGCTGAATTACCCCCATCATCCAAGGAGCATTCAGACGAGAGGTTTGAGGACCTCATGTCTCTGAACTGCTCTGAGCCATTGAGGCACCAGCCTGACAGGGACATTTGCTCTGAGCCGTCCCTGTGATGTTGAGATGCTCAGCTGCTGTATCAGCCACAGCCAGCGAGAGTGGCCAGGACAGCTTTACCTGTCTTGGGCCCAGAGGCTCCATACATCAAAGTTTTGTAGCTGCTTCTCCTCCAGTGTTTCCAGGGTTGGCAGCACAGAGCCATTTACACCAGGCCTCTGTTGCTCCTGCAGGATGAAGGCTCTCCTAGGGACATGTTCAGTTACCAGGTGACTTTGCTGAGTTTATGAGCTACAATCTTGCCAATGGCCTTTCCTGCATGCCAGGCTGTAAACAGGCTCTTGGTGGTACGATGGGACTTTACTTCAGGCTGTTCCTAACTGATCCAATAAGCAATATTATTGAAACACCTTCATTGGGTGATTTTTCTGCCCGTAATTCGTAAGAATTTGCAGTTATATGGCTTGAGCAACATCTTTCAGTATGTATCTTGAACAGAAGTCACTAACACAGTTTGCACAGCAGCTGGTACCGAGTGTGTTGGTAGCCCAACCTCCAGCCAAGCAAAGTCTCTCTCCCACCACAGTTTAGGTTTGGCATCTGAGTAGGAATGATTTTGTGCTATAGTTTTCAAGCATGGCTAGAATTAATGTGTTGGGTTTTCCTCTCTCTCTGTCATATTCTGAAATCCGTGGAGGACTCCTGGCTGGCTTTTGGCAGAGTGCTAATTTCACCCTTGTGATTCCACCCTCATCTTTTTTCCTCCCTCTCACTGATAGAGGAGAGAAAGATATTTGGTTTGTGCTTCCCCACGCGTACTGCTTCCTGCCCTACCAGAGAAGTTCAGGAATGACTTCAAGGAAAATTGGAAAGGCCTTGGGTGGCTTTTCTTCATTAGTTCTAGCTCCAACTGTGGCAAAATGGGCACAGAGCCAAGCTGCCATCTGGAGCTCCTGCTGCCCAGCCAGGAGCTGCCTCTCCCAGGCTCTGTTTGCAGGGCCCACGGCACTGATGCAGCAGTGAGGTTGAGACAGAGCTGAACTAGATATGCCTCTTTATTCATGCAATGACATGTTTAGCCAGAATGAGGACCCATTGCTCAGCTGTGGGGGAGCCCAGCAGTCATCCATTCTTCCCTGCAACGAGGATGAGATATGGCAGTGCCTGGACCGAGGGCTTGGGCTGAGCACAGTGCTGGACTACATAAGTTAAGGGCACTGACGTAGACCACAAGTTGTGTCTTTGCAGGGCACCAGGGTTTTAAATATCCATTGGTTTTCTCTTGTAGCATATTTGGTACCTCTGTATCCAATAGCTGCATTCAGTTCAACCTAAAATGTCTCTTGAACAGGGGTAGGATCTGTCAGTTTAATCAATAAAAGGACTAAAAATGGAATTTTTGAAACAGCTGCAGGAGATGGTACAGCGCATCATCAGCTTTGCACCAACACTGCCCATGTTAGCACTGTTCTTTCCTCGGTAGCAACAGCAAGCCCATGTTGATGGGTAGCTGGCTCTCCAGTTCTCAGAGGCCATGGATCATCAATGACATCAGAGACTTTTCTAAAATTGGTTCAGACTATTAAAGGAAGGGCTGTGGTAGAAAAAGGAATGAAAAAGTGACAAGCCGGTGACATATTCATTCAGTTCCTCTTTCTCTACAAATGAAGAAGATTGTAACTGAAGTTAAAAGAGACTGCTAAAAAAAGTCATGTGGAGACCATCAATAATGAATCATCTGAGGAGATGAGCATCCAGCAACAAACTTTCTGAAGAACTAATATCTCATGTTAATTCTGGGTTATCTCCAATCCCAAAAGTATCTGGGTTGTGTTCTAGTGATGACCCCTACCCCAAAGAGTTTGCAATCCAAGTAGGAAAATCAGATGGGGAGTTGGGAGATGTCCAAATCTCCTTTTACTTGCTCTACCTGTGCAGTGACTGATGTTGGCAGGGTGAGCAGAGCCCCTGGGACCTGGCTCTGGCAGGGGCTAACAAGCTGGGTGTCCTGGCACTGCCCTGTTCCACCACACTGCTCCAGGTGCCATGCAGCTCACACCCAGCTACTAGGAAGGGAGCACACTGCCTGAAAAACGGGTGCTGGAATTCCGGTGGAAGCAGATCCTCAATGTCAAATTCTCATCGACTTTGGCTCAATGAGTCCAGTGGCTGCTCCCCAGGCAGTCAGGCACTTGGAGAAACATGAGAGATATTTTATTCCTGCTGAATGACTTGCAGACACTTGAGCTCTCCCACAAACACCACTTGTGCTGCAGAGAGGCGAAACATTACAGTCAGCGTTTTGCAAAAATTATGTTTCCCTATTAAATGAAAACCACCACTGTCTCCTCGCCTGTTACTTGCCTCTGACATGCAGCATATATTGCTTGAGCTGCTCAGGGTTTAGAGTTAGGAGCTCCTGCTGTGAGCCCCATCCGTCCCCTCCTTCCCACTGCCTGCCTCTCACTCTCTCTCCCCAAGCACTCCTGCCTGCTGCCTCCTTCTCAGCTGTTACTTAACAACCTGCCAGCTGAGTTGCCCAAGGAGAATGAACAGACCTTAACACTAGAATATTTTCTAGCCCTTAGGGCTCTGATCCTGCAGTTTTCATTTACTCAGAGGCAGCGGAAGTAGTCATGAATTTGGGGGCTGTGGAAAGGAGCCCATCCGTGGGAGGGAGTGCACTGGGTGCCGTGCTCTGCTTTCATTGCAGTGCAGAGGGACACAAAGGCACGGAGCAGCTGGCCAGCCGTGGGGTGCTGTGACTCAGCCACACAAAGAGAGAGCGTAAATGAGTTATTTCAAATGTGGGTCAGGCTGTGCAGTGTGCTATGGTCAAGTGCTGGAAGATAAAGTGATAACTGAGAGGATCGTAAAGCAAGGCTGTTGGGTATATTTGAGTCCAGGGTGCATATTTGTATGAGTAAAAAATTGAAAGGGTAAAGAGGTTGTGAGGAAGCAGCAGGGAAGAGCTCAGCCCATGCATGTGAGGTGGGGAAAGCACTTGCATACTCACTCTTGTTCCTTTTTGTCACATCATTTATTCATCACAAAGTGCTCTTTAGCATCTGTCTTTTTGGGTTGGGGGAATTATGACACAGCACCTTCAAAGCATTTCAGTAATGCTCATTTCCATCTGAAAGGCAACAAGGAATTTTAGGTGGGTGCAACACTGCACACCAAGTGTAGTTCCCCAGTCGGGTGGGGAAATGCCCTTCTTCATGTTTCCCTGCACAGATCCCTCAGAGCATCATTTCACCTCTGCCCCAGAGGTGCATCCCCCCGACCCCTGCCTGCACCATGCACCTGCAGAACGGCCTGCTGCCCGCATGGCCAGGGCTATATGCCAGCTTGGGCAACCAGGCTTTGCTCTAGCATTTGACACGTGGGTTTGCAGCTCTGTGTCTGTGCCCCGGGAGGGTGACCCTATGCAAAGGACATCCAGCATGACTGGCAGAGCCTCTATTGCATCCTGCCATCACAGTTGTCATTCCTCCCTTTGTGCAAACTCACACACATAGGGGCCTGAAAGCAATTGCAGGCAATGCATCTTCCTACCTGATGTCTGATTTATTATCTTGTAATTCCACCAAGAAGATGGTCTTTTTCCAATCCCCATCTCAGTCCCATCTGACACAGTGTGCTGGTCTCTGTAGCACTGTGTGCCCTTTCCTTCTCCCTGTCTTCGCATGGCTTCAAGGAGATACACACCTTCTTGTCTTCCTTCAATTTCCCTCTTTCTGAAATGGCATCATAATTCATCACCAGCAGTCAAATCCTGCACCAGCACTGGCTTTCTTTTTGACTCCAAGAAGCAAATTCATGGCACAAATATACACCCCTGCAAAAACTTCCAGCATGTTATCCTATTCCTCAGCAAAACAGACCAGATTTGGGAATAAAGACCTGGATGTCACTGACCCAGAGGCCATGATAGAGTCATAGAAGAGTTTGAGTTGAAAGGGACCTCTAAAGGAAACCTAGTCTAACACCCCTGCAATGAGAATGCCCCTGCATCCCCATACTGCACAGGAGTGCATAAACTGTGACACCAGAATTTTCTTCAGCAGTGACCTATTTATGAAGCCACAGAACACACAAAAAGCCCCCTCCAAAACAACAAACCCACACTGGAATGCACTGGGGATAGTAGTACATAGCCATATGTCATACAGATACATTTCTTCCTGATCCCAGCTGGCAATTACTTTATGGAGATAAAAACACATCAAGCTTTGATAATTATAGGACTATGAAGGAACTTGGGAAAATATCTCTATAAAATACTTTGTAGACTTAGAAAATGTATTTCTTAGCTGAAATGTTCATTAATAAAACTTATAGATTGGTATTAATTGCAAGAAATTGCCTAATCTTTGTGCAAGTTTTAATTTAAGCATTAAGCTTTACATTTCATAGTCTAAGTACTTGTGTGGCTTTTCTGCCCTCAGTGGATCTGAATCACTGTCAACAGCAGGGAAGGAAAGCAACAAGATGAAAGAACATCTGGTGTGGAGTTCTGTTACAAAATGAAAAAAGACATAACACGCACTGCAAAGTTTTGCAAAGCAGCTTTCACAGAATGTACTGGTCTCTATCAGAGAAGAGCTTCCAGCCTAATAAGGTTCCATGAGCTAGTGGCATGTATGGACCCAAAATGGGGTCAAAAGCCATCCAATTCAGCGAGATATTTTCCCCCTGGACTGAAAAAAGCTTTACATTCAATTTCAAGTCCCATCATGAACTTGCATACACGTCCTCCTAACATGTGTGCTGACCCCTGTAATGTGAAATGGGGTGGAGCTGACAAGAGTGGATGAATCCCTGTCCTTCTCCTGCCCAGTCCCTGTGCTTTCCCCAGAGAGACTGGCTGTGGGACAGGGGCTCCTGACACCTTCTGCAAGCAAATCTCATTACTTTGTCATCCTGGAGGCCAGCCACCAGCTGTCAGCTAGCCAGAGATGCCCCCCTCTCTGAGGTCACACCTGCCAACTCTGCTCCGAGTCAGGAGACAAATTGAAAATGCAGCAACAGCAAATAACTTGTACAATCTACAGAGGTGGCAAATATGTCAAAAGCATTTTGATATTGGACTCTCACTTAAAATCAATGATCCAAATGGGACTCAAACTGTTCTTTATTAAGGCTAAGGGCAAACTTAATATTTTGGAATTCATTCACACATGAGTTGGATGGACTTCATGAGTAATTGCTTTATGCAGCATTTTCCTGCATCATGCATTATTAAAATCCTGCAACTGGAGGAACAAAGATGAATGGGGTTTGCTCACCCATCCTTGTCCAGCTCTATGCCAGGATGGGCGACCTCCTGACCTCCACGCTTTTACCCACACCAAGTTCCCAGTCCCCTGTCCTGGCCTCTCTTGGATGAAATACCAGAGTTTTTCTCCTTGTCCTTTTGTACTTAATTACTGATATGAAAGGAGAGAGGTAATCCTCACCTTCATTCAGATTTCACTCCTGGAGGGGGGCTGAGGAAAGGTCAGAAGGAGGCCAGGAGCATTCAAGCTACAGGTGGTGTTTTTCCCTGATGCCTGCTTTGAAGAAAGCCTTCAACCCCAAAGAGAAGCGTGCAGACCTGCCTGTCGAAAAGAGGAGCTCGTCAGAAGGCATTTCGCCTTGCAAACATGGCCCAGTCCTGGGGTGACCTGCCCTGGCTCTTGCTTGTCCTGCTGCTTGCATGGGACACTGCTGTGTCAGCATCCTGCAGAGAGGTAGTGTGACATACAGCCTTCATCTAGAGGTTTTGTTTGTGCAGTCAGCAAGGTGCCAGGGCTGGCAAATCAGTCACGGGAGCTGTGTATTTCATGTGATTGGGCTGCTATACTGCAGCCCAGCAAAGCCACACTGCTCTCCCAACTGCTGGGTAAGTTGTTGGCAGGGGACCACACGCGGTGAATGAAATGTTTTGGAAGTCCTTTAGGGAACACTGTGGTGTCACTTCTGCTTTGCAGACCCCAGGTCAGTACGAAAAACTAGTCTAGGAAATGGTCAGGAAAAACCTTGAGATTTAAAAGCACCACACACACCATGCAGAATATCAAATAAATGCCAGCCCAAGAAGAGTGTCCCACTGGTCAAAATTCATGCCCAACATTGAACAGATCAACCAAAACACGGCAGGAATAAGCCCTGTTCCACTTAATTAAGCTATAAAGGTCCTTCATTTTTCTGGTGTGAGTGGGTATACCTCTATGGAAAACCTGACATCACACCATCATGCTCCAGGGTTGCATGCTTCTTCCAAGATGGAATATTCAAGCATGGACCATGGCAGACATGGCCACTAAAAGGCTGATAAAAGATGCCACAGCCTTGGTCAAAAAATCATATGTTAAACAGTTGTAAGGGAAACTGTGCAGCTGGTGAGCCCTTCCCACATAGGTGTTTTCAAGGAGATAAAACTAGTGTTTGTAGAGCTTTTTGAGTTTCTGATGGACAAGCAATCTCCTAAGCCCATTGCACAACCCCTCACAAGGCTGTGGATGTTTTGCAAGGCATCAGTGTAGTCCTTGAGGTGGTGGAGCGGCGAGGGCAGATGGGGGAACAAGGAACTCTGTTCCCTTGCTACACCAGGGAAAGGTGCAGTGATGAAGGTGCCTCTCCCTTTTTTGTGCCTCAGCGATCAAGCCACATCTGAGTCAGACCTGCCACTCCAGGTACCCTGTATGTGCTCGCCAGTTCTCTTATGACCCTCAAAAAAAATCGAAATGTGTTGAAAATCCCAAGGCCAAACAGAGCCTGTGAGCAGCAGTTGCTCGGAGGAGAGGTAAAAGCTCCCACATTTGGACCCCATCTCCTTTTGCCCACAGAGGAAGTCAGACATTAAGTTCACAGCTCTCGTGGTGTCCCCTTGGCTTTCTGTGATGGATGGTGCCCCTCCTGCCCTGTGTCCTCTCCTTCTTAAAGCAGGTTTTGTGGTGCAGGCTGCAAGCCAGCGACCATCCCAGTTCTACCTCGGTGTCTGGTTGTTGCTGTCCAGGAGTGAGCACAACTGCAGCTGCAGCGTCCAGCAGCTCTTTGGAGAACATCTCCCAGCTCATCACACTGATCTCACTCACACATCCCCACGACAGCAGCTGGCAGTGGACAGCAGCAGCCCATGTGGACCTCACAGAGACCTCCACCTGCATGCAAACAACATACCCACTAATTATGAACAAACCAGCTCTGAGGCCTCTGCATCATCCCAAGTCTTCTCTGAACCTCAATATCCCTTTTCCTCGGTGTTGGTGGGGTCACCCCCAGGGCACCTTCGTCCAGGGTGTGAACATCCTGTTGG
This sequence comes from Aleadryas rufinucha, assembly GCA_013397815.1. NCBI lineage: Eukaryota > Metazoa > Chordata > Aves > Passeriformes > Aleadryas > Aleadryas rufinucha. Next base: position 164,388 of record VZTH01012257.1, read on the forward strand.
TCCTCACCATCCTTCTCCAACACTTTCCACATATACATCACCTTTCCTCTCACTTCCTCCAGCCCTTTGTCCTTGTGCCTGTTTCCCGGGCTGGTGGTGCCCGGACCAGTAACAGCAGGAATTGCAGCACAAGAGGGCCTTGGCAAAGACTCACTTGGAAAAATAAAAAGCCAGAACATACATGTGGTTTGTCCAGATGCTGCCCAGATAGGCCTGTTCTACCTCCCTGGGCTCTTGTGCATGCACAGTAAGGCTTAGCAATGTATCAGCAATATTGTTCATCTAAGACCTGTATTAAATATGTCTGGTTCCTTCCTTAGACTTCTCAATTCCTTAAGGAAACTAAAGGAATTAAATTAAACTAAATCAAAAAGTTCAGATCTGAACTTTTAAACAGTTTTTCCTGTAGCTCCTTTGAAAAAATTCCTATTTAGCAAGGAGAGTTTCCCCCTTTAACTGTAACTGGTTCTGGGAAGGAGCCACATTGGCCTTACAGTGCTAAACATTGTGACAATTATTTTGCAAGGTTGTGTCCCATCATACAGAATTATATTTCTGGTATTATTGTAGCCCAACAGATCTGTCTCTATCTGTGGGCAGTGGTCAATGCCATACATTTTTGGGGGGTTTATCTTTTTTTCCCAACAATCAGCAGTGACTGAAGCTTTCTGGTAGTGTTCCCTTAAGATGCTGAAGGGAGGCACCTTTGCAGTCTTGTGACGGAGAAATGGTACAGTTCCTCTGACTGAATGCTGACATCTTCTTTGGGGTGAGGTTAATCATGCTGATGTCTGTGTAACTCAAGTCACACCAACAAAGTGCTTATATAGCTTGGGTTATAAGATATCTATGTAACCTTAATATCCATACAACCCAAATCATAACCTTTTATCAATGTGACTTAAAGAATATCAATATAACCTTAAACATAGCTTTCTATACTTATGTAGTCTGAATCATAGCTTTTATTTATATAGCCTGAATCATAGCTTCTACACCTATAACCAAATGCTTACAACCTAAATGATAACTTTTGATACCCATATAATCTAATATGAATAACTTTTTATACAATGTAATAGCTAGTATATAGCTAACTAGTTGCTTATGTGCAGAATAAAGAAAGGGGAAAAAAAAATTAAAGAAGAAAGAGATAACTTACCAGGTGTATAGCTTCAGAGATAAGTAAGTGTAGTACTAATGAGAAATTGGCAAGCCAAAGCCAATTATCCACAAAACAAAGAATTTAGACCGGTTAAGACCAGACGGACCGAAGAGCATCATAACTGCGCATGCCTCGAAGACAAAGTTGAAAAGTTCAAGTGCGAAGAAGACTTTAGAAGCCTTCATCAAAGACCCCCGAAGACCCCCGAATTGGGGAGGTGCATGCGCAGTGCAAAGAGTTATCTAATAACCATGAGATCATGCTATGTAAAGTAGTTCCGGCGCGTATGTGACGATGCTGTAATGACACAGCAACCTTTAGCGAAATTTTACTGTATAAATATGTCACCACACTTGACAAGGGTGGGTGAGTTAGGAGATATCCCCCTCACCACCAGCGCTGCAATAAACAAATACCTGCTCTATAGACATCGGTCTACGGGGATTTATTTCCAGCCTATCTTTCAGGCATCAATGCCCTAGAAACATCCACAGTCCGTCTGATGATTTGCACCCTGACATCCTATACCCTCCTGCATAGTCACTTCAATACAAAGTGAGTTTTACTCACTTCCACTGCTCATGGATTTTCTTTCTGCCCCAATGACAATAATTCTGGCACTCGATACCCCTCTGTGGTACCTGAAGATATTGAAGATACCTTTTGATTTCAGGTTGGTCCTTCCCTGTCTTGGGAAGTTCATGGCTTGGAGAGTGTGTGTGCATATCATTTAGGGCTGTCATCTTTGAGCTCTGTTTCTAGGTCTCTCAGTAGTGCTGAGGGCTCTGCACCACCTGCAGTGCTGGCACACGGCTGTCTCAGACACAGCAATCCTGAGCCAGGAACTTGTTTGGCAAATTCTACTCAGAATCCCATGGGCTTATTCTGGGCTGTCCCTGTGTCTATGTGAGCATTTTGTCCCAACCCTCCTCACCACCGGTTAGACCGTCAGTACAGTTTCATATTTTCTGGGCTGCTCAACACTGATGTGACTTTCATGAAGTCCTTCCAGCTGGGGTGGAGGGGGTAGTCTGCAATTTGTACTGGGGAATGGTGTCCTTTTGGAGTGTTCTTCTATTCTCTGCTGTTTCTGTGCACCTGCAGCAGAGGTGAAGCTGGTGTCCCACAATTTGCTGGAAGCATTTCTGCCATCCCAGGCAGTCTCTGCCTGCAGGTGCCTGTCACAGAGATGCACATGTTGCATCTTGTGCAGCAGGTCACCATGTATTTGCTGTCACTTCATTGAAAAAAATGATGAAATAGTATCTGGAAGGGCACTGGAAGCAGAATTTGTTGATGATGGCTAGAGGTGCTTATTTTGCCATCCAGCAGGTTCTCCTACACTAAAGAGATGTGGAGCTAAAAATAAACACATGGCCCATTAACGTTGAAGTGCCTTGAAGCAATTGCCTGGGGAAAAAAGACAGGAGAAATGAGTAGTCTGAAAAAATAATTAACAGTGAACAGAGGCTGAAAGAAAAACATGGATGAGGTGGGAATTACAGTAAAAGTCTTTTCCCAGGAGAACTCTGCTCTTTGCACACAGAAACTCACTTGCACCTCCCTGTCAGTGGCTTGCAGCAGGACTGTTTTCTTCACAGCCAAAGGTTTTCTGGAGAAAGAGTTCTTTGCCTTTTGGATTTGAGAATGGATACTTGCCTGCATTTTTACTGCCAGACTGGCTTTCTGTGCCCTTAGCCTGACCACACACCTGTGACATAAGGAAATTGGTGACTTTCACTGCATGGAGAGGGAGTGGCAGGAGTGAGGGCCCTGACTCACTCTCAAGGGCACAGAGGAATCCTGTGGGTGTCTGAGAACCTAATGCATGAGTGCTGGGCTTATTGACAAAACCTGCAGAAACCAAACACATTTTGAAAAACAGGCCTTTTTTTTCCCCTGTAAAATGTGGTGGAATTTCTTTGGACTAGCTGTGTTTCTTATGAAGTCAAGAAGGGCTGTGAAACACACGACTGGTGGTTCTTTGCATCTGAGCTTGGACTCAGCTGTTGGGCAATTCCTCTCTGGCAATTCCAGCTTTGACCCCTGCCCTGTCCTTGTCCCAGTAAGGTGCTGGGGGTGCCTCCACCTTCCCCCATGCACACATACACTGACCCATGGAGCTATTCTCAGCTCCCACTGCTCAGACATTTGGCTCTGCCCACTGTCCCTTTGGAAGGAGCATGGCCCAGGCTGGAGAAGATGCTGGGGACAACAGCTGCAGTTGATAGCTGTGCAAACACACAGAGATGCATTGCTTGGGTACTGCATCCCTCCAGTGCACGAGGAGCAGGCATGAGATGCAATCCTTAATCCCTTGGGCTCTCTGTGCCATCTACAAACCAACACGGCTATTAACACCTAAAGGTCTCACCTCAGATATTGAGTGGTATTTGAAAAGGGCTCCCAAGTGCCTGCCTGGAAGACCCTGCAGAAGTGTGTTGTTCTCTCCTGCACCCAGGGCCCACACAGCCCTGAAAAAGGGAGAGGAGCGATGCTGTACTTGAATCCATAACACTTCATTCAACACAGACAAAGCCTTAAATACACTAAGGAGAAACAGGCTTTTCAAATTAAAAAATAGCTTTTTGTAAAGGTGTAACAATTTACTTTTTCTTTTTTTTTTTTTTTTTAATTAAAATGAAATTTTAATTACATCTGAGTAACTCAAGGCCATTTTCAAGTAGCTGGGGAGTTTCTGTTCACTGTTTTTGGAGTATTCAAGATTCAGCATCTCACTCTTTTAAATTTATCTGGTTTCTAGTGAAAAAATAATTTATGCCTACAACCATTTGATTAAATGGTGTTCTGGAGGACTTACCTACAACCATTCCTGAAAGAGGTGTCTTGTAAGGGAAAATTTCCCACAAATCCCACAGTGATTACCATTCATCCAACAACTGAAGTGCCTGCAATACAATAAAGCAAATAGAAAAGCCTACACTTCCTGCAGTTAGAAGAATTTAAAAACTGTAGCTAATTTTTCTAATTGGCTTCTCTCTCCAGAGAACAGGGAAAGAAACACCACTAGGACCATTGCAGCTTCCCCAGAATTACTCAATCTTTGCTTTTGTACCAGCCGTAGCATCTGGGGAACATTTTTTAAACCCTGTCAAATAGATAGTGACCTTTTCTTTCTTGCAGCTTGATGGGTATTCCCCAAAAAATAAACTCAGTTTGATTTCTTGACATTTCTTCTGCTGTATGCCCAGGTTACCCAAAGGCCATCTCTACATGGTAGAGAAAGAAGGAAGAAAACAAACCACCTTCTCAGGGCTCTGAGGCTTTGCATTAACCCAGCTTGGAAAGAGAGTGGCCTCTTTCCTGCACTCTGCCACACATAACAGAGCCTCCCATCTTTGGTTTCTGAAATGAAGTTCTTTAAGATTTTTGGCTTTGTTTTGGCTAGTTTTGCTTGCTCTTTCTCGCCTTTATTTCACTATAAGTCTTTATTTTCACTGACTTGAAACTGGAAGAAAATCAAACCAAATGCCCAGACTGGAATGCAGGAATCCTTGCCTCCGTTTAAGAAAAGCTTTCTATTTCTAGTCATGTTGCTGGAAGTGATTATTTGCTAAGGATAAAAAGACTTGAGTTTTGACATAAATGTAAATACTCATTTCTCAGACCCATAACACCCACTTCATTTAATACAGGTACAAAAGACATTTTACCCAGAGGACACTACCCAGTAATAGCAGTGTCCAGGTTTTTTGTTCTTTCTTAAAAGCAGATGTCCTAGGCTGCTTTAAGACAGAGGATACAGCTCAGGAGGGAATGGCAGTTCAGTATCGCCAGTCTTCTGCTTCTTGCTAATAGTTGGTGTTTTATACTCTGTCTTCTGTATTTTTCCTTTTTATTTCGAAGCATTTGTATGTAGGTAGACATGGCATCCCAACAGGACTTCCACTCTTTTCCATCCATTCTCCACCCCAAATCCCAAACCATCAAAAAGTTGTCTTTAGCCACATTTACTCTGCCATGGCAAGGAATAGCTAGATGGAAACAACACTGAGGCGGATGCCAGGGAAACCCAGCCAAAATCCAGCTCTCCTAATCAAGTGGCTGGGCTCTCAGGACAGGCAGGAAGCAGATGTACTGCCTGCCAGTGGAAATGGGGCTGCAGGTGCACTCATGAGCCCAAGCGTGGCACTGAGAACACCACCACCACCATTCTGCAGGAATATCTCTACCAGAGACAGGTGCAGCTGCACCAGAGCAGCACCATCAGCTGTACCATCACTCAGCAGTACCATCAGGCAGGCAGCATGGCAAACTGCATAAGGGCTCTCTTATTTTCCACACCACAAAACAGGAATTAGTCACATTTTTCTGGGTCTTCTGCAGGTAATCTTTATAAAAATTTTTTTTGCAGTGCATACTTGTTAAATTATGCATGGTGTTTACTTTCACTCCTCTGCAGTTCTGCCATCTTTCATGAATATGAAAAGGAGAACTCTAGAGAGCTGTCTTTCTTTTGATGGCAAAATTTTCCAGGGTGTTCAGTCAGGTTATGCAGTTCTGTACTTGTGCTGTAGCTGACGTTTACTCGAGCAGGACTTCTTCAGTGAGTGGGGATCACCTGCATGAATACAGGGCAGGTCTGCACTGCCTGGAGATCGCTGTGCATGCCTGAACCACCTCAAAACACCTCAAACATCATAACAGAGTCCAACAAAATTAATGTTGAGGCCTCAAAATAATGGCAAGGCTTAGATGTAATGCGTAATGGCTGTCTGCTAGGGGACAGAGCAGGTGTCTCAGCAATGGTGAAGGAAGGGGCCCAGTCACAGTCAGAAATGCGAAACCTGTAATATACATTCTTTTCTCCTGTTTTCCAAGAAAAACTGCCTGTGGCTTTCTCTTGGAAGCACTGGTACATCTTCACTCCCTGGTCCTCAGTATACAGGCTCTGTGTTCCCAAATGTGTTTGTTCTGGGAAATGTGGGAACATGAATTTCCCATCTCTGGAAGTGTTCAAGGTCAGTTTGGACGGGGCTGTGAGTAACCTGGCCTAGTGAAAGGTGTCCTTGCCCATGGCAGGGGGATTTAAACTAGATGGTCTTTAAGGTTCTTTCCAACCCAAACCATTTGATGATTCCAGGATCCTATGATTCTATGCACAAACAGGTAACATCACCCCAGGAATGTACAAAGGCATCACACTGCTTTGCAAAACAGGCCTTCAATCGTTTATAAGGCATGACTGAAACAGCAACTGAATTTCCTGCCACTGGTGTAAAACCAAGATAGCTGATGTTAAAATCTTGATTTTTCTCAGTTGTTGCCGTACTGAAATTAAGAATGTGTCAGTCAAAATGAGGTCCAAAATCTGCAGCTGGGATTCTCACAAACATTTAGAGCCATCTTACTTAAATTAGAGCAGGGCTAGAAATCCCTAATTATCATATATTTTCTGGAAAAAATCCAGTTTTCTAAAAGCAAATTTTTCTAAAAACTCCACAGTAATTAAAATCCTTGTTGGTTTTTTTCCCAAGAAACTCATTGAAAGAAGCTTCCAGCAAAATTACTTATTCTTAAACAAGTAAGTATTTAAATTCCTACTTGCAGTTCAAAGTTCAAACATAGACTTCACCCCTCAAACTATTTAGAGATTCTGAGCAAAAATAAAACTAAGTAAATAACACCTTCCAGAAAAGTAAATGAAGTAGTAATATATGGAGAGGAATCTGTCTGTTCAGCAAAACTTTCCCACAGTCAGCTGGGCTGCCTGGGCTCGGCTGAGCCTGCTGATGGCAGGCAGGGTGGGAGCCGCCGGAGCAGATGTAGATGTCTAGCGACCAAGTGAAATAGGCACTTCCAGGACATGATATGCCTTATCCCAGAGTAGTTGTCTAAAATAGATCAGACACATTGCAGCTCCTAAAATACCTGCTCCTTTTCAACTCTGGAGCAAGCCTGGGAGGCAGGCTCTGACGAAGGAGTCTGGATGATGTAGGGGTTGTCCTAAAAGGCAGGTGGGGAGGTTTCCAGCCAGGAATGAGATGGCTCTTCATATCCAATCCACTGCAGTGCCATGTGGCTGTACCAGAAACAGGACAAACTCCACATCAAAGGCAGGGGAGAGTTTGCTCTGCTAATCCATTTTATGTTTGGTCTCGATGTATCGATAATCTCTAACATTTATGATAATCGTAATTCATAGTATCAAACTATTATAGTACCTTACGATAGCCACTGTCTCATATTTCCCTGCCTCTGGGAATACCTCCTCAGGGACCATTTGAGGCATCACACTGCCAGCACATAGTCTCCCTGAGTTTGGCTGCTGTACCCAAGTGTTCCTCCTCCTCTGCAGTTTCCAGCCGATGAGCTCTGAGTTTACCATTTATTAGCTCCCTGGTACCTGGTCCTCCACCTTGCTTCTCTGGATACAATTTGATTCCTGCTACTTCAGCCCTCTGGGTCATCTGATTACCAACCCACCATCTGCCCCTGGACCAACAAAACCTCATAAGTTTGTGTCAACACCAAATTTAATTGGCACCCTCACATACTGAGGTGATACCTGAGGGGCTGACCCCAGAACACATTTTCTTTAAATCAGACATAATAAAAAGAATACCCAAGCTGTTGGACTCTTTTTCCCAAACTGCAGCTTAAAAGTATTCTAGTCCTTAGACAGCTCCTGGCAAATTATGCCTTGTCATACTAAAAGAATAATTGTATGAATTGTTCTTTTTAAAAATACATTGCATATAAATATCCTCAATATTATGTAGGATTATACCGGTAAAATTCTGTATTTGTTGTGTGTATTGATGCATCAAACAGGTATTTTTCTATAGAAATCTTCCAGTATTGCAGTATGACACAAAAGTATTGTAGTACCAATTACTAATACCTTGCCAACCATCTCAGTATATTGAGATCATAATTATTTACCATTCAGCCTCCATAGCAACAGTGAATGTAAATATGTTTCGTAATATTCTTATAAATGGAGATTAGGGCTTTGCACATTCCAGCTGCGAACATGCCAGGAGAAGAAACAGGGACTCCATCTGCTATTGTGTTTATTCGGTTATCTGAAAAAAACCCAAACACCAATTCAAAGGAATATTGCATTAAAGAAAAGGGATTTTATTCTTTGAAAAAATTCAAGGTTTTGGTCAGCTTCTGGTACTCTCCTAGTTCGTTTGGAGCTGCTGCTGGGCAGGATAACAGCATCGATTTCTCTGGTTTTGCTGCAATTGCTGCTTTGTCCAAGCATATTAACTGCCAGGATCAGTGTGGTACTGTCAGACTTCTGTCCGGGGTGTCCCCTGCAATGCCACACCTACCCCGCAGAGCCAGGCACTGCCAGTGCTCACCCTCAGCTGCTCACAGCAGCAAAGGCAGCCACACAGAAATGCTGAATTAGCATGGGAGGTGGGAAGTGCTGAGTGCACTGAGAACAAACACTCATCCATCATCCTATAGGTCCAGCAAGGAGCGCCAGGCTCGCTGTTTCCTAGTTTATGTATTCTGCCCTCGGTGTTTAACAAACAGCAGCATCACGTTAAGATATTTTACAAACCTTCCCAGCCACCAGCATTATGTGAGTTTTGGCTCCTTTGTGGAGGTGGCGGGAGGCTGTACTTTTAATGAGTTTCCCTGCGACTTCTGTCAGGAGCAGGGAATTTCTTGCACGAGGGAAACAGAAAAATCCAAAAGAGAAATTAGCTGCTAGCAGGAAAAAAATGGCATAAGGAAAGGTATGCTACTGGGGCCTGTTTCTCTTCTCCTTCCCAGCAGCTCTGTGCCAGGTTAACCCTTGCAGACTCAGATGAGACACTCCTGATGCAAAGGGGTATAAAGGAGCTCGCAAGTAGGTTCTTGTTTCTCTCTCCTCTAATCTGAGTCTTTGCATAACAAAGCAAGTGCTTGGTTCGGCAACGTGAGCAGTACCTGTGTACTTCCTAAAAGCAATTAAGAACCCAATTTAAGAACCATCAAACAGGCTCTGCCTATCCCCAGGGGGCAATGATATTTAAGCATGTAAAGGCAAGATAGTTGCTTCCTCATCACATTCCAGGATGGAATCAATAGTTCCGGATATTTGCCTTGACTGACAAAATCCAGAATGAAGCCTAACATACCTGGTCCTAACATCGGGAAAACTGACTTGTCTTGCAGGCACCAGGAGGGGTGAGTGCATGCAGAAGCATGACGTTGTCAAACATTAGGCCATTCTCTTTACTTATCCTCGTCTGTGAATATTATGAGCCAGATCAGGAAGAATGAATACTACTGCTCACAGATTTTTCCCTGTCCTTTGGCAAGCTGCACCCTGATGTTCCCTGCTTCCCCCTAAGCACTGCTAGTAGTGGTGTGTCTGATTCAGAAGCTGCAAGTAAGGAACAATCTGCAGCCAGTGTGCTCACACTTTTGCAAAGGGGACACCTGGAAAGACTGATGCAAATTCAGGTATCAGTGGCTCCCACAATCCTTTCTAGGCAGGAAGGATGGTTAAAAGAGCTAACAGGTCTTTAGTATAGATATTAACAGGAATATCTATAACCCTGAAAATGGTGCTGAATTAATATCCTAAAATAATAATTTGAGACATTACTGAGCACACCCAAGCAAGTGGAGCAAGGCGCAGATATGGCACCTTGTCACCACACGCAGTCTCATGCCTGGGAGCCTCCCAGGGAGGTGGCTGTGCCAGCCAGCTGCCAACAGCCTGCTCAGCACCGTGCCAGGCACAGCTGAGAAGGTCCCAGCTCTGGAACAGGGTCAACAGGAGCTCAGCACTTGCTGGGCCACACTCTGCTCCGTGTGGCAGATGTGCCTCTTCTCCTACCTTGCTCCATTGGCAGTGTGATGCTTCTGACCTCCCAGAAATAATACCTTGACAGGTCTTTGTGAAAACCTTTCCAAAAATAGGACTAAGGCTGGGGTGGGGAAGACCAAGCTCTCCAGTCTTGGTCACCCATAATTGTTTCTTGACTCACACACAGTCCCTTGCAAGTAGAAGGATGTGCTGTCCTTGAGTTTCACCTCCCGACCCAGAGCCTCATGTGCCAATCTGCCAGCCCAGGGGATCTGTGATCAGCTGCAGATAGCCGGGTTCCTTGCTCAAAGCCACATCAACAGGGCTCCTTCCCTGTGACGTGGCCTCTCATGAACTTAGTGTGCTACACATTAGGTCTGGTGTGTTAAGAGAAGCCCACGTGTTCACTGCATGGCCCGGCACAGTGATATCTTCTCTGTGGAAAAGAGGACACTGGCATGGCAGGGAATCAGGAGACTGGGTTGGAGCTAGGCAATCAGCACCTCTGGGGTGACCACAGAAAGAGAAGCAGAGCAGCTGCATCACTCTAGCAAGGTTTGGTTAATTTCACTTGCTTAAATACTTCTCAGCACTGATCAGGAAATCACACATAGTTCACATATGAGTGAAAAAAAGCATCTTATCAACCTATGATTTTATGCAAACTAATCAATAAATGGTGTTAGAATGGTAGCATTCCTAAATCCCTAAACTGATAGCATCCCTGTAGTCTGATGTTAGCAGGGCCTTGTACTCAGCCCAAACCCCATCTGTCATCACGTCTGTAATTTAGTCTTGCTCAAAAGATGAAACATCTTTTCAAAATTCATAGTGGTTAGGGAAATGGAAATAGCTACATTTTTATTCAGCCTCTTTTAATATTTTTCTTTGGCTTTCCATCCCCCAGCCCCATTCTGAGAGCATAATAACCACTACGAAAAGCTATTTCAGCAAGCATTTCTTGATTCTCTGGTGCTTGGCTAGGACAGACCCGTGCTATTCCTTTCCCTTCATCCTCTTGTGACCAGATGAAGAGTATGATTTTGCTGTGATTTTCTGAAAATTTAGAATTTCACTTGAGCACTTCCAGCCTTGCACTCTAGACACTTACATGGGAATTATTTCTACTGAACCTGTTCTTTGTAATTGAGAAAAAAAGGAAAAAGTCACTCTTCTTATTTAAGAAGGAAAACGACCTTTTATCTACAGTGGAGCAGGGATCCTTCCTTTGATCTTACTCCTGGGAATGTTGCAAAATAATAATAATAGGATAATCCTATCCATATGCTCACATTTTTGTTAGTAGCCTGGGTGGGGCTCTGCATATTCAGCAGTGTTTTGCAGCCATTAATAAGCACTGATTTTGCTGTGTTGCGGGAGAAAAATGTGCCTCCCCTCCTCCCACCTGTCAGTACCTGTCATTTTCTAGCTAAGCTCTTCGAAGAGTAGTGTGATTTATTCTCTTTCCCCGAGAGCCATCTCTCCCCCATCCATTGCCTGGTCTCACACTAATGCCATGGTCCTGTCTCCCTCCTTGAACAGCAGTCTCCTGCAAGCTCCATTTTTCCATTTAGTTTTCTCTGGTGCAGCCTTGGAATGTCTTGATGCCAAGTTTTTGCCAAGGTTGAAATTCCAGCCTGGAGTAAGAGTAGACACAGACCTTGACTCTGCTGTCCTCAAGGTCCTGCTTTTATTATTGGACTTTGCTCACTGTTTGGCTACCATGTTTGAAACCCAATGTTTGAAATCGAAATGTTAGCTATACCTCAGCCTTCCTATTACACAAACCAGGTGGAAATCTGCTGATCAGAACTCCCATGTACTTATACCAGGCTAGGATTTCAGCTGGCTGTCTCTTTGAAACACATCTTTCAGTACTGGATCCTTGCCACACACTTCTGGGGAGGTCAGTCCTTGGGAAAGGTCACTGTCAGCTTCCAACTCACCTATTTTATTGTTTCTTGTGTTTTTGAAATCCTGAACTGACAATGCACTCGAGTATGAAGATAACCTTCGATTTCCAACCACTACACTGCAGTGAAACCTTGAGCCAAAGTGTATCGCTGGATTTTCATGAGGACACCATACAACAGTGCAATCCCACCTCAAAGTAATGCAAGTTTAAATATTAAAGAATGCAGCATTTCTTTGAAGATGTCTGTCGCAGTCTGCCCTGGAAAAACCCAGGAACACACTGCCAGGAGTGGGACAAGACAGATGCCTGCCATGCCTGCCAGTGCTGGTGCAGACTGCGTGCAGCACAGAGCCCACCTCCGCTCCTCTGAGCTCTCACTCCAGTCGTGCAGCGGGAGGTGCGCTGTGTGCCAGGGCGAGCAGTGGGATTTTGCCACATTCCACTTAGCTCTGTAGCTGAGACGGTTTAGAAAGATCTGGGTCAGGTTCAAAGGAAAAGCACTTTAGCAGTCAAAGCACTCATTTTTTTTCAGGATGTGTTTGTGAAAACAAGGCATAATATACAGCCAGGAGAATCTCTCACCTTGCCCTCAGCAGAGCTCATGGACCCTGCAAAGGGCACAGCTCCTTGTCCTGCAGTCTATCCTGCTAGGACGGTGTGGCTCTGGCCCACAGAGTGCTACAAAAGAGCCCAGAGAGAGCAAAAGAAAGGAATGCAGAGACCAAGTGCTTTCTCCTGTGCTACAATACCTTACTGGGCTGCTCCCTGCCTGTTACTGTAGTTTTCTGAGATTTTTTCCAGTTGGTAAAAAAGAAGCCGGTGTTACAAATTTCTTCACCAGGTCCTTCCACTGGTCATTCATGCATCTGCATTAGCACAGTTTTGTCATCTTTAATGCTACATTTGTATACCTGCATCCTATGGCCCCTATTTACTTCTGGCTTGACCTCCTTGGTCCTATTCCCTTTGTATCCAGGATAATCACAAGCATCTGCTATCCACAGTCAGCAGCTTTTGCAGATTATGCAGCTTCTGAGAGAGTGTTGGCCTATTTTATTTTGTCAATATGAAGACAGAGGCTGTGTTTACCACCCGAGCTGCTGCAATGCCCTCTGAGATGTATTCAGGCAAATCTGTGTCTCATGTTTTTGTACTCTGCTGGGTACAGAAATAGAGAGGAAAGAAAATTCTGTGAAGAAAGGACAAAAATGTTGTTTGCCTGCTATTGAAGATCTGTATCTTAACCTTATCTTGATACAAAGAAATAAATAATAAACTTGGTTTGCTTTGTAGGATGACACTGCATTGTACACATTAGAACTGGGTACTTCAAAATAGCCCAGAAAAAAGGGGGCCAAGACAGTACTGCATGATGCTGGCGGTCTGGAGGATAACAAGCAAGTGAGGACATACGGATTGGGATCCCAGTTTTGCAGGTGAAGTCTAGCTCTTGGAAAAAAAAAAGACAAGGGACCTGAGAGAGTGCTTTGACACCCGGATGAGTCAAAGACAAAACACCTATTTATTCAGGACGAATTATCTTCTTTTTATTTTTTTTCCCTGGGGGAAATACAAGGTAATTCTGTTGGTAACACTGGAGTTATGTGCAGATTCACTGGTGTGCATGGGCTCAGTAACTTCCCCTGAGTAAGCTGAGGGCTGTGATAATGAAGAGAGCAGTCAGCAGTGTGAGAAAGGTAAGAAGGTGATAATAGCAGGGAAAAGGAGATTTATCAGAATTCAGGTCCATGGGTGACTGGTTCCACATATATTTCATAAAAAGGCTTTTAGATCCTAAGCTGTACTCATTTCTGAGTAGCCCATATCATCACACTTTACCTTTCATATTTGCTTGCTTGCCAGGTTATGTTAGTTGTTAAAAAGATCTTGCCTCTAAGGCTTTCTGTGCCCACTATGCTGCTGCCCAAAATGGCAATATTCTCGCCCGTTCCTGAAACGTCAAGATGGACTTTTTTTTTCTCCTGTGGGATAGAAATAATTTCTGAAAACTAGACATCTAAATATTCAGCTAAAGTGAACACCAAATCTTATATTCCTATTTTTATTTTCATTTTCCATATTGTATTTTTGTATGTAGCATCCACAGGCACAGCCCCAAGATATCAAAAGGAGATAGTAGTTAAAGACAGTGTTGTGACCATTACTTAACGGCAGTTTACATTTCATTTTCATGGAAAATCATTAGTAGTGGAGGAATCTATTAGACCGTCTTCTGAAAGGTTGTCCCAAACAATTTATGTTCTGGTGTCCTCATCGGACAGCTTTTGAATTCCATCCAGCTTTTAAAAGCTGGATTGAACAGCTAGGTAAGACAAACAAGAAGGTAATTTGTATCACCTCATTTTAGCCATATGCAAAGCTATCCCACCAAAAAAAAGACATACCCTGCCCAAACCCTGCAATCTCATTCTTCAGTGAAATAGTTTAGAAGATTGAACAAAATTTCACTAAAAAAACCTTCACAGAATACCTGAAAATAATTTGATGAGCTGCTGAACCATGCTATTTGTCATCTTTTCTGTCTTGAATTTGTTTGCACTTGCTGCCACAGATTTATATCAGAAATTTGCCATTGGAAGAATGTGTGTGTGAGACACATTACTTGGGTTACACTGGTGACATCCTGTCAGCTGGGTCGTTGTGTTTCACATCATAAACTGCAGATGTGCAACTGAGGAAGACACAACTTTTAACGCAGCAAAGATTACAGCAAATGACAACATAGATCCCGTATATAGTATGCTACCTTAAAAAGAAACAATTAAAAAAAAGACGATTTCTAAGAACTGAAGTGGCTCTTTCTTTCTAGAAATGTTATGACAGTGTGGTAGATTGACCTTGGCTGGATGCCATGTGCCCTCCAAAGCTGCTCTACCCTTCCTCTGCCCAGCTGGACAGAATACAATCAAAGACTCCTGGCTGGAGATAAGGACAGAGAGAGAGCACTCACGGGTTACTTTTGTCACCGACAAAACAGACTTGACCTGGGGAAATTAACTGAATTTATTGCCAATCAGATCAGATCGGAGTAGGGTCATGAGAAATAAAACCAAATCATAAATCACCTTTCTCCCCTTCTACCGCAGCTTAAATTCACTCCTGACTCCTCCTCCCCTCCAGCAGCGCAGGGAGATGGGGAATGGGGGTATTGGTCAGTTCACACCAAAACCTTGCCCTGTTAAACCAATACAAACAGTGCCAAATTATCCAGCCAGATATGCACATGCTGACGTCTCTGTGCCCCTCAGTGTGCTCCTCCCCTCAAGCTGCAGATTGAACATTTAATTTTCTTCATTCTCACCTACCGATGCCCCAGACTCAATTCTTGTACACATGCAGAATAAGGAACAGCATTGGTTTTGACAATTTTGTCCTTCTGAAAACCAAACTGCTGGGGAGAAAGCAAAATTCCACCATTTTCATAGCTGCTCATCAAGTGTCCCCCCTGCCGGCCCCAGGGAAAGGCAGAGGGGTACAGTGAACTACTGCTGACCAAGAGTGCAGGATGCAATCTCGCAATCTCTGCAACACGGAACTCAGCACAGATTCATTTGCCCTGCTGAGAAGCAGCCACTATATATAATGCCAAGACATGACAAAAATGAATGGCTCTGAATGCCTTCTCACTTTGGAAGCCCCTTGTCACATCTCAGGTAGCTTCATTCAGTCTCAGGGCAAAATTTCAGGATGGATTATTAGTTTCTTTCCCTCCTCCCCAGTATGCCCCTTTGGGACTGCTAGTCAGAGATTTTGCAAGAGGAGCTTTAATTTGAGATGCAGTACAGAAATGTCAGATTATGTAGCAACTCCCTGATGGAAGATAGTCCTCTTCCTCACCACCTGCAGGAATAGTTTCAAGTCCAGTAACTTGCTGTTGTTGTCAGCTGTTGTGGTTTAAGCCCAGCCAGCAGCCAAGCCCCACACAGCCGCTCATTCACTCCCCCACCAGTGGGACTGGGGAGAGAATCAGAAGGGTAAAAACTGGAAAGCTTGTGAGTTGAGGTGAAGAAAGTTTAATAGAGAAAGCAAAAGCCACATACAGAAGCAAAGCACAACAAGGAATGAATTCACTGCTTCCCTTGGGCAGGCAGGTGTTCAGCCATCTCCAGGAGAGCCCCATCAGGTGTAACAGTGACTTGGGAAGACAAACACCATCACTTCAAATGGGCCCCCCCTTTCTCCTTCTTCTCCCCGTTTTATATAATTGAGCATGATGTCACATGGTCTGGAACATCCCTTTGGTCAGCTGGGGTCACCTGTCCTGGCTGTGTCTCCTCCCAGCCTCCCAGCCTCCCAGGCACCCCCAGTCCCCTCACCAGAGTGCCAGCACAAAAGGAGAAAGAAATGGCCTTGGCTCTGTGTAAGCCCTGCTCTTCAATAAGAAAAAAAGATCTCTATGTTAGCAACTCTGTGTTCAGCACAAATCCAAAACACAGCCCCATACCAGCCACTGTGAAGAAAATTAATTCTACCCCAGCCAAAAGCAGCATATTAGTGCTGACAGAACAAGAAAATAATGTTTGCAAGCATGAAGTGCTCTCTGACCTGTGAGATTTCCTATCAAGCTGGCGTACAGCACTGGTGCAAAACCACCAAACCTGTCCTGAGCAGCATCCAAAGCAGCATGGCCAGCACATTGAGGGAGGGGATTCTGCCCCTCTGCTCTGCTCTGGTGAGATCCCACCTGGAGTGCTGCATCCAGCTCCGGGGTACCCAGCACAGGAAAGACATAGACCTTGAAGCAAGTCCAGAGTAGGGTCACAAAAATGATCAGAGGGCTGGAGCCTCTCTCCTATGAGAACAGGCTGAGAGAGTTGAGACTGTTCAGCCTGGAGAAGAGAAGGCTCCAGGAAGGCACCTTCCAGTGCATAAAGGGGGCTTACAACAAAAGAGCTGGAGAGGGACTTTTTACAAGGGCGTGTAGTGATAGGACAAGGGTGAATGGCTTCAAACTGAAAGGGGGCAGGTTTAGATTGGATATCAGGAAGAAATTCTCTCCTGTGAAGGCAATGAGATAATGGAACAGAATGCCTGGAGAAGCTGTGGATGCCCCATCCATGGAAGTGTTCAAGGCTAGGTTGGATGGGGTTTTGAGCAACCTGGTCTAATGAACGGCACACCTGCCTGGGGCAGGGGAGTTGGAACAGGGTCTTCAAGTTCCCTTCCAACCCAAACCAATCTATGACTCTATGAAAATCCAGCAGCCTGCAGATAAATAGAGACTCTTGGCTTCCAGCACTGTCAGTCTGGCACCTTTTCTGAGCTCCATATTCTCCTGAAAATGTAAATGGAGATGGTGAGGATGAGAGCTAAATGCAAAATTGGTGTTGTTTTTTTGCATCAAAATTATAAAATTAAAACATTTGTAGTAAGAACTTCCATTCAAATTTAATTTCAACTATGAGAGACAAGTATGTTGCTACTAATGGGATTTTTTTTTAATCAGGAAAGGAAATAAACTAGAAATGAAATTCTAGGACAACATAAACCCATTTAATTAAACTATAACATTCAATAGAACTTTGCTGTGGGTTTTTTTTCTTGTGCTTGGGATGCTTCCAGACAAAGATCTGGCAATTTATAAATAAACAGATCAAGGTATTGTGAACATCTTTTTCCTTTCCAAGAATGGGTATAGAAATGACAGCCTAAAAGGGAACAAGCACAGAATGATCTCTACAGCTGCTGCAAGGACTGCCTACTCAAAGTTGGAATTATGGGATTTTAATGCATCATCTGACCTTCCAAAAAGTGTGAGCTCGTACTTACAATTTCCTTCTGAGAAAAAGCTAGGATTGTCTGCATTTGTTCCCTAATGTTTGACATCTTGGAAGTGAATATTTAAAATAATTCACATGGAAATTGCATCTAGGCATGGCATTGCATATTTTCACACAGCCCATTTCTTCTCTCTTTAACATGTCTCATCCAAAAATAATGGTGCTAAATGGCACTAAGGAGGAAAAACCTTACCCAGGCAAATTGCTTGACAGTTAAAAATCCACTGTACTTGCATACCATCTCTGCTCATTTAGCATGAACTGAAACTCTCATGAATAAGGGAAAACCACACTTTTCCTTCCGTCCCTTCCTTCCCATTAGAAACCATGAGGGCAAAAAGAGCTAAAGGCAAAAATCTTTATTGCTTAGGGTTATTTGGTGTTTCTCCAGAGAATTATTACTAAATGGACTCACCTTGCTAAGCTTTCTCTTATGAGGAAGGATCATTTGTACAGGCCACTTGCAGTGTGAATTCCAGCACATTAGAAGTGCTTACCCAGGTGGATATTAAGCTGTAGAAAAAGGAACATAAACAAAACCTGGAAATCCAGGGAATTTCCTTTTATTTAATGTTCAGAAAACATAGTTGTGGCCTATCAGGCAATGCAGCTGTATTAAATTTCATTGATTGGGAATAAAAGAGAATTGAAAAAACATGAGTGAATAGCAAAAGCAGTGTCCTGTGAGAGTTAAAGGAAGGACATGCTCAGTCAGACGATATTCTGACTTAAAGGACTAAGTACCCATTTTATTTCAGCTGCTTCATATTTTTTCTTACACAGTTCTACTGCAAATCCTTATTTTTTTTTTCTATCTCCTAAGCTGCTACAAGCTCAATAGCATTCTTAGAGGGACTCTGACTCCTTTATCCTTCCCATGAAAAAGGATGCTTGCCTGAAAAGAAGTAGGTAGCATGTTTCCTTCCCACCACCCTTGTTCCTGTCATTGTCTATTTAATTCAAATTTGATTTATTTAAGGGATTTAGCAGCTGCCTAAATAAAATTAAATTAAAATGACATTCTGAAAAATATCTAAATTCAAAATGAGGACAACTCCTCTTCCTCCAAAAAATACAAAATGCAAGTTTTTGCCTTGAGCTTGGTCCTTTCATTGTCTCCTGATGTGCCTGGGAGGCAATCCACTCCAGACCGACCTTCAAACATCTCTGTGGCTTTGGGCTGGGAGATTTTTCAGGCTGTGAACACTCTTTCCCTAAGAGCCATGCTACTCTGGAGAGCAAAGGGAGAGTTTTGGCATGTGAGCATCCTCTCCTGAGCATCTCTGCTGCTGACTTGGGAATGCAAATTAAACATTTCCTGCATCCACAAAAATTAACACCTTGAGTGGCTTCCCTCTCTGAGCAGGTAACTCTTTTTTGAAGAATTCTCACATTTATTTGATCAGCCCTAGCTCTATTTCATTCAAGACAACACCTGCCTCCAGGTCACTGTACAAATAATGACTTTCCGCTAATTTTTGAATAGAAAGTGGGAGAAATTTTACCCAACAACTAAACCAGATAGCTCTTACTTAGACTTCTGTCCCTCTTTAAGAGCCTTTTGAAAGTTTTCATGGGATTTTTGTCCTAACTCCCCACATTTCTGTTAGTACTATTATTGCTAAAGAAAAGGAAACAATAGCAATCATAGTAATAGTAATAATAATAAAAGTAATAATAAAAATTATTATGTCATACATCTTTCATCTATAAAATCAGATTTCAGCCTTCTCTTTTTACCTTCACTCATTTTCTCTTCTGGTTTTCCTTCTATCTTTTTCCTCTTTCATGAATCTACTACCCCATTCATTGCCTTTCCTAGCAATTTTTTGCCTCATTCCACTTTGGCCTTGTAACCCACACATTGGCCATTTACTTGCTGTTCCTGATCTTTGTTTCTCACACTAAAAAGACCAACTCTTTGGTTCCTCTGAAACCTTCTAAAGACCATTGCTCATCTCCACTGCAAAGATGAATAAAAACTTTGATGATAACAAAGCCTGAGTTAATATCTTCTTGGATCTGTTGGCTTCCAGCAGACTTTCCCAACTGGATAAATGTGTTCATTTCAATAACCATTAATCACATACTTATAATTCTTTATTGCACAGAACCACTACCCAGTTGAATACACAGAAAGAGCACTGAACCATGCAGGAGTATGGAAAAAGAAAACGAAAGGCAAAAATCCTGTAATTATACTAAAATACTATAAAGCATTTCAATGCACACAGAACTGTTTATTGTTCCTAGGTTTACTGGAGCTTGGTGGGACTTTGGAAAGAACATATTGAACCAACTGACACAGCTGTATTTTAAAGTATATTAAAAATAATTTAAATAATTTTAAAATATATTTAAAAAGAAGAATCTGTTTCTTTCAGGATACAATAGATTTAATTCAATATTTGGTTAAACTGATGGTGTCTGAAGGTTAATCTCTGATGTCTCCTTCTCACACAGCTGTGACTCTTACAAAATGTCTGAAATACTCATGAGAAAAATAACAAAGGTTTATGTCACTTCCCTATTGTTTTGTTAAGGTTTGGGATTATTGTTTTTATCAGCTACATTGTGTGAGACCTGTGTAGGCAAAATTGGTCTTGAAGGTGGGTCAGCCTAGAACACAGTCTGTGCTAGGTGTTCCTCAGCCTCCTCTCATTCACTTTGTATGAACTGCCAGGAAGAAAGGGATCCTATTTATTGAACATCCTCAGGAAAAAACCTCTGCATAAATATCAGCTGTAGAAAGGCCATGTCAGATCAAAAAAGATTTTCCCAACAGAAATCAATGAAATGTGTTTATTTCCAACAAAAACAAATATTTTTTGAAAATTCACACTTTCCAGTGAAGAGCTGTTTCATTGGAAAATTCCTGACCAGCAGCAGCATATGGAAACACAAGGTCATCACGACTCAGTGTTGTCATCTCATGTTCCTTGGAGGATTAATATGGATCAGTAATAACTGCAGAAGTCAGAGCAATTAATAATTGAAAAGGTGCTAATGAACGCATTGATGAAGTCAGCAGAGTCAGAAATTTCTTACTCATAGTATTTTTGCCTCTTTTTGATCCTTTTTACACCATGTGCTGAGCAAAGAATGGAGTTTGTCTCCTTGTGAGGCCTGAGCATCCTTTATAAATGGAATTCTCTTTGATGATACTATGACTGCAAGTAGATTCTTGGCCACTAAAATCCTGCCTGAGTTTCCCCAGTTTTCCTGCGATCTGTGCTTCTCCTTTGAAGTTCCATGTAGTTCATTAATTTGGGGCCTGAGATTATCTTTATCTGGTATATTACTTTATCTATCAAATATGCCGGCCATCAAAGAGGGATAGATGACTGTACATGTTTGTCTTCACCCTTCAGGATGAGCAATCCTACCTGGTTAGGCCCTTTACAATGCTTGTATGGCCTCTAATAAGATCCACCAGAAATGGAAGAAAATCTTAATCTCTAGGTTCATCTGCCATCTTTGGTGTAAAATCAGCTTGAGCTGTAATCCAGGAAATCCTTGCTAGATGCTCAGGCTGATGCTCTTAATGGTTTTGCTCTGCTGAAGGCTCTGGGCTGGATGGTGTCTTAATGAAAAGAGTGTGCTGCATAGGGGAGCTCCTGTCTCTCACATCGACTCTGTAGGGAACAGAAAAACCTGCCCTCAGAGTCACCTCCTGTTGGTTAAGTGCAGGATAAGGAATGACAGGGCAAAGGAGAAGCAAGAACAAGTAAGTAGCTTCATTTCTCCAGCTGCCTCATCGCTTCCCTTCGCAAAATCATTTCAAAATTACATTCTTCCCACATAAAATGTCTTTGGGGCTTTATCAGAGATACTTTAAATTAGAATTTGCATTGTTTTTTGGTCTTCACAACTCTACATTTCATTTATGGCACCTGCAAAATGACACCTGTGCTTGACAGGGATTATTCTGAATGCAACATACAGATCAAATGGAACATCTAGAGCCCTGAAAAGTGTTCTAAACGCATGTCATAACCATGAAGTTAAGAAAGGGATACACAGAAAAAATCTAAGATTTTCCCCTGAAATTACACAGTGGCCATTAGTAGCCACCTGCCTACTGGAGGAACTTGTGAAGTGCACCAGGCTCCTGTGGAAAGGAGGAGGAACAGAAAGAAAAGCAGCATCAAGCTGCAGTTTGCAGGGCTGCAAGCACAAATTTCTGTTTCCGGAAGGAAGAAACTAATTTGTCAAGATAAGAAATAGTACAGAATAATGTCTCTCTGTTGTCAGGAACACTGGAACAGAGAAGTAAGTGCTCTGTCCTACCCATGAGAGCAAATGCATCAAAGCAGCAAATGTGGGAGACAACTGGGAAGGACTGTGTGTGGTTGATGGCATCCCATCCAGCTCCAAGTGACCCACTTAGTGGCTGCAAATTCCCAGCAAACATGACTAATGCAGATGAGGCAGATGAAATACACATGCTCATACTAAGGAAGAAAAGAACTTCATTTATACTGTTCCAGTGCTCTAATCCCATTAAACAAAAGCTGCACACCAACAGGATGAAAAATCAAAGCAAGGAGCAATTGTAGGTATGGCTGAAAGATGCTGAGCTGTTCAGTTCAGGATCTATGCAGGACTGCTCCCAAGGACTAGAGCAAAGATGTGTAGATCTCTCCTTTGCTGATGCATGTTCTGCCTGCTGCTTGATCCTGGGGGATTTTTAATCCTTTTCCAGTGGCTATGCAAGACTTTCAATACTTGCTTTTTTCCATAGATTTCCTGGAGTGTAGACTCTTATCCCAACACTTCAACCAGTCTTGACAACATCCATCTAAGTCTAAAGCAACAAGTGAGTATTGTACAGACTATAAACCAACTTCATTATTTTTGTTGCTGAGTAATGCATGAAGAAGATTAGGCCTGCAATCACCTGTCACTGCATCTGCTTCAATTTTTTTCCAGAACACTCTGACAGCAAAAAAACAACAAAAAACCCCAAAACAAAAACAACAAACAAAAACCCCAAAACCCACAGTGGTAAGTAAACTAGTGAGAGTAAAGAGAATATTTATACACATAGACAGCGCAAGTAGTTAATTATCTGAAGCCAATGAATTAAAATTCAGGAGGCCACACACATTCTTATCCCCTTTGAAGCTGTTCTTCCATTTTAGCTATGTTGAAAGTGCCTTTTATTAAGGTGCCAAGGTTCAAACAGAAAATAATTAATGTTTCAATGGTTTGAAAAACTGTTTATCTTTCCTTATAGAACCCTCAGGTCCATGCAGCTGCACTTTGCTGTACCTGCTTTCCCAGCCACCACCTAGCAGATGTTTCCAGTTCCTTGGTAGACTATGAAAACAAATAGGTGTAACGCTAGTGAGACCTTAGATAGCAGTTATCAGTCAGAGTTATTGATTACAGGAACCGAAGGCTAAAACTGGAGCCAGGAGCCAGGGGTAGAGACTCCACTGAGCTGCAGTACAGCACCAAGGGGAACCTCACAGGAGGGAGACTGGAGCTGCCTGCAGGCCACACACCAGAGTGAGGAGTAACACAAGACCAGTGCAAGAGGCCGTGTTCGGAGGGCAGCACACCAATACCGCCCATTTTGGCATACACAAGAAGTCAGTAGGACTGGGATTAGACTGATTGTTTAGCATCAGGAACGAGGGCAGCAGGAACAGAAGCATGGCTGGAATACTCAGCATCTAATGAGATCCTGTGAGACTGAAAAGCATTCAGGTGGCTGGCTGCTGCTGTCTGCCTCATGGGATTTGGGAGGAATAGCTGTAGATGTAGGTATTTTTGGAGTAAGCAATCAATTTAATGAAGCAGGATTCCTCCAGTTCATTGACTGTCAAGAGCATATATTTGCAAAGCAGTATTTCATCAACTCATATTTCATCATTTAAAAAAACTAGGGCTCTGAGCATGCTAGACATTCACAAATATTTGGAGCACTGCTTGCCTATGAATTTATATCCCATTTATAAATTACTTAATTATTGTATTCCTATTACTCTAATACAAGTAATTCCACTTGAATGTTATAAAATGCTATGTAATGTGTAAGGTATTTCAGATAACACAACAATCTAATGAATATATTCATGTCTGATTATCTAATAGGAAACAATATTTTCAAAAAATGCTTTACTGATAGACTGCATAATAAAACGTAGTAGTTTATAGTAATAAATGTTTATATTAGTATTTTATGGTACATAATATATTGATATGTGAAATGCCACTACTTGGGTAGCTATAGATAATTTAAAACCAATATGTTATCCTAAACATAAAACTGGTTTGGTAGAGAAATCACAAGAGCTCCAAGGTACAATTCACTTTGTGAACAGACAAATCTTCCCTAAACTTTCTGAATTCTGGAATTTACTGAAGACTTGTCATAAAATTTAATTGTGTAATGTTGAATTTACATAGGACACCTAATTTTTACAGAACAAATGTAATTATCCTGTCCATTCCTAAATAAAAGATGGTAATCTTTTTTAACTATGTCTGTATTGCCAGATGATAGCTACTGCTTATAAATTATTTATGTTGTAATCATATTATTTTTCATTGTGCATTAGCAGTGAATTCATGACTGGATGATCAGCTGTTAAGAAGAAATCGGAGAACCTGGCCTTTGACATGTGGGGAAAGTTTTTTTCAGAATCCCTTAAGGGATTTTGCAGAAAGGCTCTTTTCACCCTTTTTTCTGAGTTCCTTGTTATTTTATCCACAATTCATTATTCCTTTTGAGCTTTAAAAAAAAAAGGCTATTCCACAGTGATGTTTTTTCAAGAAGTTGTTTACGTAACAGATGCACATTTGGATTAACAAGGTCTGCTTTCTGTCTTTTCTCTCTGCACAGCTTCACTCTTGGATCAGATTGCCTCTTTACCTTTACAGTGTCTCGTTTGGATGAATTCCCCAGGTTTAAATGCTGCTTCATAACCAGGTATGTCTAGCTCAATGCAGATTTGTTCACCCAAGGGACACATACTTACCACAGCAGTTCTAGGCTATCATCTAGACCTTTCAGGGATCTTGACCATCTTTCTTGTCCTTCTGGCATCAACAACAATAGTAAGAATTGTTGCTTCCTGGAGCAGCAAATTAATGAGAAAAGGTATCTTGAGGACAAACACCACATCTGCCCCAAAACAACAGAGCTGTGCTAAGGGAAAGGAGAAACACATCATATAATATTTGCACATCTGCCCACACCTGGAATTTTGCAACCATCATCAAGTCCCAGAGAGTAATTCTGGAGTAATTCCTCCCTGAGGAAAAGGGACTCAGGCAGCCAGGTGAAACTGGGCAGAGATGTGCTCCTTACAGATCCAAACCCAAGCCAAATAACTTACTGAGTGTATGTATATCTCTGCATTTCAGATCCAGACACCACTGCGGAAAACAGAAAGGAAAAACAATACTAAACTTGCAAAATAAACATACTGGGTTATCTGTGTTCCAGGCATTCTAGGGCACTCAGCTTTGGCAGAACAAGCTGCCCAGACTGCTTCTAATCTTCAGCTTTCTGTTCTTCACTTTAGGTGTTGAAAATAGTGCTAGAGAATTTATGTGGATTCATTAAATGCACACACTTATACTTGAGATCATCCTCTAGGCCTTGTATTGTCAACAGACAGAAGGAGGCATTTCTAGAGCGTAAGTCCCACTTTCAAACAATTAAAACAGCCCAGGTGAATTACACTGTACAAAGGCTTATCATTCTCCACTACTAATGCAACACAGGAAAGTGGTGATATTGAAGTTGAGAACACCTGAAGTCAGGTGGAATTAATTCCACCCTTATTTTTAAAGGCTTTGATTACTTCACTCACCAAACTTCCTCTCCTTTGCTCTTCTCCCATACTTCACAACTTCCCTTTATTTTTCTACCTAGTTTCTGCCCTGCATCCATTTTCAGCTGACGTAGCAATACCACAGAGTTCTTAGGAACCCCAGGTCTGCTTAATGCAGTGGGAGACAGAGAAAGATGAAAAGCAAAAGCATCAAAACAAAGCAACAAAAGAGAATGACAAGCAGAAAAGTCAAAGTAGTTTTATCAGTACCATGAGCTTTTAAATACTGTTATATTTTTTAAGAAAACAGCCTAAATTAGGCTACAGATATGATTTGAAATGCGTAGAGATTATAAGGCCAAATGATGCAGAAGCAGTCTGCTCTCTGCAGAACACTAAAATGCTATATTTATAACTGGAACTCAGCATGGCTTTCTAGAAAGACACCTAATAAATAACAGAGAATATAGACAACTTCCACTTCCCCAAGTATGAACGCTTTCTTTCCTCATGCAAATCTGTCATGCAAACCATAGCGAACAATTTTGATTAGCCTTCTTCGTGGGCATTTTGGAATTAATCAGATAACATGTGAGTATTGTGTATGTTAGGCATGCTGTGCTACTGTTCTGGTGGTATTAAACTAATGTTTTGCATTGCATTTTTCGTAATGAAAAATTTAGCTGAGAGGTTTTTTTGCAGCTTTTCTATCTCACATCCTTGAACATCAAATGTCAACAAGGCTTTTATGTAAATATCATAGAATCACAGAACAGTCATCTAGTCTAAACTCCTGCTCAAAACAGGAACAGCTAGAGCAGGTTGCTGAGGGCTGTACTCAGTTGGGGTTTGAGTATCTCCAAGGATTCAAACAGGTATCCTGTGCCAGTGTTTGATCACTCTCAGAGTGAATGAGTTTTTTCATGTGTTTAAATGAAATTTACTGTATTTCAATTTGTGTCTGCTGCCCCTTGTCTTTTCACTGGGCACCACTGAGAAGAGTCTGACTCTGTCTTCTTTATTACCCCCAGGCACGTGTTCATAAATATTGATAAAATTGCCCTGAGTATTCCCTTCTCAAGACTAAATAGTCCCAGCTCTCTCAGCCTTTTCTCCCATGAGGGATGCCCCAGTCTCCCAGTCAGGACAGCTCTTTTCCAGAGCTGGTATGTATGTCCATGTCTTATGGAAGAGCTCAGGATGGGACTCAGCACTACAGATTCATCTCACTAGGGCGGACCAGAGGGGAAGGAACACCTCCCTAGACCTGATACAACCCAGGAGGCTGTTGGGTCCAAACTTTCACCCTGTCTTCAGGGACCTGGAACTCCTGAAGGCAAACCTTATCTGTGAAAATGGAGGCAAAGTTGGCATTGTGCATCTTGGCCATTTTTGTGTTATTTGTTTGTACTATTCAACACAGGGCCCTTCCTGCTGAGACACTTGTAGAAGCCCTTCTGATGACCTTTCATGTCCCTTAACAGATTCAAGTCCTGGTAGGCTTTGCCTTTTCTAATGCTATTCTTGCTTGCTCAGACAGCATCTCTATGTTCCTCACAGGTTACCTATCCCTACTCCCACCCCTTGTGATGCTTCCTTTATGACAGCGTTTTTTCAGGAGCTCGTTTGTCCATGAAGACCTCCTGCCACCTTTGTTTGGCTTTCCGCAAATCAGGATGGACTGCTCTTAAGCTTCGAGGAGGGGGTCCTTGAAAAATTAGTAAACTCACCTGGATCTCTCTTCTCTGCAGGCCCATCTCCTATGGGATTCATCTAAGTAGGTCCCTGAGCAGGCCTTTTACGAGGAAAAGTGTGAGAACTTCCCTCATAATGTTGTTATTTTAGCACTTTCTTATTTGGGTGTATACGCTTGAGGTCCCCTTCAGTCCTGCACTGCTGGTTTCAAGGTCTCTCTTGTTCACCCTGTATCTTTTACTTGTCAGCCCAGGCCATCCCTTCCTCACTTGACTATGGTTGTCATTTCCCTTTCCCATCTTTCCCATTTTCAAAATGTCTTTACCACGTTGGCCAGCCTGTTGGCAAAAATGTTTTTGGTCTGCCTACTGTGGTGGGATCCCATCTCTTCCCCAACTATCTTTGATCCTCATAAAGGACCCAGGCTCATAAAAAAATCCCTGCCATTGACACGAGCTGCACAACCACTTGTTGATCCAAAGGATTCATTCACTCCATGTCAAGCCCTTCCCCTTCACCAACAGGATCAAGAACAAATCCATTTGGCCCCCATGCTCTTGCCCACAGTCATGTAGACACACTCCATACACTTCATGTCTTCCTTGGTAGCAGCTTTGGTGTCCACCTGGAAGCACAGCAGGGGTCTGGGCAATATTCTGAGGACTGGGCAAGCCACATCAATGTCTCCACAATGTCCCAGATCTAAGCCCCTAGCAAGTAGCAAACCTCCCTAGAAACCCATTCAGGTGGGTAGATGGGGGCCTTGAGCAATATCAATATCCAGCATGATCTGATCAAAAGTGTGCTTTGGCTATTTCAGTAAACAGGATTTAAGCATCTGAGAACCCCATTGGTACAAACTCTTCCAGACACCCTCTGGGACAGAGCTGGTGTCAGCCCCTGACAGACAAGATAAGAATCTGCATGCAAGATACTGCAGCCATTGAACCACACTCAAAGATCTTCAGCTGAATATCCTTACCTTTCCTTTTGACTCCTCTCAGCTCCAGCCCCAAGTCAAAGATACAGAGGAAGAAGTACAGTAGCAAAGAGAGGAAATGAGTCTTACACATGTTTTAAATATGCACCATTTCTTACAAATGTACTTAATAAAGCTTGTTCCTATCCCTATGTTGACATGCTTCAGAGAGCTTTTGTCATGCAACTGATTAGCCTTTGAATAAATACTTGAAGTGCTGTGCTTTGAACTGTAATTTTGAGGCACTCTTAATTTTTTTGCTGACTGGAGTAGCTATAGTTCTTTTCACCTATATCATGTACTGCTATGTGGTGCCAAGGCATCTGACTTCAGAAAAGGAAAAAAAAAAAAGTTCTGCTCGTGTTGCTGAAGAAAACAAAGATTTAGAAAAATGCATTGAGAAAAGCAAGTAGTGTCTGTGTCTGTGCTCATTGAAGGTTCATCATCTTCCAAGAAATCAGGCTACAAGGGGGGAAGGAAGTAGCTCTCCTGTGCTAGGTCATATTCTGACTAGAGCTGCTGAGAATTTTATTTTAAAGATCAAGGTCATAGATTAAATTGGTAATTGTCAATTCATTGAAAATAAATTGCTCATCCAAAAGGGTTAGTCTTAGCAAATGTTTCAACTCAAGACATGCATGGGACAAAAGTGCTAAAATTGTCAAAGTTCCATTTTGTTATTTTTGAATTATAAAATGCAAGATTTGGCTTTATCATGATTTTTAGTTGCAAACATTGGAATTAATGCTAATAAAGAGATAGTGAAATAGTAAGAATAAAACTAAACAATTGAAGATGATCTAAATGGAATATTTGTGACTGCTCCATCTGTGATTTTTTTTAGAGGGGAAAAAGGAGGGAGGGAGGGAGGTAATTCCGTCCACAAGAATGCGTTATTGTTTTTCCTCTCTTATTTCCGATGCTATTTTTTTTTCATATGGCTCCAAAGCATTTCCTGCCTCACTGTGAGGCTGAATATATACCCAGGGGTGCTACCGTGGGCACTTTAACAGCAACAAAGAGTTCTGGCACTGGCTAGTACACTCTTTTACTGTGAAAAAACCAAACCAAACCAAACCAAACCAAACCAAACTAAACC
The DNA here is from genome assembly GCA_013397815.1 of Aleadryas rufinucha. NCBI lineage: Eukaryota > Metazoa > Chordata > Aves > Passeriformes > Aleadryas > Aleadryas rufinucha. Next base: position 193,611 of record VZTH01012257.1, read on the forward strand.
AAATCAAACCAAACCAAACTCTGAACCATTAAACCTGGGAAGGTCAAAGAACTGGGGTAATTTAAGGGAGTAAGCTTCCTCCTATCATTTATAAGGTATTGGACACCCTTTCAGCAATGTATTACTTACAACCTTATGAGACCAAAGCAAACACCTTGACTGTAACTATCAATTTTCATGGCATTTATTTTATCAAGTGAAGTGACCAATAATACTGGAAACAAGAACCCCTCTGGCCATAGTTTTATTGTTAGTATTAAATACATTAGTGTTAGATGCTGTGTTAGTGTTAGATACATTAGCACCAAGTGCAGGCACTACAAGAGATACAGATTCTTTTTCTATTATTACTTAACTAATTTACATACAGTATAAAAAAATTTTGTTCTAATGTAATGTTTTAATAATTCATCAGTTTCACATACAGTTTCTTTAAAAAGTCTATTCTACAGTGACATTTCAGTTAGCACTGTTGATTTTTCCCCAATAAAATTATTTCACAGTAAGTACAATATTTAAAAAACCAAACCTACAGTGAGTTCTAGCCCCCAGAAATTACCCTAAAAACACCAAGTGTGCTGTACTTGAGATTTTAACTTCTGTACTATCTTTAAAGTACTTGTACATACATTTCTTCATTGTTTTCAACACACCTGAATAATTTACTTTTTTTTTGCCCCAGTTTATCACTACACACTGTATCCCTATTTTCTCTATCTCTCCTCTAGGTTTGGGGTTTTTAAAAATTTTTTTCTTTCTGTTACTTTTTATTTATACCTCCTCTATCTATGAGCAATCCCTCTAATGTAAGGAAGAGTCATGATTTAGTCCCTGGACAGTTAAAAATATTGAAAAATGAAAGATGTTAAAAGGGTTATTGTATCAAAAATTGTGTAATCTTATTTCAGCATTTCACTTTTTTTCAAACCATGTAATTTTTCTTTGTCTTTTATTACAGTATGTCAAAGGTTACACTGTATTTCCTTAGTTTGCTGCTACCCCTGTGTTCCCTGAGGGAAAATTTGCACTCATTTCACAAAAGCAGAAACAAGTGCAAACCAGAAACCTGTGAGAGCTGTTCACTCAGCTCTGCAGGGGGATTTGCATGATTTGCCATGTGTTAGTTCAGCAGAACTTTCTATGCTGCCTGTGGCACTGTTTCTAAACTATGACTTGCTTTCTGGGATGATGTGTTTTCCTTTATAAAACAAGTAGCTCCTCAAAAAGTAAACAATACAAGGAAAGACTAACCAGCTCTGTACTGTGTCATTCATTGTCTAGCCATATAATTTGGAATAATCATCCAGTAAGAGCTGAAAGAAATGCTTTTAGCCACAAGAAAGCAATCTAATCTTTTTAAAGGAATACTCTGGATTCTCTGTTTTCACTGTGCACTGATAAACCTAGTAGTTCCGCATGGGTTTCAGTGATGTTTGAATTTGTTCCGAGGAAAAGGCATCTCTTTGTGGCACTTGGAGTTTTTACTCTGTAAATAGTTCAGTGACTGTTCTCATTTTCACTGACTGATGATAACTTCCATGGTGATTGTAGCTCAGCCAGCTACCAGAGACACAAGTAGACAAGGAGCACTCATATCATCCATTGCTGTAACTCAGTGCTCACATCTGCCAACACATTTCAGGAGATGGTAACCTTGGGCAATTGGTCCTTTGGAAAACAATCAGGGTGAGCTGTTCTGAAATCAGCTATGATCAGAAGAGAATGTGTTGTCATAGCTTTTCGTACATTGCAGGTTTGCAGTGCTGAGCAGGACATGAGTCCTGTAAAACTGAGCCTTTTTTAGGTGCCTTTGTTAGTAGTCTGAAGGGATGTCTAGGTGTTCAGGTAATCATATCCAGGTTCATACTAAGAACCTTCTGCACTTTTCTAGTAGAACAAAAGAGACTGAAAGTAGCTTTAATGTTCAGTGAATCAGCTGCCACAGTGGAGTACTTGATGAGAAGTAAGCACACTAAGCTTCATGGCCAACATCTTTTTCTAGCTAAGGCACTGCTGCTTTAGCTTGGCTGCAGCCTGAATGCAGCACAAGCACGCTGGATGCTGTGCGTAGCGAGACTGAGCCTGGATCTCAGTGCCAAACTCAGGTGTTGCAACAGGCTGTTACAGAAATACTGCAACAGCATCAGTGCTTGACCTTCTTCAGGGCCCACCATGTACAAATCCAGAGCTGTGCTCCATCCCTGAGTGCCCTCCAGGCTTCTGGAGACAGCCTCTGCTTGAGCCCCCCTCCACAGCCAACGACTGAGTCAGTGATGCAAGCTCTTGGGGGAAGGACTCAGAAAGGAGCATTGCTGATAAGTGCTAGACACTGAGGGAGAGGTCAGAGTCCTTGGTCTTGTATAGCTCCATGAGTAAGACACTCAACTAGCATGTGAGGGACGGTTCAAACTCTTCTTTTGCTGATTTGGAGCAGCAATTTGACCTCAAGTCACTGTCCCCGGAAGACATATCCCAGCTTCTATGCCATAGGGAAGTTCTCCTAGTGTCTCTTATCAAGGTTCTTTGTCCCATCTGGGAGAAAACAGTGTGTCTCTGTGCACTCAGTGACCACACCTGAACATTTCTTACACACACATTCTGAGTCTTTTAAAAAAGCTTCAAGACGTAATATTAGAAAAACCCCACCACTTTACAAGGAAAATATATCTGTGTCAATATCCAAGGTTTTCTCAGGTGATTTTATTCCCATTATTCAAAAAATGGCATTAGTTTGATGTTCTGTGGAATTCCAAGGCAGTACTTCAACTATCCAGACTGACCGAAACTACAAGTTACAGAGCATGCTCATGGGAAACACACAAAAAGCAAAGAAAAATATATCAGCCATTAAAACTCAAGTCTAACTGAAGTTTCTTTATATAATTTTCATGACTGTACAAATCTCAGGATAAGATGACCTGTTTGACAGCAAAACAACTCAAACTATAAAACTTGCATGTGCATACAATTCACGTACTGTAAGAAATAAGTTTGTCTTTTCCTCTTTCCATACACCTGTGATGGCAGGTGCCACATGGAAGCAAGAGCTGTGTCCTTACATCCTGTCACTTGTGCCTTTCTAGCTGTTCACAGAAACTGCTTCTTATTAAAAAATGTTTCCATAACTTGTTTTAGCTGTTCTTCAAAAACTGCTAAAAAGCCCTTGGTTAAGGACTTTGGTTTTATTTTGTCTTATGAGAAGGGGCTGACTTACTTGACTAATTCAAACCCCCAAAAGACATTTCTGAATTCTGGCTGAAAATAATTTCCCTGCAACCTAGAGGTACGTTTCCAGCTTAGACATGCTCAGACCTGTGCCCAGTCCTTAGCTGTGGCTGTTGACTACCTTACACTCTCCACTCCACACTTCTGGCTTCTGTACCCCTTCACAGAGGTCACTGGGTGTCACCTCAGGGTTCTGCATGTCACGAGGTGGTAGATCTCAGAAAGACAAGCAAGGCAAGGCACTGCCTTGTGAATCACTTGTTTACAGCTGATTGCCACTTTAGCTGATTGAATAAAGGGAACGCCTGCAATAGCATATAATTGTTGTTGCAATATTATCAGTCAACTGCTCATTTTTACCAAATGCCTTCTGTACATCTCTGCCCTCTTCATATTCCCAAGCACCAGACACCTCAGATAAAAAAGACATTAGTATCCAGTACAATTTTAAAAGGGTTGCAAGTGGGGGGTAGAGGTATTTTAATTTTAGAATCGTGTGACATGTCCATCTCTGTTTCTCCCTAATTCCTATCACTTGGACTATGCAACCCTTGTCCTGGATTCTCCTTTTTCCTCCTTACAGTTTTGTGGTTTCTAGCTATTTAAAACTGCATGATATAAAGAAGCCCACCTTCAAAATTTCAGTGTGCTGGGGAATAGGAAAGCATCCTTAAGTTCTCTCCATAAACTTCTGTCTTGCAGATGGGATTTATTTACCACAAAGACATCTGCTTTTGGGGGCCGAGATTTTACTGCCAAACACTGGAACAAAGCTGGTGTGGAACTATACGGAATAGAATCCTTTACAGTTTCCCTGTTCTTAATATAGAATGTGTTGCAGATACTTGGCAGGTCCACCACTTTTTCTTCTTCTTTTGCTTTCTGTTGTCATTTCCATTATTTAAATAGATACATTTACACCGTAGAGTGCTTAGACAAGTAGATGGAAGAATTTGGTAAATTGCAAAGAACACACATTAAGTATTTGGCAATATAATCCCCAGCAAACAGCTCTTATGCCATCACACCATGTGTCTGGCTATCCCACCTAATTATATTTGGCATCATTGGCTCATTCCAGCCATGGGGAGCTAGAAGTCTCAAAGACATTTACATTTCTGTAAGTTTAGTGTAGATCACAGATGTCTTCTCCAAGTGTGCTCCATGCTATTACTCAAGACCATGAGCACGGGAGAGAAACCCTAGAATGGAATCAGCTTTAGGAACGGCTTAGTTTGGAGCTCAGAGTCAGGCATGAGAGGCATTTGCAGGAAACCAAGTCTCTGGCAGGCAAGTACGGCAAGTCAAAATGGGAGGGTTGAAGCTGTTGCTGCGTCTGGCTGTTCACGCCAGCCAAGGCAGAAATGGTCGAAACTCTGATGAAAGAGCGTTTGAACCACCACGGTGCTCGGCTTGGTCTTTCAAGGTAAGCAGTACTGACTGTGGTTTTGTGGTACCTGTGGCCTGTGTGAGTAGAGTTTACCTGCCCGAGTAACTTCTATTTATGCTCAGGTGCCTCCAGAAACCCCCGAGATCGAGCTTAAGGCAGCACCGAAGCAGTCGGGGCAGCATCACACCCTGACTGGCGGGCGGGTCCGCCCTCGCCCCGCTCCTGCCGGGGCGGCACCTGGCGGGTTGGCTGGCGGGGTGCCGCGCGGTGTGGGGCGCGTTCCCGGGGCCCGCGGGCGGGCGGTACGTGAGCGGCCACAT
>VZTH01012257.1:198719-232516 GCA_013397815.1 Aleadryas rufinucha
GGGGCCGGAAAGCGGCGCGGGGAGGAGCGGGTGAGCGTCCGGTAGGGCGCGGGGAGGGCGCGGGAGGGGCTCGGTGCCGGTCCGGCACGGGGGCCCGCGCGGGGTGTACGCACATGGCGGAGCGGGGAGCGGCGGATGGCAGCGCGCCGTGGCCTTGTGCCGCCTCCCGCGCCTCGTTCCCGCTCCCGTGCGGAGCCGCGGCGCGGGTGTGCTGTGCCGTGCTGCTGGCAGGGGGACCCAGAGATTCAGCCAGGGGCCGGGCAACTCCCGCGTCCTGCCTCCGGACGGAGTGGTGTCCGGGAGTTCAACATGTCGCTTCTCTGGGTACCTGTTAGCTGGTAGCACCCAAACTAGTGTCCCCAGGGAAGGCTGAGAAACTACCTGGAAGATTTAGTAACTACAAGTGGAAGTATTATGTTGTGTTCAGCATTCATCTAAATCTATCTCTGTATAAAACGTACTCTATCTACTCCGCATTGGATATTTAGGGGCCTTACACTGTCCCTCCTTATGAGGCTTTCAATATTTAATAAAAAAGCCTACCTCATTTGCTTGCGGGAAAAAACATAAACCTTTTTTCAAGTGACTGGTATAATAATAATACATCAGCACCTTCCACAATTTATCTCCAAGCTCACTGCAGTTATGTATGTGTTTGAAGCCCTGTTGAGATACGCTTAACATTTCATGTTCTGACTCGTTTGTGGAGGACAAGAGAAGTGGGCACGGTTGTCTGCAAGATGTGACAAATACTGTCCTCTGCCCAGCCCCTCTTGGGATTTTAACATCTGCTGGTAGGTGCTACATTAATCAGGAAGGAGATAGTGCCTGATAATTTAATTACAGTCATAAAATGAAACTTGAGAGAAGAGTTAAGGCCTAAGGCTGTGAGCTGCTGAAGGTAGTTTTTGACAAAAATGTTAGTAGCTTTTTAGCAGCCTTTCTGCTGTGCCCATTTTACAGTGGTACTCTTTAAAGCATGAGAGAAGTGCTGTACTTTGATTGAAGCAGGCTGAGTGGCTTCCAGTCTCTTGGATATACAGAAATTACATTAATCCTTAGTAGAAGATAGAATTTAAAATCTACATATGTGGAAATTTAAGTGACTTGGGTGCTTCTGTACCAGACGAAGGTTGAGGCCTCTCAGGTTTTGGGTACCTGAAACATTGATATAAGTGCTTAGAGCCGGCCACTGATACCTGAGCTTCTGTTTGTGTGTCCCACTTAGTCCTGTGAGAGTGATACATGTTAGCAGTCTTACTGCCCTCCACTTTTTGTGTTTTGTCACAAGTCTTGGATATCATGGACTCTTGGTTTCTGATAACAGAGTTGTCAAACGTTGGTTGTGTGCACAGGTGGTAGATTGGTGTTTTTCAAAGGTCCTAGTCTTTCTCTGACTTGGACAGGACTAGGAAGTGAGTGTTGGAAGCACGCAGAAGTACCATGCTGCATCTGTGCTGCCAGCTGAGTGTTGCAAGAAGTGCCAAAAGTGCCAGATCTGTTGCAGCACTGTCTGTTTATGTACAGTACAGTAATGCTCCCACCATCCTTGTGCATCATCTAGCCCCTGCCTCACTCAGAAACTATTCCTGAAAGCGAGTGGGGGACTTGTTATGGTAACCTGCTTACTGAGCACCCTGGAAATGGGTGGTGTGGTTTTTTCTTAGCTTTGAGCATGTTAGTGCAAGCGAAACTGAAACCAAGGCGCTGTGGGCTTGGTGTTATGAACCTTTGTTGACAGAGTTTTCACAACTCTGTGTGAGGCCGTGTCCTCTAATACAGGACTCCACATCTACGAGAGAGCTTTGGCTTACCCTGTACATTTGATAAAATATTGTTTATTCACTGGGCTCCTAAAAGTTGAAGCAATTGTAACGCAAAGAGCTCAACTCATCGTGGCAGAAATTGTATTCCTTCAGAGAATAAAATAGCTTGAGCTAGTAAAATAGCTATTAATTTCAACAATGAAAAGTCTTCAGGGGGAATAAGACAAGAATCTTCTGTTTTGAATTTTGGTCCAATCCTTTGGTGAAAGCCAGTTTATTCCAGTAGAACAACGGGTATAATGTACATGTTTCTGGTATCTTCACCTTTTTGCTAATGCAGTTGTAACCCAGTTCATTTTCAGGTTCTTGTGAAACAGCTGCAAACATGGCGTATCTCAAACTAAGGATCTGATTCTAAAGGAAACTGCAGAAATTGGACAGGTTACAGAAAATGGAGATGCAGGTGTTCTTTCAATGCCTGTTTGTTTTTCTGCATTTGTATATACATTCAGTGGAACTTCAGCTCTGTGACTTTCGATGAACTGGGAGTGCTTTGGTATTTGTGAGGTACTAATAGGCATTTACACAGAAGACAGTACTTTGCAGACAGAAATGAGACTTTATAATGCTGGTTTTATTTTAGTACAGCTGAGGAGTCTTCTCAACTGGTCTGGGAAACTGCATTCCATTGAGCTTCTCCTTAGGGAAGTGGCTAGTAAATAATAGAGTGGAACTTCATAGTACAAATTGTGTCTAATCCGAGGAAAGGTTGTGATGATGGGTTTAATGCTTATAAGTCAGTTTTCATTTGGAAAATACTTAGCATTTAAAAGTGATTATAATTAAAGCTATTTCAATCTAGCTGATTCTCACTCAGCTCAGAGGTTTCCTCATCACCCAACATCGTTAATCTGGAGAGTAGGTCTGGTGTAATAATGTATTTGTCTAGAACACCAGACATGCCTGGAAGGCGTCACAGAAGTTGCTTGGGGATTTATTTGATGACCTTCTGAAAAATTAAGCTATTTAGAAGCAATGTATGAGGGCTTTGAGGGCTTCCTACACTAAATGATTCTATGATTTTCTGAATCAGCAAAGTTAATGCAGGAAGAAAAACTTAATTATTGATGTGGCCTTGTGTATTTAGTCATAACTTTTGATCTTAAGTTTTCAGGAAGATTTCACATATTACAGATTAAAACGTCAGTTGCATTAAAAAAAAAAGTTTGCTAATTTACCTTTGATACTCTAGGGTTACTTAAAAATATAAATAATTTAAAATATGAAGTAATTTATATTTCCCTAAAAGATTAATCTTTTAAATGAATTTGTATCATCTGCTTAAATGAAGACATCATCTGCATCTTAACTATTTGTCAGAGATTAAACTGCAGGTCTTTCCTAGATGGAAAGCTGTTTAGATTTTAATACTGGAAAATGCAGATGCATTTGGGGGCTGTGTGCTTAAATGTACATCTGCACAGACATGACTTGCAGTGGTGATGTCTCAGTTCAAATCTTAACTTGGCATAATGAATAGACAGTTTGCACATCAACTGTTTCACCTGGTGTTTAAGGACTTTAGAACAAAGTACTACCAGTTTATCCTTAGTAGTTTTTTATGTTCAAAAGGTAAAAGCAAATTTTAGATACAAAAACTGTGCGATTTGGATATACCTGTAGCTTTGAAGCATTCACTTGATGATTTTACATTTATTCTTAAAAAAACTGCCACTACCACCATCCAAATAACTAACAATCACTGAAGAAACCGTCACCCAAGACATGAGAGATACTAGAATTAGCCAAGTGTTGAAAATTCTTAAGATACTTGACAAAGTGGGTGCCTAAAATCTGGAATGGACAACTCCCTAGACTTCTAAGACCAAGGTTAGAATCATAAATGCTTGTTTTCTTTTCTGACCATCTGCACTGTCATTGGTTCAGTCCACTACTTTATTTAGATATTGTTTAATATGCAGTGTTTCAAAGAAAGGAGAAGCAGTTCTTTCAGATTTCTTGTGGGATGACTTGCCCGTGAGGGAAAGTTTTGGTTTAGTTCAGGCCCTAGTTAAAAACCTGACAGGCATTGAAAGGTCAAGTTGAGGAACACAGGGAGGGTACATGAAAAAAAATTGTTTATATTGAAAGCAAGTTTGAATCAGTTCTTTTTGCACTTCTTGTTAATGTATGTACGTACTTCTGTGTCATTTCTTGTTGCTCTCCTCTCAAATACTGTTAATATGAAATGTGAACTGCTCAGGTATTCGTGTTGCTAGGCCCTTAACTGAATTAGTTCCTCTCTTCAGTGTTGAGCAGTGAATACAGTATTTTCATTAAAGATACATTACTGAAGTGCACGATGATCATATTTTATGTTGTGTGTTTTAGTCATCATGCATTCATTTCAGATCTTTCCACTTAGGCATGTTGAGTAAAAGTCTTTAGTGGGCTGCGTGCCATTATATATGTGTTTTTACATAGCAGGTTTTTGGCCTTTTGAAGTTTAAATTAGTTGGAATTGAATCTTTTTATTTGTTACTTTAGATTTTAATACTATTTATTTTGTCTCGCTTGGGATACCCTTTTAAGCAGTTGTTAATTCGTGATACCACAGTTTTGGAAATTATTCATCTTTGAATGTTTAAGTGTTAGCTGGTATAGTGCTTTATGCTGTTTATTGTGCATGCAAGGTGGCGCCATCAGAAACATGCTTGCTGTGTTTGAACAGGAGAGATCTTCGTGACACAGCCTCTTGATTCTTTTACCACCTTCAGTGTTATGGAGCTGTCACGTGCTTCTGTATTGGTGCCAAAAGCGCAATTGAGTGAAATTCACAAGAGAATGTTTCTGAAGACGACTTTGTAAACAGTGCTCAAGTTCCATGGTTCAATGGAACTACACGTTTACAGTTGCTTTTTAAACTGCACCTGTATTCATTTGAAAGTGACTTCCTGAAACCATAACCATGGGCATTCTTCTGTTGGATCTTAACTGCCAGTTGGAATATCTCATCCCAACAGCCTCCAAAATGTGTTAACCTTGTGGTTGTGTTCTTTTTTTTAGTGCACACTAACTTGTTAGTTGAAAACTGGGTGTTTTAAAGTTGGTAATTTAGTAGTGGCTTAGCTTCCATGGAGAAAACCACTAAATTTTCACAACAAAGAAGTTGCAAAATACATTTTAGGAATTTCAGTGGCTTCTTGGTTAGTGAATGAATTTAAAATTGCATCATCAGATATTCTAGCAAAAAGCACATTTCTGAAACCTGTACACATTTTTCAGTGTTTTTTAACTTTCACATAAGGATGCTTAGATGTTTTTGAAGTTAAATTGGATGAAATGCTGCAATGTGTGAGTTTTGCAGATAGCAACGTAATTGCCAATATGGCTGTGTTTGATTATGTGGCGATCTAGGTAGCCAACTAATGCTCTCCTTCCCATTGTTTGATGTGGCATGCACAAGTTGTTTTTCTTTTTAAGCTGTTAGAGTGCACTTTGTTATCTGAAGAAGTTTGTTAAAACACAATTTTTTTTTTATTACTTTGTCACTTTTTAACAAACTGAATATCTGTAGCAACATGAACTGTATCAAGAAATACTCTGAGGAAATTTCAAATATTTATTTATACATAAAGACTTTGATTTCAACCCTCTAGGATGGCTGCTGTTCTTCCTATTATCCATGATGGAAAGTAAAACCTGTAAAAAGCTATACTGAGCAGTTTGTTTAAAAAAAAAAGATAAAGATCTTGATAATTTTTTCCAGATTTGGATTTAAAGTTGTTACTTTTCTAATAATGAAAGATTGTTCTAAATAGAAATTGTTAGGTTTTCTGCTACAGAATCTTGGCATTTGGAACAAAGGCAACATTGTGTGTTAATTACCCTATTTTTAGAACGTGATCAGGGAGCTCAGGTCAGTAGCATAGACAAGCATGCAGATATAATTTACTCCTGATTTTAAATTGTAATTTTATAGTCCATCTCCTTCTCAGTATGGAGGCTCTTTTCTGCTGAAAGAGTAAGCAGACACTATCTACAATGCAGTAAAAATGCTACAAAGATAGGAGTTTAGTATTTGTTGATTGAATCCTCATTTCCTGATTGAAAAATTGTTCAGGGGAAAGCTTAGAATGGGTTTCCACATGAATGAAAACAAATCCTGCAGTTATTAATAACAGAGTTACTTATATATATTATCCCTCTGTTTTGTTTTGCAGAATTTGACTTTTTCCCATCAAGTAACTCGTATTCTCATTCAAGTGTAGAGCACTTTAAAGTTGAAATGTGGAAAATGTGTTTTCATGCTGTAACATGTATACATGTATTGTGCAGAGGCCTGTAAGCACTAATGAAATAGTTGTATTGGCAAATGGCTGAAGTTGATGCCTTTACCTCAGGGGTTATTAGGGAGTGCAAAAAAATACCACTTAAAGAGGAGAGAGCAGACAGTTTAAATTAATTGTGTTGTGTTACTTGGTTCAGCTTTATCATGTTTTAGTGGGGTTTTTTTGTTCCCTACAGTCAGATTTTGAATTTTACCACATTGCCATAAGCTGATATGTAGCAGTACAGTTTCACAGTAACTTCAAACTTGCCTAACCCTTTTCATGAATTGTTACAAAAGGTACGTGCCTGTGACAGCCTGTCTCTTGACCCTGCTGTTACTTGTGCAACTGAAGGTCTAACAGTGTACAAAGAAACGCCTAAAACATTTTTTAACTTTACAGTCATTCAGACTGGAAGATTGTTTAGAAGAGAAACTGGATGTTCCCTTTATGAAAGGAATGTATCTCTCATGTAGTGATATGAGTGCTTCCCATCTTGGATATTTAAGCACATGCACATAGCTAGAAGTTCTGAGTGTGTTTTGTTAAACGCCGCTTCTTGTCTGAATTTCTTACCCTTCTCTGCTTGGTCGAGAGACCTTACTTCAGCTTCTGCTAAAGATTCCCATATATTGTCATGCCAGTTAGCATTTCTGCTGTTAACTCTGCATGTCTTTTGCACACAGTGGATGAGTGGGTGCGAGTACAGTAAGTTGTGTCAGAATGAAGGGATTTGAAGTACTGCAAGGGTCCAGTGTCACCTTCTTGTTAGTGGATTGAGGCACATGAATTCCTTGCTTCCACTGACCATTAGCTCCTTAGTCTCTTTATCCAGAACTTAGTAGCTTTTATATTAGTACTGTCTTCTTTATTATATCATACTCCTGTTTTCTGTGCTTGTATTTGGGCAGACAGTTTTAATTATCTACTCCAGATTTGAAAATTTAAATAAATTTTGTCAATTTTTGTTTCTACATTAACAGTTAGAAATCTTTTGTTAACAGAATAACTTTCAGGCCCTAATAAAGGAATTGTCTCAGGAGAGTTCAGTGGCTGATAATGTCTTTCATCACTTAGATATGGTATCTTGATGTTCTAGCACTGCACTACTCTGCTCATTTAATTGAGATTGATTTTTTTTTTAAGACCTTCAGCTTTCCTAAGAAGGCATATTTTTTTACCCCAAGATGAATGATATAATCTGTTTAACATGTTTATCTGCCATATGCCATGTTCAATCATAGAAACATAGAATTGTTTAGGTTGAAAAAGGCCTCTCCTCTAAGATTGAGTCTGGCTGTTAACCCAGCACTGCTGTGTTCACTGTGTTCACTGCTTAACTGTATCCCCAAGTGCCACATCTACACAGTTTTTGAACGCTTCTAGGGATGGTGATTGCAGCACTTCCCTAGGTTGCTTTTTTCAATGCCTGACAACCTTTTCAGTGAAGAAAGTTTTTCTAATATCCAATCTAAACCTGCCCTGGCATAACTTGAGGCCATTTTCTCTCATCCTGTCACTTGTTATCCTGGGAGAAGAGACCACTCTCAGGATAATAATAGATACACTATCCCCTTGTTTCATGACCAGTTTTCTTGCTAGTGGTAATGGATGCATGAATTTAATCTCACAAGTATAAAGGAAACACTCAGTCTTCTGCTTTATTCCCTTTTTAGAATGGCATTTTTAACCTTGTGTGTTATTCGATTGGTTCTTTCTGAAGAAGAGCTAAATGTTTTCCTGGTTTCTTCTTTTCTCTCATAACAATTTCCCTACCCAGTGATTGCTACCATAGCTTCTGCTAACAGTTTTGGAATGATTGGTGCATTTTTTGGGTTGTAGTACCAAGACACTTGAAGTGTGAAACTCTATACCATGTACTGTGCACTTTTTAAACAGTTCACTCAGTTCTCACAGAATTGTTTAGGTTGGAAAAGACCTTTAAGATCACTGTGCAGAGCATCTGAGCTCTTCAAAGTTACAAACCTCTGTTAGAGGTTTTGAGGAAACTACCCCAGACAATTATTTTGAACATTTGCAAAGAGTGTTTTCTCATGGATCTCTACACTATTTTAATTTTTGTTTTCTGTATTTAATGATTATTGTGTAAGGAGAAATCTTACAAGTTGTCCTGGAATTCTAGGCAAGAACATCAGTTTGAAGTAACTTGTGAATGTATTGCTCTTGAGTTTCCCAGTCTTTAGTGAGAGTTGGACTTAGCTGGTATGATGTCATTTGTCTGGCACCTTTGGTTTCTGCACACATTGCAAATAGTTTACCAGACTTAATCCTGATGATTTTTTAAATACAACTAGCTGTCCTCCGGCTTGACCTCTCTTTTCTTCACTGACATCTGACTTAGTCCACCACTTAGTTTGTTACCTTATGTTACAGCTTCTGAATGCCACATAGGGCTCATTTGGTTTAGGTGTTTTCTGTTAATGTATTGCTTTCAGTTGCCCAAGGCTTGCCAGGGACAGGAAGAGGCTGATATGCTAGTCTATGGACAAGCTGACTTGTATTTGTAGTGCTCTGAATTACTGACTTCTCAGGAAATCAGTTTAGGCAAAAGGAGTGTTTCTTTTAAAAATGTGACTTAACAAGGCTTGGCTGTCGTTGGGGTCTGATAGCCTCAAAAAGCCCATTTGTGACTCTTGAACAACTTGAAAAATTTCTTTTAATTGCTATTCCAAGGTACCTGTGTGAGCAGTTTGTCTAGAGAAGGGTAAGAGGTGTTTCCTGAAAGGGAGGGTATGGGTACTGTTTGTGGCATGGTATGCTCAGAGATGCTGAACAGCTGAGATGTGTTGTGAGCCTGCCAGGCTTAGGGCTTGTGCAAAAGTGCCTTGTTTTGCTGGAGGAGCTGTGTCTCAGGAATGTCTTGCTGCCTCAGCTGACTTGTAGTTCACCTCGCTGTGACCTGTCTTCCTGAAGGCGAGCGGATGTCCGGGTAATCTAATAGTGGTGTGCTTACTTGGGACACGTAAAGCTGATCTGAGAAAGAAAAGGCTTCTCACCAAAGTCTGCGTCCTAACCATCACATGGCTGGTGCCTCTGTGCGAATTCAGTTTAGTTTCTGTGTGGATAAAGGAAAGATTAGGAAGTGCTGAACATTTAGAGTTTGTATTTCTATCTTCACTTGTGCAAAATCACTTAGTGAAGAAACAATAACCCTTGAAAACTGAAAGCTCACTAATGACTAACTTGAGGATGAACACTTGAAAATTCTACATGTATCAAACTCCATTTCTTGAAAAACATGGCAGATTAACAAGGTCGAGGGTCCTTTAAGCCTAATGAAAATAGCAAATTGTCATACGGTTTTGATAAGTTAAATTTTGGGAGGATTTTGCTAATTTTTAGTAATTCTGCAGGATGTGCTCAAAACTGTGGGTAAGCTATGCTAGATTAAGTCTTCTAACCTTTCCATTTTGATAAAGAACATGCTTTCTTGTGATGGCAGGCAGGCTTAAGGTACCTGTATGAAAGAGGTTTTAAATTTGAACCTTTAGGAAACTTGCACTGTAGCTTGCTTTTCTGTACTTTTGCTTTCTTTTTGTAGCACAAACTTCTACACATTCTCTTTCAAGTGCTGCAAAGATAAGGTAACTGTTTCTTTTCTTCTGCATATTTTTACAATGTGCAGCAAAACATTGTAAGCAAAGCCTGTGGGCACCTCTGTATTTGACCATAATGCAGTCTACTGCATTCAAACAGCCAGTGGCTGTAGCTATTCAAGTAACAGGGAAATAAAATATTTTACTAGTAAGGTTTTTTGCGTGCTGGCTTTGTACAGGGATGTATACTACCCTTTATTTGTGCTCATAAGCCTTTTCTTGCAGTCAGGAGGCCTAGATTCCAAGCAGTATCTCAGTCCAAAACAATCACCTAGACACTGAGGCTTGAAGTAATACACCAGGTGTAGCCAGGTTTGTTATAATCCTGCACTGACAACTGGTGAACTGATATCTCCCTGGAATTACTTCAGGGAGTGATACCAGAGGTTCTTGTTGCTCACATGCCAAGGTACAGCTGCTGTTTACAAACCTAAATGCACCTATGAGTGAACTGGGAAGGACAGCTGTGTCTTATGGAAGTGGAGTGCTACGAGTTCTATATTTAAATATTTAGTGTTGGGGTGATACTGCAAAATGAATACTGCAGTGATGTATTCTAATATTACTGATTGTGGTATGTAGTGTATTTGAAACTCTGAAGACTGGACCAGGACCTTGTACTGGGCATTGCACAAAGATAGTGGCAGTTGTTTGCTCTTAAGGAATGCATTTTCTCAGTGCTTTTCTGCAGTGTTTTTGTTTCTGTTTGGTTTTTTTTAGCCAGTAGAGCTGTGTTTGCAGAGAAGCTTATGGTTGTTTAAGTAAATGACAGTAAACAAAATGGGATGCAGCTACATCTCTTCCATGCTAGTGGGTTGCACAGATTAGCCTAAATGTCTGCCAGCATAGTTTTCTTGGCAGTGCCTTGTAGTCTCCTTACTCAAGAACAGTTGTCTAGAGCTGGCAGATAATTGTCATGACAGACACTAGTATCTCCTCAGTTTGCAGAAGAACTCTACCAACTGTGTACATTCTGATACTGAGTTGTGTAAAAAGTGGAGGGAAGATTAAAGGATGGGACATGAAAAAAAGACTGATGCAAGGAGAATAGGAAAAATTGGATGAGAGAGAGAAACACTAGAGGGAGGCTCTGAAGTTGACAGCTGCTTGATACAGTCTATTTTAATTTCAAAAAAAATCTTTGAAGAATATTATTCAAAGTCTTTGTTTTCAATTTATGGCCCGGTTTACTCATACAGTGCTTGCATGGATTGTTTAAGAGCCAGAAAGCAGACGGTGATAACTGCCCATTGCTATGAGGAGAGAGGCAGATACTGGAGTCCCACAGGGTGCTGTAGCAAGATGAATGCCTTTAGCATGGTCAGAAGTGATCTTGGAAGAGGATGAACATTGCAAGAATGGATTAAAGTTTATGACGACAAGTAGTTGTTCAGAGGGTGAAAACAAGGGCCCAGTGAGGAATTCAGTAACACGAGACTGCTGGTGAAACTTCCTCTGCTACACAGTTGCGTAGTGTAGAAAAATCTTAGTCCCGATCTCTGAGCTGAATATTGCACCACAGAAACTTGAGTGATATCATCAGCTTATCTTCATGGTTTTGGGGAAAATGAGGAGTACCTTCTGAAATAAAAATTTGTTATGACATAGTCAAATACTTGCACTTCTGAGCCAGTGGGTTTTTTCTGAATGTGACTGAAAGCTAGAAGTGTTTCTGGGGAAATTCTTACCATGTCATTGCTTTTTTCCGAGACGTTGGCTAATGGCCCTTGTTGGAGATGGGATGGCTGCTTCTTAAAAGATTTAGACATCATTTGTTCATAGCCAATCTTGTCTTCATTTAGGAAAAAAAAAAATTTAGATGAACTGTAGAAGTTGGTATCTTTGAGAAAACCTCTAAGGTGTTTCAGGTGCTGTTTCATCTAGCCCACTGACTAGGAGAGACCACAGGGTTTGTGCTGCCACTGGTCACACCTTTGTTAAAAGATCTGCCTTTCATTTTATGGAATTTGAAGCTTTGTTTGATAGGGACAAGAGAGAGAGGAAATGCTGGTCTCTGCAAGGAGCATCACTGTGTCGCATTTGCAGAAAAACGTGTGGAAGGCAGGTGAGCTGTGCATCTTGTGTTCTTCTGCACAGCAATACTGTCAGTCTCCGTGAAATGGTCCTGCATTAAAAACAAGTTAAGAGGAAGTGTGTAAGGAAAAAGTTGAATGTTTTGCATGGATACAATGCTCTGTAAATCAAAAATAATGCTCAAGAAAAACAGAGACCTGTATATGAGAGTTGTAATTGTAGTATGCTTTCAGTTTCTGTAGGTCTGCAGTCCCTCCTATCTTTCAGAATGGTATTTGAAGGAGAGCCTTTGGAACTGTTATATGGGCAGCCTGCATCTGTGTGTAAAACTGAAATCACAAGACAGGCAAATGTGATCTGAATAAATAGAGTCAAGAACATTGCTGTAATTCCTCTTACTGAATTGTTAGATGTGCTTTGGTTTATAGCAGTGCTTCCATTCTATTTATTAGAGAATACTGTATTATTTTTCTGATATAGGTGGACAAGTACTTGATTCTCTAATTTTTCTGCATATTAGGGAATTGAATCTTTTGGATGCCATTCTAGATCTGTAATTGGCACTATAAAGTTTTGGTCCTAAATGAGGACAACAGATACTTTCTTTCTATGTAATTGTTGGGAAATAGTTATGGCATCAGAAAAAATATATTTAGATTATATTTACATAAAATGTAGATGTTTAGTTCTGAAGTTTAGATTCTAACATGTTTCTTCATGTTGACTGTTAATATCCTGATCTTACTGGGATTGTGTTTTTGTGTTACACTTCAGACAGATCGAGTGCAGTTTTCGCTTTTTTCTGGAATGCTTTGCTAAAATTCCCATTGGAATGCATTATAAGGAATTGAAATTCCTGAAGGAAACTTGAATTTGTTTAGCTTACAGGACAGCAGGTAAAATGGAGACTCTAAAGCCCGGTTTTTGTGCTTTCTGGGCCAGTGAATTATTCCTGGTAGTTGGAGCCTCCTGAATTACTGGCAGATGACAGTAAAGGGACAGTGTTTTCTTGTGCTTGGTATTGTCTTAGACTTCAAGTTACCTGAAACATCTTTTTGGAAACTAGACTCCCAAGTACTGTTTTGCTGGTAGAAAATGTTACTCATTTTATAATATGTTTGGGAACATAGGTGGTGCTTCATGGTATGCAAGATTTGCAATAGTCTCAGTATTAAATGTTTCTAGTTACTGTGTATGGATTACGTTTATGAATATACTGAGATATTTAAGAAATTTATGATCATTCAGGACATAGGAATTAGTCATGTTCAATAGCCTGGCACCTGGCATCCATTTTTTTTGGTAAAATGTTGCAATATTGTGGATATTCTGATGAACTACTTGGATTGGTTTTGTGAAGTTGGGATTAAAAGTAAAGCCACAGAAAGGCATCTTCATTCTTAAATTGATTTAGCTGTAAGTATCCCCTGTCTGCAGTTATGTGCTGGAAATGTGTAAACAGTTACCAGCATGCTTTTTGCTTCAGTTTTTCTCAGATTATATTCCAATTTTTTACTTAGGACTAGTTTTCAGTCAGTGATTACTAATACAGTCCTAAGATCCAAAAGTCAGCATGGCGTTTTGCTGGTACTTGGTGCTTCAATTTGTGAGTAGATCTATAGGTTCTAAACCAGAACAAAGGTTTTCAGTATTTCTGTATGTTTTAGACTGAGAGCTCAAAATGTGCATGGGAGATGTGCCCCTCTTCAGACTGTAATATGTATTTATCATGTTTCATAAAGCTGACATGGTTTGTGTTTTAATATTATGGCATGTGACCATAGAGTTTATAACTGAAATCTAGTGCTGCTGTTCTTACATGTTGTTTTCTTTTTTTTTTTTTCCCTAGTGTTTGAAATCTAGCAGAATGGCAGACATAGACAAGTAAGTAAAATCTGTAGTTTACTGAGGCTCTGAGTGTGTCCTGTGCTGTACTTTACATGGCAGGGCTCTCCAGATTCTAGATAGGCAGGGTCTAGGGACTGTCCTCGAGCACTGTGGCAAGTCCTGAGGTTTATAGCATGTGGGAGAAAAGCTTATGTTGCTCATGATAAATGGGTTTGTGATCTTAATTGTAAGTAAATAGAAAAGTGGAAGAAGGCACGAGTCAACTTCCTATGTTAGTTGGAATTCTGGAGGGAAAGAACTGATAGTATTGCCCATTCCTGTTGTTTCACTCTATGTAGGGTTTTTTCTGCACTTTGAGTGCTCTTACTTTGTGGCATTTGAAGTATAGTTTAGGTGAACCTACCCGCAATTCTCAAGGCCTGCACATCTTAAGGAAGATCTGTAGAGCAGGAGGCTTTGACTGGTTGATGAGAACATGAGATGAAGGACGTCTTTTGTAAAAAGGAAACTTTGTAATTCTGGAAAGTTGCTAATTCTTTAACCTGTTCTGGGTTTGTCAAATGTGAAACTTCTCTGAAGACAAATTTGGCTTTGTTTGGCTATTAAGACTTGTTTGTCGTAGATCAAAAGATGCAAGCTTGCTCCTACTCACATAATCTCTAGTTTGATGTCTTTAAACTCATTATAGTGTTTTATGAAATTAACTTCTTGATGCTATCATTGAATATTTCTAATAGCAAAGAACAGTCTGAACTTGATCAACAGGATATGGAAGATGTTGAAGAAGTAGAAGAAGAAGAAACTGGTGAAGATGCCAACAGCAAAGGTAATGTTGAAACCAAGAGTTTCTAAACATCTACGCATATATGCTTTCTAGTTAGTGTTAAAACGATTTTACTGCAAAAAATAATAGGAAATGGTAAAAGAATTTCAGATGTTCAACTCTATTTAAGTTCTGAAGCAAGGACTTTGTTTTTTCACATTGTGAGATTTTTATTTGTTGTCTGCAGTTACTCATTTTAGTCATGGTTAATACCAGGTTCAGGCAGTGCTGGCCACCTGTATTTGGAAAGACAGGATTATTGTGGATATGTGACTGGATTATTTCAAAACTGAAAACAGTTAAAAACTTCACAAATGTGAAGCTTTGGATATAAAAAATTAATGTGCATGTAGGCGTATCTTACTTTTCGATTAGTTGCTTAGTAATTTGCTGCTGAGTTGTTTGACTATGAACAGAACAAATCATGCTTAATGTTACCACTCTTAAAATTAATAAATACTTTTCCTTCCCCCTCAACAAAAAACATGAGCACGTATCAAAATACCTGTTTTGCCAGTGCTGAGCAGTCTTACTCATGCTTTGTATTTAAAGTCTGGGGGCATAGATAGAATCTGAAGAGCAATTAATCAAAAGAGAAGTAACTAATAGACTCTGCAATAAAATTACTTGGACTGCTAATAGTGCCATGTTATGTGATTGCTTGAACAGAATAATAATACTAAAGTAGAACATTTTGCTCAAGATATTATGCTTTGCTAATCTATTGAAAGAAGTGTTTTCAAAACTGGATTGCAGAATTTTTGGAAACACATTCACTAGCTGAAGTAATTAAATGGCTTACAGTAATTAAATGGTAAGTATTCAGGTGTCCCACAGCAACCTAGAGATGAATAATGTGTATTTTCAGTGATTTCCTAGCTATTGTAGGTGAGAATCAGAGGGGAAATTATACTGTAGGAATTCTGGAGGGAAATTGGATTTTATAAATCAGAAACATGTTTTGGTGTAGGGAAACTTGACACAATTTTAAGCAGTTCTTCTGCATCTGTAATTCTTGCTTGTCTAATTTTCTTTTTTTAAATTCACAATTCTTTCTTTCAAGATTAGTCCAAAAGATGCACTTTTTGCTTACATAATTTTCTTTTTTAATTTAGCTCGACAGTTGACTGTGCAGATGATGCAAAATCCTCAGATTCTTGCAGCCCTTCAGGAAAGACTTGATGGTCTGGTAGGAACATCTGCAGGATATGTAGAAAGGTACAGCATTTGTTTAGCATGAGCAGAGTGTTATAAATAGTTCTTTTGCTTTCTGAACAGTGTTGTCTTTGGCATTAGTGATCATAAACCACTGTGCTGCTCAGATAGCAGAAAAACTAATATAGTCTGTCTGTAGTGCATCTCAGAATTGAAGAGTTTTTATTTGAGGTTTTATGGAGAGAAGAACGCTAATATTTACAGTGGCTGATCTTTTCCCCTGCAGTTACAGTATGGCACACTTCTTAAGATACTTTCCTGCTCCTTGGAATCTCTTTTGTAACTTTGCCTTAGTCATGAAACATCAGTTATTTAAACTATCGAGAGATACTTGGAGGCCTAGTGTCTCTAATACAGTCATTTTATGCTTAGAGTGTAACCACTAGCTGATACGGGGATATTATTAGCAGTTCTTCATATGGTTTTCTCATGTATCAAAACTTGCTATAAATTCTTGCCAAAATTTTCCTTAGTTGATCTGCATTTATGAGGAATGCAATAATTGCTTTCCTTTTACACGTTTGTAATACAGTGGCTCATTTAGCAAACCAGTTCTGGCTCACTTTGGGACAGACAGTGTGTTTCAAGACAGTGCTACCAGCTGCTTTGCTCAGTGAAACAAAGCAGCAAATTTTGAAGATTTAATTTCTTAACAAAGAATAGCTCAACTGTCTTGAACTTCTTCATAAAACCAAGCAAATTAATCGTGAGTCCTTTCTTTGTTGTACTCAATACTAAGAATTTATTTTGTTAGTCATTCATGATGTAGAACTTGTTTTTAGAATGAAGATTTATTGCACAAGTTTCTCTCATGATTTACCCAGGTGTTTGGAATACTCTGGTTCTAACTGTGGTGGAGCCTCAGTTTAAGAGCTTGTGCTAAGGATTACAATCTCGATGGTGAAATTGGTTGTAGTTTTGACTTAAGCTTTCTAAAGCTTAAAATAGAGTGTAAAATGTGTTGTGGTACAAGTTGGTTAATTTGCAAGAGGTCTGGTTAAGGAGGGATCAATATGTGCTTAAAATGCAGTGTTAGTAACAGTTATGTCACTGAATTTTTCAGCTTGCCTAAAGTTGTTAAAAGACGTGTGAATGCTCTCAAGAACCTTCAAGTTCAGTGCGCACAGATAGAAGCAAAGTTCTATGAGGAAGTTCATGAGCTGGAAAGAAAGTATGCTGCTCTCTATCAGCCCTTATTTGACAAGGTATTTTAATGCTACTCTGATTTGTACTATAAAGCTTCATCTAAAATACAAGGGAACATAAAACCCAGAAAACTTATTCATGTCCAAATTGCTTTGGTCTCATATGTGCCCCTTCAATTCAATTGATACAATTTTGCAATCCAAGGTAATATCAACTATGATTAAGAGAGCGGAAGGTTAAGTCTATTCCGTGGTTACCAAAATGGCTTCAGTATATCAGACCTCGTTTTAATTGAGCAGATGTCAGATGATACTGTAACTTTTCTGGGACTTTGGTGTTTATTTTAGTGTGTTGAAAACCTCCTAACTGCTGAATCTATCTTCTAGAGCCAGAAGAAAAGGTTTTGATAAGTAAGTTAATGTATTACTAATTGTGTAATTTAGGATTTGGAATTTATTGGTTAGGGCATTGCTGATTGCAATGACTAGGAGATTTGAAAATATTCTTGGTTTAATCTTCCAGCGAAGTGAAATCATCAATGCCATTTATGAACCTACAGAAGAAGAATGTGAATGGAAAGCAGATGCTGACGAAGAAATTTCAGTGAGTATCTTAATTGGTTCTCATCAATATCTCAAGCTTTAGCATGAAACAAGATTCAATAAGCTGAAGTTAAAAAAAACCCAGGTTTGTAATGATTACTTGCTGTTAATAATGATGTTAGTTCTTAATGGTTGCTTAAAGCATCTGCATGAAACCTAATCCGTACTGGTATCAACAAAGAACTGATGAACCTTATGGGCACTCTTAAAATTAAGGAAACCCAATATTTTTATTTTCTCAAGGAGGAAATGAAAGAGAAAGCTAAGCTTGAAGAAGAAAAAAAAGATGAAGAAAAAGAAGACCCTAAAGGAATCCCTGAGTTTTGGCTGACAGTATTCAAGAATGTGGACTTGCTCAGTGATATGGTTCAGGTAGGTGGTGGTCTAGGCTTGTTTAGAGTTGCATTGGTAAGTAATCCGAGTGTTTTTAAGAAAGCAGTGGAAACACTACGATGCTTGATATGTCTGTTGGAGAGCAGTAATGGAACCGTTACTTCAGTGTCATCTCTGGTAACTTTCCGAGTGAGAGTTTAGAGCACTGATACGCCTCCCTACTGTTTTGTTGAACCTATTCTATGATACTGATACATTTTTGGTGCTTATAGAAGTGTGTGTGAAATGCGTATTAGACATTACTAAAAACTATACTTGGTGTTTGCATGGGTTTTGCTTGTGTACTGTATTGGAGACTGTACACAGCCATTGTTGCCATCTGCTGGTTATGTCCATGAAAGTATTTCAGTGTTGTAGCAAGGTTTTTGTTCTGAGGAAAACTTGTTCTAAACATGGCTTTTTACCTCTGCAAGGCCTTAAATCTGTGTATAATTTAATGCTATGAAAATTAAATACACTGTGTTTTCTCTACAGGAACATGATGAACCTATCCTGAAATACTTAAAAGATATAAAAGTGAAATTTTCAGAAGTTGGACAGCCTATGGTTAGTTTAACTTATTAAACAAGATTACTTTTGTGTTATCTTAAGAATTATTTGTATTTTAGCAACATGGTCTATGATAGCAAATTGTCTTGTGGAAATCATGAGAAAATATACAGCTGCTGCTTCTGAGAAAGCAGTACAAGAACTAGTCGTAGTCATTCACCCTGTGAATGAATATACACTAGATTTAACCTTCAGCTTCTGATGAGATTGGCCTTAATATCTGATGACTTAAGTTTCACCATTGCATTTTGATACCTTTGGGTAATTTTTGTGTAAATACTGTAATTTCATATATTTCCCTGGCAGAAATCAGACAATTTTCTAAGTTCTAATATTTTTAAATTTAGAAGTTCTCCCTATACATCAGCAGCAGGAAAGCTGTGTGCTGGGAGGTCTGTCATTACTACAAGCAGTATAATAACTAGTTAAGTGCAAGATCAAGTAAATGAAAAGATTTGAAGATTTATTGTAGAACTTGGGTAGCAAATTCTAGAATAAATTATGGACGTATTGGAGAGAGGTTTATTCTGTTGCATGTGTATTTTTTGGGTTTGGGTTTTAGGTGTTAAGAAGTTAAAGGTGTTTGTAAATAACTAAAGTTATTGCTCTGCAATTCTTTTTAAGAGTTTCACATTAGAATTTCATTTCGAACCAAATGACTACTTCACAAACGAAGTGTTGACAAAGACGTATAGAATGAGGTCAGAGCCAGATGATTCTGATCCCTTTTCCTTTGATGGACCAGAAATCATGGGTTGTACAGGGTAAGTGCTAACAGATAGCTTTAAGGCAATGTAACAGTTTCTTCCTTAGCATTATCCAACTGTAGACTTCTACAGCATCTTGGGGAGGTGCTGGAAAAGATAATTCCCCTAGTAACTTGTGAACAACTAGGTTTGACTTGAGTTTTTTAGTTGTTATCAGTAACATCAATACAATATAGAAAACCACATTATTTATATTGCATAATTTATAAGCATGTATATTATATAGGTATATAAATTAAAAATTTAGTCAGTATTTATTTAGAAATACTGTTCTGCAATCACTAAAGGTGAATTGAAAGGTGAATGATGGTGTCTTTTAGTAGGCCTGGATAGCTTTTGCTAGAATTTGTTTGATCGCTTCTTTTAATCTTTTTGTGTTTCTGACACACAGCATTTTGGGGAATTTATTCCAGATTTACTTTTTATATTGCAGTTGTCCATTTTGTTTTTTAAGTGTTGAAGGTTTGCCTTTGAATGTCTGTCTGTTTGAAAAATTGAGAATAGTTGTCTGTTAAATCCAGGATACTCAGTTTTAAAAAGCTGTCACGCTCCTTTCTTAGTTAAATCTTCTGGTTTAAATTAGCTAAATAATTTTTTCTCTACATGTCCCTTATTTTTGAACAGTGGGATGAGAGAGAACTGTGTTGTACATAATTATCTTATGAGTATACTTGGGCCTGTTCAGTAGCTTTTTTGTTCACGTCTCCAATGTTCTGAGTGCTCTTCTGAGTGATACCAGCTAAGTTACAGCCTATCACTGCATAGTCAGTGTTGGTTTTACTCTTACATTTATCTCCAGTTGCTCATACTGACTTATTTACCACTTTATTTCCCAGTCACTTCACATATTTTGCAAAGTCCTGTAAGTTTTAAGTGCTTGGGTACCTTTGATTAAACTGTTTTGTCTTCCCCAGTTTGGACTGTTTTTGAAAAGCATGAATCCTGGCAGAGTTTGGTGTGAGATGCCACTGCTTCTGTAAAAATGATTAACTCCTAGTCCTTGTTTTGTCTTTTAGCTAAGACAGCCCCTTCTTGTCCCAAAGCAGCTCACTCCATTTCTTTGAGTCTTTAAAAGAATCTGATCAGAAACTTTTGTAAGTGCAGTTAGTTTCACTGATGTGACTTTTTCATTTATGTGTCGCCAGAATGCTTTGACTGTTAGAGAAGCCTGTAGGCATGATTTTGCTCTGTAAGCAGGATAAAGTTAAACTCCAAAACAAAACCCAAACAAACGGATAAAACACAAGAAGAGAAAACTCTCACAAACAACTCAAAATCAGTGAAAAACTACATGCCTACTTGATGCATTACTTTAAGGACTTACTGGTTATAATGATAGATGCTGTGAACTTTGGCATATTACTAACATGCACAAATATGACATTATGATGGATGGGTGGCTCTAAAAGTGGTGCAATACTAGTTGTTGATAGGAAACATAGTACTTGGTAGCTAATGAAAATTAGCATTTCAGAGATTGAGTGGAGAAGGAAAAACTTCTGGATGGAAATAATCCTAAAATGAACTGTTACTCTTGTTGTCAGTGTATAAACTAATGAAAAGATAGGACTGAATAAATACTACCTTAATATTTTCTCTTCCCTGTGTCTCTTGCAGTTGTGATAGTCTCAGTAGATACTTGTAACAAAGTGAATGGTATGAAGCTGCAGCTGGTTGTGGGGTTTTTTGTGTCATTTGTTTTTTATTTACTCTTTAGTTGCCAAATAGACTGGAAAAAAGGAAAGAATGTTACTTTGAAAACCATTAAGAAGAAGCAGAAACATAAGGGCCGCGGAACAGTTAGGACAGTGACAAAAACTGTTTCCAATGACTCTTTCTTCAACTTCTTTAGTCCTCCCGAAGGTAAGCTGAACACTAGTTTATGTGCATTAAATTTAAATGTAAAATGTACCTCACTCATTGTGTCTTTTGTTCTTTTTTCTACAGTTCCTGAAAGTGGAGACCTGGTAAGCTGACTTATTTAAAAAATTATGGTGGAGTGTTTATGGAATTCTAGAATTTGTTAAACAGCCTCAACTTTAACTGCTTTTGTCTTTAACTGAGAATACATAGGAAGACTAGTATGTATTTGAGTTTTCTTTTTTAGAAGGAGTGTTTGTTGAGTTGGATGGTAGAGTTTCGTTTAGTCAACTTAAACAGTTCATGCTTCCTGAAAGCTACCTTGTGAATTGTTAACAGTTGTAGAAATGTAGTTGATCTACATTATTAGTCTTCCATTTAATGGGTGGTGTAAGTCTCTCCCTTCAGGCATTCTTTGGATGATTTTATCTAATGACTGAATATATCCAGTTTGTATTTTATTCTGTTAAAAATTTCTCAAGTTGTTAACTCTTGAAGAAAGTAATAAAACAAGAGCAGAAAACTGCAAGAGCCCGCTTTTCTGCGTGCTCACTATGGCAATAAGCCATGTTTTTGTGAGGAGAAAAACCACCAAAAATACTTAACAATAGGGAATATATTATGCAGTTTGAGTGAGAAATACGAAATTAAAGCTTCCAGAAGCATGCTGTTAGAACTCTAGTTGGCATGGACACCAAAAGCTGTATCTTCATGTTCAGAAAAGAAAAAAACAACAACCCATAAAGAAGTCTTCTGAACTGAAGATAATTGCTCAGATGGGAGACAGCAGAACACTTGGTATGAAAACAAGAGGAGCAAACGTTTGGGATTGGATCAGAGAGCATTTTTAGGTGTTCAGGTGCTTCAATAGTGGCCTGTCTAATGGGAATCAAGAAGGAGATGCACTGTAGGAATCAGAAGTAGGTTGTAAAATCTTTAATGTGATAGGCTCACCTGCCTATTGTTCAGTTCTTTAAGGGCATTGTGCATATGAACTGAAAGTCTATGGGAGATATTAAATAATCTTTCTACCCAGAACAAAAAAACTTCCAGAACTGTATATAATTAGGCTTACTGAAGCAGCAGCTCCTAACTGTATAATGTAGGTGGGCTGTTGAAAGTGTCAAACTTGGCTCCTCAGTTTCAGTTCTGTAAAGCAGGTCCTGGAAGAAAAAAGTCAGTAGTGGGATTTGTGCAAAACTGGCCACATCAAAATCCATGTAACTTGTGTGTATGTGTCAAAAGTAGTTACCATCTTATAGTTTAGGAAATAATATTGTTTTATGCAGGATGATGATTCCGAGGCAATCCTTGCTGCAGACTTTGAAATAGGTCATTTCTTGCGTGAACGTATAGTCCCCCGGTCAGTATTGTACTTCACTGGAGAAGCTATTGAGGACGATGACGATGATGTGAGTATAATGTTCATTTAGAACACTAAAAACCTTGAAATAATGCTGCTTAAAGACCTTGGGTAATTTCTTACATTGGTGTCTTTAGAATGGGATGTACCAACGTTAGTTGCAGCAGAGTTTCCTAGATTGTTCAGGAAAGAGCAGCATGAAAATAATTCATCTTTGAGTAGTGACTTCAGAGTTTTGTGGCAAAAGCAGTGGTAGAAGCTGAACACGTAGAAGATGTCCCAGTAGCATTGTGTGTATAAGGCATTTCTAGAGAGGTGTACCTAATACTTTGTAGAACTGTAATGAGCTGCCAGAGAACAAATGAGAACTGTTTATCTAGCTGGTCAGCCTGTTCTTTGTGCTTGCAGTGATATTGGGCTATGAAGTTTCATGAGATTCAAGCCTCATCCTTTCAGAAGTACTCTCTTATTTAAAAAAAAGCTAGATAAGCACATTCAAAGCATGCCAAAATAATCAAAGCAAATTCTGCAAAAGCTTAAGTATTTTGAAAGAGCTAAACTAAACTTTAAATTGACAAACCATGAAGCCTCAGAACTTTATACAGGTGTAAAACATTTTTCTGTCCCCTGCCTCCACTCAAACAAGGACAGTTGGACAGTTAAAATGGCGTAGATAAGTCCTGTCTTAAAATTAATTTTTAGAATCTAAACTGTTGGCCCTTGTTGCAAAGGCTTGGCTGGGGCTGTGAAGGAGGGAGGTGCTGGCAGGTCTTGTTCCCTTGGGTTCTGCTGTCCCCTGCCGTCCCCAATTGGTACTGCAGTGTAATCAGCTCCTCCCGGGCTGTATGGAAGGGGGAACAGTCTGTTCTCCTACAGCTTGGCAGGGGAAGTTGAACATCGCTTGTGCTGATGCAAAAAGCATTTTTAAATCTGACAGATGCAGGAGCTTCTGGGCTCAAATTGAAAGAGCATAGATTTAGATTAGATGTTAGGAAAAAATTCTTTACTGTGAGGGTTGTGAGACACTGCGACAGGTTGACCAGATAAACTGTGGATGTCCCATCCCGGCAGATGTTTAAGGCCGGGTTGGATGGGACTCTGAGCAACTTGATCTAGTGGAAGGTTTCCCTGCCCGTGGCAGGGTAGTTGGAGCTAGATGACCCTCAAGGGCCTTTCCAGCACAGACCATTCTATTATTCTCTTGAGAGCACAATACAGAGTGGTCTCAGACATCTACTTGAGCTATAAATGGCTGCATTTATGATGCTATCAAAACTATTTATTTTCTTTTCTAGTATGATGAAGAAGGTGAAGAGGCAGATGATGAGGTAAGATGAGAGATGCCCTTGATTCAAATAGTTTTCCTGTTGTAGTTTATTATCTGGAATAAGGGTTCCTTTAGTTTTTGAGTGCTCTGAACACTAAGTTTAAGAATTACTTCTGAAGTAAGATAGAACACATTGTTTTGTGGATCTCAGGTGAATAATTTAAAAAAAAATCCAAAAAACCAGCAAGACAACAACAACAACAACAAAAAAACCAAACCAAACTAAGACAACACTTAAGGTATCTTAAAAATTAAGCTACAACTGATGTCAAAAGATACACTTTATGGAGCATAAACTAATACAATATGTATAACATAAAGTGGTAATTAATGTATTTCTGAGTACAATTTAATGTTAATTTTCATTAAAATGGCTCAGAAAGCTGAACGTGGATAAGCTAGAGAAATATTAACAAGTTTTCTTTCAGGAGGGAGAAGAAGAAGCAGATGAAGAAAATGATCCTGATTATGACCCAAAAGTAAGGAATTAAAATGAATGTTTGAAGTTTGTGTATGCAACGGACATGTAAAATTTTATGTATGCTGAATCTTGATTTTAGTTTAAGTATTAAATCAGTAATTCCTATAGTGAGCATGTTTTGTTTTGAGGCTATTTCAGGCCTAGTTCTGACAGACTAGTATTGGTAGAGAAACTTTTACAAAATTCTTTCCCCAGGAGTCATTTTGTAAAAGTAACTTTGGCTTTGAGCACTGAGGTTAGTCAGGCTTGGTTTTCTATAAACTTGTCTTGCAGCAAGTTGCTGCCTAATGATGAAAATTGCAAAATGGTTGTAAGGACATGAAGAGAACTGTGTCATCCAGGTTCAGTTTTTGGGAACTTGCTACAAGCTGGATCTGGCACAGGTTTTCGTAGCAGAATACAAAATAGGCTCTTTCAGGTTAGATAAATGGCAAGTCTTTTATCATTTGAGGTAGCAGAAGTCAAGGTTCAGGAGCACATATACAGCCAAGTGCTAAAATGAGAACAGCCGAGAGCAGCTGGGAGCTTTCTTACTCCATGGAAAGGACAAGTCACTAATCAGGCTGGAAAAACAATTGTGAGCCACTCATTTCATAGCTTTTTAATAGCTGAGGGAAAGGTACATCTGGCCACCTGAAAGCATCTGATAGTGGTAGGTGAAAGTTGCAGTCATCAAGTCTGTGAAGTGCTCCAAAATGCCTGGTGTTAAAAGGGTTATCATTTCAAATGAGTGTTTTTAGTAGGAATGGTTTGAGCTACTATCAAAGTACTATTGAAAATATTACGTAATCTTAGCATTGTACATAGAAAGACAGGGTACAAACTTATAATCAAAATGTACAGCCCTCTTGGTGATGTTTCATCTGCTATAGTGTATTCAAATTGCTTCCTAGTCAGGAAGGTTTTGGAATCAAAATGAAACAGCTGCAAGCTGGACTTACTTCCACCATTTCAGATTGCTTTTCTCAGTGAAACAGAACCGAGAAAGGGCAAGACTATGCTCAGTTTGAGAGCTGCTTAAGGGCTAGAGATAGTAGTGGTTCTGTAGTGTGGTAAGCTGATCTCAGGCTGTAAGCCAGCTGAATGTATTAAAGCACTGTGGTCCTAGAATAGCTGTCCAGACCAAGGAAGGTAGTGGAGTAAAACCTACAACTGAACTCTGCCCCTCCCCAAAACTTTCTTAAATTCCCATATTACTGTGACATATTACTGGCTGTCTGTTTCAAGAACAGGGGAAATTTTCCATGTTAGAATTTTTTAAAAACTGGAATTTATTGCA
Source organism: Aleadryas rufinucha (assembly GCA_013397815.1). Classification (NCBI taxonomy): domain Eukaryota; kingdom Metazoa; phylum Chordata; class Aves; order Passeriformes; genus Aleadryas; species Aleadryas rufinucha. The sequence continues at coordinate 224,121 of VZTH01012257.1, forward strand.
AAAGATGTTTCCAGAACATTAAGAACTGTGATTTGGCATTTCATTGCATTGCTGTACAGTGTCTTCTGCTGTAAAGCCATGCTCTTGGTACTGCCCATAGGAAGTTTCTTTTTTCTCAAACTGTGAAGAGGGTCTGCATGCTTCTTCTGAGCTGGATTGTTTGTTAGTGCACATCACTCTTCTCCTTTTTTCAGTTACAGTGTCTTTTAGAGTATTTTACCACACTTACTATCACTTCACTAAATCTGAAAAGATTTTTGTTCTGGATTGTATCCTGATGTGCTGACAAAGCCGAAATAAATGCAGTGTGGATGCTGCTGCATCCAAAGACAGCAGTGTTGCTAATGCTAGACAATTAGTGCAGCGGAAAAGATGGAAGAATCTGAATATTGCAGCTTGAGAAAGCATGCTTAGCAATATTGATAGTTCTTTTAAAATACTGATTTCTGTAAACTGGTATTTCCTTTTTTTTCAACAGAAGGATCAAAACCCAGCAGAATGCAAGCAGCAGTGAAGCAGTGTGTCTGTGGCCTTGAGGATTACCTGCACTGTAATAGCCTAAACACAACTATTAGTTACTTACAGCCTTATGTTTTGTATCTTGGTAGAATTAAGTAACCAATTTGTTAAAAAAAGAACTCGAACACTTAAGAACCAGTTTAAAATGTAGGTTCAATCTACCTAGCATTTTAACAGTATAATTTTCTGCCAATATGTAGAATGCAGTAAATCCCCTAAAGCATGAATGTTAATTCATTGCTACATAGTTTGGTTCTTGTGAAGTCTTTGTCATGTAGCTATTAGACTGCAGCTGTGAAGATGATCAGAACTGTTAACTGAGACCAATATTTGTTTAGAGAAAACTCTCTCCTGAAGATCCAACCAAAGTATTTTTTCAGCCCAGTAGTCTGAACGGGTTTAAGTCTGCTTGCACTAGCTGTGCCTTTATTACTTTGTTATAGAAATGGCTGTGACCTGTACTAACTAGGAGATGATGATGCATTTTGAATTTAACTACTTGAGAAGACTAGTATAACTTGTTTAATTTCCCAACAAGACCACATTAAACATTCATAACTGTCAGCTTGTTTATGCTATGGATTTTGTATTTTATGTGACATAGTGATCTACAAAAGAAACCTAGTCATCATATTAAGGTTATTGTTTACCACAGGGGTGTGAATAAAACCTAGTATTTTCAGAAGCTAGTCTTGTTTTATTACGTGTGTATCTGCATGTATAAACTGGTAAGGCATATCTTACATGCTGCAGTTCATGTTTTACTAGAAACAAAAGCTGATAATTACTGAAAAGTAAATTATATAGCATTTGAAAAACACAATAGTTTGGAAAGCTTGATTCGCACTTTCCACTTGCAGTGTGATACTTGTGAATCTGAGCTTGATGTTTCAGTGATTGGTCCACACTGCCATTTTAGAGAAGACAAGTTCTTAGAAGTGGGGCTAGATCTGATAAAGGACTTCGGTATTGCTGTGCCTGACTCTAAGGCATTGCCTATTACTATGAGATCTGGAGCAAAGTGCCTTGGATTTTCAGTCTGTGTAGACGAAGCTAGGTGGTCCTGAACAAAACATGCCCTGCATCCAAAGGGAGTGCTAGAACACTTGGCTGTATTCTAGTTTGTCCTCACTGTATCAGGCATTTACGAGGAAATAAACCCAAAGAAATTCCACTTTCTTCACCTAATGTTCTGTTCACTGTGCTTGTGTTTGCACATTCTGGTTCGTACTTTGTCCATATTGGATATTTTTGTCAGTTGAAACACATGGACTAGAAGATCTTTCTTGTTCTGACCTTGCCTCTAGGCTATCAGTGGAGGTGCTTGATGAGATGTGGATTTAAATATACTCAGCTGAAAGAGACTATGAACTGATGTATTCTGAGTTTTTCCAGTCATTAGCATGCTACTGTACTCTATGCTGTCTTGTCCTTCACACAACAACATAAGTTCTGATCTTCTAAGCAAGTAGATAGCTTTTTCAGGGATGGAAGGGTCTTTGTAGTGTTGAAAAGAAATGTCTAGCTAGCCGTGGATGTGCAGTAGCTACTTTGGGGTTTTTTGTGCTGCTTATACACTTAGTCATAAAGGTTTGAAAAGAGCAGGGCAAACAGGAGGCAACAACCACATGAGGATGGGGCTGGTGGAAGAGTTTCTCTAGCATGTCTCTTGCCTGGAGGGTAAGTAATACAGAATGAAGCTTATCCCAAGTGCCCTTCTGAAACCTCAGTGCCCCCCTCCCCCCCAAAGAAGATGTGGGTCTAGTGTCCTCTGACTAAACTGTTTTAGTTTTGTTACTGATTTTTCTTTTTAATTCCTTGAAGGCTTAAGTATCAGTGTTTCATTTCAGAATCCCTCTCAGGCTTCATCTGTCACCTCTCCAGGTACCCATGGTTTTGGGAGAAGGAGCTCGTTATGTGTAGCTGTATATAAAGCAGGACCATTGAAGCTGTGATCTTGGGTGTTTTTTAAAGGTAACGCAGATCATAGCATAGAAAAAACAGTTATGAAAGGTTAACAACCACTCTCAGTAGCTATGTGTTAAAGGAGATGTGGTTTTTGTGGTATCTGAATATGCTTATCCTTTGAGGCACTAACCCTGCCATGTATTTGGGTTTCATATGGTCTCTTCTCTAAACATCTCCCAGGGTTAAGTTTAAACTTCAGGACATGTAGAGACCAAACTGTGATGGTATGTTCTGAGCTTGAGAAGTTGTTAAGATGGGGCTTTGGGGTTCATACTTCTGGACATGGGAAGTCTCTGAAGTCCTTACTTAGATCTAGCCCATTTTTGCTAACAGCATCTGGTAACTGTATTTTAAAAAGAAAATGAACTGTTAAAAGTTGTAAGTTTCAAAATTCACTACTTAACAAATTCGGCTTGTTCTTTGATTACTTTCTCCTTTAACACCTTCATAATACACAGTGGGATACAATATTTGAAAAAGGGAGTTGTTAGATGTCAAAGCACACCTGCAGCCTGCAAGATCCAGGGTCATGAATAAATCCTGTTGACAGATTTTGTTAAACTTCTCTCCAGATTGATATGTTAGTTCTAAATCAGCAGTTCATGTGCTCTCCAGACTGCAGCAAAAAGAAGAAGAATATAAATGAGGTGCCTGTTCTTATGGCATTGGTTAAATCAAAACTGTTCTGGTGCTTACTGTAGTTTTGTTATCAATGACACTCTTGTTTAGCAGTTCTGAAAGGCAGTATGTAGCAGGAACATTAAACTTTCAACATTGATTGGAGTGTTGTGACTCATTCTTTTCACTTTTCATTTATACCAGGTGTAGAGAATCTCATTTATTGTTTGAGGAGGGTAAGTTACCTTGTTAACAGGTTCACGCTAGGAAAATGTGCCACTAAAATAGAATGTCTTTGGCAGCAGTTGCAGAAATGCACCGTAATTTAACGTCTGTGTAAATGGTGTCTTCTGTCCAGTTTTGGTTGATGTATTGAAGGGAGAATTATTTTAGGATGAAAAGTGTGAGGTTGGTGAGGAAAGAGAACTAAGTGAGATTTTGGATGACAGGGAAGGGTGCTCAGGGCTTATGCTTGATAGAGAGGGAGGCTTCTTTGCACTTCTTTCATAGCTACTTTTAGCAATCTAGATTAGATTAGATTAGCACTGAAGAGTTTGCCTGTCTGATATAACTTTGTTCATGTTAAAAAAAAAAAAAAAAAATTAACAGCTTCCTGAAGTAAAGGAGCCCAGATTTAAGCTTAGCATTCTGGAGTTTTACTTTTTGGAGGAAGAGTGATGTCAGGTGCAGCTAGAAGTGTTAACTTGGATTATTTGAACACTGGTCATAGCAACACTGCTTACCAGTGTCTCATAGCTTCATAAACTTAGATTGTGTTCTGGGTTCTTGAAATTGATGTTTCTGGAACTAAGAGCAGATACTGTAATTTTGACATATTTTGTTTTTTATGTGAAAAAGCAGAATATAGAAAAACACAGAAAATAAATGTGTTCATCTTTATTTTCAAGCGGGTACTCACACTTTCCCTGTGTTTCAGCGCCCATTGTTGTTGACCTGATTTGGAAATTGATAGGAGACTTACAGATGAATGATTAACCTTTCTGCTAAAGGTTTCCTATTTCCAAAGGTGTCTATGCAGCAGTTGTTTATCAAATGCCTTCTGTTGGGCAGGGGATTGTGCTGTGACACTCTGCACCTTAAGGAAGCAAAATGCTACACCCCTCAGTACAAAGGGGACAGCCTGATAATGAAAACTTGAACAGCCCTTGATGGTCTGTTAGGTTGGGGCTAGAGCTGCATGAGTGTTGGAGTCGGTAGACTCAGCTCTACAGTGCTTTCTCCTTTGTTCTGCACAGATGTGGTCTCCAATCCAAGACTTTCTTTTACAGGTTAGAGAAGTTGCAACCACATCTCCATTTTCATTTCCTAATAGCTGCTCAGTAACCTATTTGAGGTTCCCCACAAGTTTTCAAGATGGTACTGAAATAATGACTTTTAATTGCTAGCGCTTGCCTAAAGTGAACATAAATTATCTACTGAAAATACTGTCGTCTGTACATTAGCAAGAGGAGGTAGAAGTGTGTCCACATGACATTTGTCTCATAACTCTTTAAATCCTCTTGTCAGACCTTTGCTCAGGCCTGGTAGTCTTCCACAGCCTTTGTTTCAGGTTTTGTAGGGAAATCTGAGTGAGTAAAGCAGACAAGACAGGGTACACCAAGCACAGATAAGTTATTCCATATTTGCCTCTGCCTGGTGTATGCCAGAGATGGGTACACAAGGCACAAGAGGCTATGGCTGAATGGCTTTTGTGTTAACAGGTGTCTGACTAAAGCATGTGAATTGATTGACAACACAAATTGGCTCTGCAGCTGCAGGAGGGGCTTAAGTGCTGAACTTGCTGTTAGGAGCTTTGCTTCTATGTGCTCAAGTGTTGGCAAGAATTGCTCAGATTTACATTTGCCCTGCAGTGGAGAAACTGTTCAGAACTCATAGCATGTTTTACTGCAGTGGTCAAATCTGAGAAGCTTAAAAGCCCCTTTACAGCCTAGTTTTTCTGTACAAGGGGTGTGCGTTAAGTTGGAATATTTTTGGAAAACAACTACTTTGGAAATGCAAAGGATTTTGAAAAAGCCAGGCTGGAGAAGCTGCTGTGCCAGTAGCTGGTGAATTGCCCACAGATTGTTTATTTGGTACTGCCATGGGTTTTAATGAATGCTAAGGCCTAGGGCAGTGTGGTTGTTGGTTATGGAAAATTTTTTGTCTGGTTATGCTTGGCTTACTGAGGGGTGTATACAGGTATCTGAAATGGGGTTCCTGAAAGGAAAAGTCTGGTCCCAGGGTTGCATTTTCAGTGCTCCAGTGTTCTTTCAGCAGCAAGTTCCAGTGAAATTACTGGGAGATAGTAATGGTCAAGAAAATTCTTTAAGGATTAGCCACTTACTGTCTACTTGCTTTAATCACTTATTGCAACACATCTATTTGTCATGTATTTCTCATGAAATTTCCCGACTTTTTTTTTTCCTCATTTTCCTTGTGTCTAGCAATGACCAGCTCGTAATTAATTTAAGTTTCCCTCTTAAGCCCTTTTTCTGTTTTAGCCACTTCTTAGTAATAGAAGAAATAATGATGTTTGAGGGTTGTCAGTAGGGATGGGCTTAGCATCCCTTTGACACTAAAAGTTGATTGTCAAGCTGCTGGCTGCAAATTCATTACCTGGGAGAAGTAGTAAAATCATGGGCTTTTTAGTTTTTCAAAATGACTTCCCAAAAGAATGTTTAACTTGCCTGAGGGTTTAAAAAGAACACTTTAAATACTCTTGCTATAATTAGCTTTTAATTAAGGTTGCACATACAAAATTTCAACCACTTGAGTCTAAGTTACGGAGTTTATGCTACAGGAGACCAGAGTATTTAACAAGCAGACATTTCTGCAAGTATCAACTTCTAATATAGAAAAGGAAAAATTCAATAAGAAATAAATGTATCTGAGAAGTAGGGACTTCCATGGATCAGATTCAGTGTTTTTTTCAGACTGTAGTTTTTCAGGTTTGACAGTAGGAGGCATCTTCACACCAGCTATTTCTGGAGGGATGGCTGCAGAACCTGCCTAGTATTTAGCGAAACTTTATTAAAGGTAGCTGATGTGAAGCATTTAATATTAATGCAGTGGTTTAAATGTATATTTCAAGAAAAGTAACATCTCAGTGGGATATTGCAGTGTGTCTGACTGTGTTGGATGTGGTTTTTCAAAATAGTAATGTAAGAAACATTTACAGAAGTTCAGTTTTGACTTGCATCTAGGAAAATGAAGTTATCTAGTGGCAAATTCTGCACAATATTTTGTTCTTTTACCATGGAACTGTCAGTATTTCATCTTACACTAGTCTTGTAGCTTTTGACTGATCTGGTGGTTTTAGTCAAACAGTGTATTTTAAATGGCTGTTAATATTTGTTGGCCTATAGAGTACAAATTTAAATGGATGTTTTGCATGTTTGCTTCTGACCACATTATTAGGTGAATTTCACCAGGAATAAACAGTGCTGTGAGTCTGTATATTAGCAGAGAATGTCCATCAGTGTTTGGAATTGTGTTAAAAATCTCATATTCAGTGCTTTGTCGTGGAAGGGCAAAGTGGAATGAATTTTGTCTCTTTCTCCTGTACACTTGATGGAAATATTTGGCCTTCCACACTAGTCTCCCTTTTTTCATTTGATTAATTGCAGTTTACTGTCAGTACTGAGAACAAGTAAAAAAGCTCACATTAAATTATACAGATATAGGTTGTGTGTTAATGTCCTTAAGTGTTACAGTGCAGTGTTGCAGGGTGGAGGGGAGAGTTTTTTGAATGCTGTTGCAGTGTAAGACGTAGCACTCTCAAATCTAATGCGAGTTCCCACACCTACTGGTTAGTGCATTTACCTGGGATTAAATGGCTTGTTCGCTTAAAGCAGTGGAGCAGCAACTAAAACTGATCAAGTGAATTGCTAGAAACTGGTCTTCGATAGGTTTAGTCTAGTGTCCTATGCCTTACATAAACTTGGTATTTTAATTAAGCTGCTCTGCATAGATGAGTGTATTTTAACCGGTTTGCTTCAGTAGGAGAGTTTCAAAATCGTGTCACATACACAGAGATTTAATAAGGAGCAAAGAAATAGGTGCAAAACACATCAGGTGAAAAGGCAGGAGTTTTCTTATGTTGCTCAAGCCTTTTTTGAGACACCTTGTATATGCACCCGCAGCTGGAGATGCAGATATTTGTGCTGGGAAATTTAGGTTCAGATGGCAGTGAACTGCTGATTGAGGCAATTGTGAGTGGTGTTCAGATTTTCTGAAAATTAGCATTTGCCTCTGTTAAAACAGGTGTAAGATGGTTGTGAGAATGACTTACATCTTACAGCATATCTATTCAGCTTCAAGGAGAAGGGACTATTCTTTATATAAATGGATGTTTTAGGATATTAATTTCCTTTTTCATTTAATTTATGGCTAGTCAAGTTGCTTTTGTTACTGAGTGTTTTCCAGTTGCCTCAGGAAGGGTAAACCAGCTAAATTCTAATTGCTTTTATTGCTTTAATTGTTTACTCCTCAACAATTTATCAAAATTAACTTTGAACTTCAAAAGAAAAAGATTGTAAGAGGAAATCCTTTAAAAAATGTTGTCAGAGATAAACTCCATTGAAACTATCATTAATGTTGATTTTTTTTTTTCTCTAATCTGTTGGAACACAGCACATGCTGCAGCGTGATCTGCTTCCTAGCTGCCAAGATTGATGTGAGGAGGGTCTTTTTATGGCCATGATTAATGGATGTTTAAAAACAGTGCTCTCAGACATAGCATGGAACTTACAGCATTCAGTTTACATTGGCTTTGTCAGCCAAATTCAGCTGTGTGGGATTTTGATTTACATCTAATACATCAAAGGATTAAAAATTAAATAGTTTCATATTAACCTTAGGTCACTTTACTTTTCTACTCAAATTTATTCAAAAGCTAACCTCGGGGGAGAATCCAAACAATAAGCAAATGTGTGGCAACAAAGCAGAATACTAAAAACGCTCCTAGCTGTTTGCCAGTTTGGTTTTGTTTGGGTTTTGGTGTTTTTTGTGTTTTTTTTTTTTTTCCCCGGTCTGCTTTTGCAATTTCCATGTACTGAGGTTCTACTGTTTCCTTAGGGAAGTGGTGCGGATCCATGCTTTCTTTAGACATTACTCAAACTGCTGCAGAAAGTAAAGATTTATTTTATATACCCAGTTGAAGCTGCTTCTCCCTAGCCCAGCGTAGGGATCAAGCTCTTGTACCAGGTTCTTTCAGGCTCTTTCCTTTGTTTAATGAAGCGATGATCGCTTAAATATCAGGGTGCCGCTGAAAACTGGCACCGCTTTTACTG
>VZTH01012257.1:232914-466675 GCA_013397815.1 Aleadryas rufinucha
AAGGAGTCAGGCTGAGGAAATATGTTTCAACTAAATAGTGCGGGAACACCCCGAGGAAAGCAAACGAGCGGTGTATTAGCCTAGCGGTGGTTAACTACGGCGGGGAACCCCTTCCTTGCGCAGCCCCGCGGTGATCTGCCGTAGCCTTGGGCGAGGGGCGGGGAGCCGGGCCGGGCCGGCGCCGCCGGCCGAGCCGGCGGCCAAGATCAAGGAGCTTCACTTCTCCAATATGAAGACGGTGGACTGCGTGGAGCGGAAGGGCAAGTACGTGTACTTCACGGTGGTGATGGCCGAGGGGAAGGAGATCGACTTTCGGTGCGCGCAGGAGCAGGGCTGGAACGCGGCGATCACGCTGCAGATGGTGCAGTACAAGAACCGCCAGGCCATCCTGGCCGTGCGCTCCACCCGGCAGAAGCAACAGCACCTGGCGGCGCCCCACGGCCCGCGCCTCCGCGGCGCTTCCAACTCCGCCTAGCGCAGGTACGGACCCGGCACCGCGCCCGTCGCACCGCACCCGCGGGGCTGCCGGCCCCGGCCGCCGCCTCTCGCCTGACGGGCTGCCCTCTGTGCTCTCTGTCTCACTGCAGGTTACGCTCACGGAGCGCTTCGGGGAAGAGGGACAGAGCGCGTTCGTGGCGGACCTGCTCCAGGGGCTCAGAAACTGGGCTAACGCCGGAGGTGCAGGTAGACCGGAGAGAAGCGGCTCAATAGCCTGAACCTCAGCCAGCTGCTGCTGCTGCTGCTTTGCCGCCCTCGGTGCCGAGAAGCATTTCAAATCCATTATTTATGAACCTTGGAAAGGATCCTTTGGTGCGATGGGACTTCTAGGAGACATGATGTACTATAACTTTATTTTAATGTATTTTATTTTATTTATTAGGGTTGTTTTCTTTTGGTTTTGTTTTCCTTTTTTCTTTTTTTTTTTTTAAAGGCTTATTTGCAAGACATTTCTGAATGTAGGCCATATCAAAAAAGTAAAGGAAAAAACAATATGCATGTTAGCTCCCTAAAAGAACGAAGAAGTTCTGGGTACTTTGACTGTGTGCAATTTGACAAAAGAGTTATTCGTTTTTTACCCAAATACGCTATATTCCATCAGCATGGAAAATGTGATGTGTGTTTCAACATTTGGCTGAAACGCATACTGCGTATAAAACCTATTTTCTCTAATGAGAACAATTAGAGTCTGGGGTTTAAATTTTTTTTTTTATATTAAACATGGTGGAAGATGATAAAAAGTTACTTGTGCTTGGCTATTCAAAAAAGCAATGTGGCTTGTCATTCTGAGATTAAAACCAATCTGTTTAGTGGATGAGCAGAAGGAATCTGACCAACTTCTTTTGTGATACAGGAATCTGAGTTGGATTCCAGCTGTCTGTGTAATGTGCTTGCTCCTAGGCTGGTGGGCCAGAGCTGGGGAGTGTTCATGAACGTTTCTTTTCGTCCACGTTCAGGGCTCCCTCTGCACGCTCAGTTTTTAAGTGATCTGCACTCAACCTGTATTGCATTTTCCTGGCGGTTTTTAAATGCCTTATATTAAAGCAGTCCACAGTTTAAAATCCATTTTATGTATGTCTTAGTGTGCAAATGGATTATTTTGGTCACAGTTTTCATAAGCTGAAAGTTGCTCTCTAGCTGAGATGAACTAGATTAATTTTGGTGTTTAGCACTGTCAGATGTTGAGAGAGGCGTGCCATCTTGCCTCTAAAAACGTTGATGAAGCCACGAAGTTGGAAAACAAAGGGCTAATTGCACAGCTGGTGTGTGTTTCTCTGCCTCTTAAAAGCAAGTGGGAGTTTGGCTGCCGATGCTGGTGGGAGTGGGTCAGAGCTCTTTGCCCGGTGCAGAGGAGGGAGTCGGCTGTGGGCCGATGAGCTTTCTAGGACAGGGCCCTTCTGACGATGGGTGGCTTCACGTTGGGCGCTGCTACCGCCCAGGTTCTCTGGTTTAAATGAAGTGGGGAGGCTGCAAGTGGGACAGAGCAATGTGGCCCATTATCTCTGGTCCAAGGTAACATGTCAAAGCCATGGAGATATTTATTTTAACTAGTGTGATGAGGAAAATGGCTTTTGGCCCCTTTATTATTTACATTAATGTAAACAAAATCTTTCAAAGCTACACATTCAAGGCTTTTCTTTTTGTGTAAATGAGGTGTAATTTTACAGCAAGAGTGTCACATTCTCTGTGCAAGCTTATTTCTGTAAGTGTTTAAAGCAAAAGGCTGAAGTGATATTCAAAGGAAGATTTTAGAATTCGCTACTGTGTATGTCGGCACCTTCCTCTGCACTCCAAGATTTTAAAGCTCAGTCCTGTAAGGAGTAAGTTGAGGTCTGTGTTAGCTCTCCTCTTTTGTTCCTTCCCCCAGGTGTCAAGGTCGCATACCTAGACAAGCAGAACATGTCATGGTGCAGAATCAAAGCCCTGACGATCCTCTGTAGTTACTCCTGAGTGCTTCTCTCCAACCTGGAGCTCGGGGTGGTAGATTACAGCTGTCCTAACAAAGTCATTATTTTGCAATTAATTGAAATCGAAGGTGCCCCGCATCCTCCAGGATTAGGTTCGCTGGCTTGGCAATCATAATACTCAATTTCCACGTCTTTGTACATCTGCCATTATCATTCTGCTAACGCTTGGATGTTAGAGCTGCAAGGGGATTCTCTAATGAGCTAGTCAAAGACTCACAAAATAGACTGTAATTTGTAATTTGGCTCCTCTCTTTAGAGTGATTAATTACAGTTTACTGAGTAACTAATCCACCTTTTCAGGTATACAGATGTATTGCTGATCTCACCTACTAAAATATATTTTAGCCTACTGAAGGATAAATGTAACTGATGAGAATTAATTCTTATTTGTTCAGAGACATATGTATTTCTCTGAGAGAGGCAGTTATTCTTGTCCTCAGTGGATGCAAGCCTCTGAATGCCACAAAAGTCTGTGGATGTAGTCTAAAGTTGAAATTTTACTGTTCTTCTGGAAGTACTTGTACTTCGAAAGCTAAAGATGACAATTTTAGTGAGAAAATTGACATGAAGGTATGAGGAAATAACTTTTATTTTGAATTTGCTGTTCCTTTTCACTGGTTCAAGGTCAGTACCCCGCTTTTATCTTATGTCTCTTGTTTTAAGTTGTTCTGAAGGATGATCTGAAAACCTTTCGGACTGATGTAGTTCAACAAACTTTTGCTGGTTGTCATTGCCTGCCGTGTTACCTGTTTAAAACCCTTGGTGACAGCCAGCCACCTAGTGTGAGAGGTGGTCACCTCACAAAATCTACCTTGATACCTCCAGCCTGAGTTGGTGGGATGGGCGTAAGGATCAAACTTTTCCCTTGTGTCTCCAAACTGGCTCCTGGAACCTGAGTGGGAACAAATTGGCTGAGGTCCCCTGGGGACAGTCAGACTGTGTGGCTCATGCCCTGTCAGTATAAATAAGGCTAAATTGTCTGATGGGGACAGTCTGACAACTTTCTCACGCTCTGAATTCCACAGTGTGTGGGTTTTTTTGGGTTTTTGGCCTATTTTTGGGATTTGGGTTTTTTTTTGTTTTTTGTTTTTTTGGGGTGTTTTTTTGCCTGATAGTAATTTTAGACTAAGAAATTGTTTGATGTTATAAAAGGTTCTTCTGGGGTTTTTTTCATCTCGCCCCTCTATTACTGCACAGTCTTCATTTGAACTTCTGGATAATTAATACTGTCTGTTGTTGCCTTGTAAGCAATGGTTGTGAAAATAGGTTCAGTACATCATGCTCCATTTTATTGGAGCTTTGCAAGTAAATAAGTCGAGTTGTCCTTCCTCTTCCAAAAAAAAAAAAGGAAAAGAAATCTGACAGTATATGGCTGATGTAAATTCATTAGGGAATAAACAAAAATGCCAGTAAAACACAGGCAAATGCTTGGTATAGATAGCAAAAGTAGGGACAGTCCGTTCATAAAGAGGTCAAAATTACTTGTAATTAAAAAAAAAAGTAATCAAGGGGCAGATTCAGGAAGAAAACCCAAGCTGTGGTGACCAAGACAATTTAGGAACTGGGGGGAAAAGGAAGATCGAGTGAGTATTGTTTCTGTGACATCCTGAAGTAATTATTTTTTCTTAAGGTTCATGATATGCAAATGCCAGCTTCTGAATTTATAGCTGCAGTGATGTACCAAATGTTTTCTAGCATATCCTCTTGTGAGCAGAAATACCAGTGTCGTCAAAAAAAATTTGTGTGTAAATATGACTCATAAATGATTTCTGAGAGATGTGATTTATTTTTCATATTTTTCAAGATACATTCCATTTCAAATAAAGAGGTATCTATTGAAAGAGCTCTCAATATGTTGGAAGAATGGTTGTTTGGTGGGCTATTTGTGATGATTAAAGCCTGGTCTAAGCTTTTCCAATGTCTTAAACTCAATCTAGGTGCCTAAGAGGAGCACTTTGAACCTGTGTAGATACTCTCTGAAGAAAAGACCCACTCACATGCTCCAATTAATCTTTATATATATAGCACAATTATGAGACTCAGTCCTCAGTTTTGCATCTTGCAGTGTGTGATGTGGGAGCACCCACACCAACTGTTGGTGATTTCTGTAATACTCAGAGTCACAGTTCATGTGCAGCAGGTCTTTGGGACACAGAATTCAGGCACATCACCTTTACCTGTAAATGCTTTGCTCTGTGTGACATTAGGAGTCTAAACTGAAGCATTAAATGTGCCTTGTTTCTCTTTTTCTTATATCTTAAACACTATGATTGAATTTCAAGTAACCTGAAATCAATCCAGAAAAAACACATCCACCATTTGGCATTAACTCCAACCTGTTCTTTTCTAGCTTCATGGGAAAAGAAATGAGGTATGACAAGAAAAATGTGCGGCTTTGGGGTCTCCATAGAGCTGCAGCTGCTCAGATGTCTTGAACTCCCCTGACATGTATTTGTATTGCAGCAGGTCCTCATTTTCAAGCATCTCCTGAAGGTATATTACTTTCAGTGACACAGTGTGCATTGACCTAGACTTGCTGGTGCTGTTTGCCTTCACTGGGGAGATGTCAATAACCTCTTCCATAAGAAAGCTTTTGCTGTAACAAGTACAAGTTCTCTTTTCAATAGTAAACACCCAAAATATAGGCATTTGAACTTAATATTGATCTGACCTCTCACAAGTGCTGGTGCTCAGCAGCTTTGAAAAGTCAATTAAGCATCTCTAAATTTAATGTCTATTCAAGGACCCACTGTTGCTTACAGCTGTTAGACGTATCCCTTATGAACTTTTAATAACAGTGGTGTCTCTGTAAGGACATAAATATAATAGAACAAGAGTTTTATAATTTATGATTGTTTCTGCCCCACATCAATGGTTGATATCTTTACATAAGTGCATCAATACATGCTTCTGTGCTTTAACTTTTGATTAAGAGGATGTAAAATAAGACTGCTTACATATTTATGGTACATATGAAATAGTCCTAGAAATAGAGCCATTATTTTCCTAATGGAGAATATTGTCTTACTAGGGTTTTCTCTTTAAGTTTTCTCTCATCTGCAGTACAATGTGGGGTACAGAGAGAAAATCTGGATCTGATTCAAAGTACATTGAAATCAACCAGAATTTTTCCAGACTGGGACAGATGTTGACCTTTTTCACAAATGATGGCTGCTTCTCTTTTGATATAGAAAACCCAGGAATGAAACCCCAGAAGCAAGACCTTTGCCCATGATCTGTGCCAGTATTGATGATGTGTGATTAGGGTAACACTGACATTCTGGCCTTTCATATTTTCCAATTAAATGAGGGGGAGAGGAAGATGAAGTGTAATGCCTATGCTTTTTGAGCAAAACAAAATACAAAAGAAGACCAATCTAAATGTGTGTATCCCCCTTCCCCCAAATGAAATGTAGACCAGAATGCAATTTCACTGAATTCACAGCACAGCTGAAACGGAACAATTTTCTTTGTAATTGAACCCAAACCAGAACTAAATGAAAGCCTTTACTCCTTTGACTGCTTGTTTCTAGCAGGAACATCTCAGTCCTTTTTAGGAAGTGCCAAATTACTTTCCATACCTATCCTTTTGGTTTTTTGTTTTGTTTTGTTTTGTTTTTGTAAAATCAACCATCAACTTTCAACTTAAGTCTTTTATAAATCTGAAATAAACTTAAAAAAAAAAGTTATAAGCAGTACTATGGGTGTTTGTGATAAGGTTTTTTTCTGTCTTTCCAGTGTGGGATTTTTGATGTGTAAGGTAAGGACCCTGGTACACACTTCTCAGAGTACTGCTTTGTGCCTTCTGTGCTGAAGATGAGCAGAGCAGAGGTGCCTTTGAGCCTGCTAAGAGCTGAACATCCTCAAGGTGTCCTGACACCCAAAGGACCTGGGAGCTGCTTGGGACCTCAGCATGGGGCTCGATTACTTGTAGGGTCTTGGCCTAATGGTACATACTGAATTTACAAGGAAAGAGACATCAGCTTCTGGGTGAAGCACTGGGAAGTGTGGCTGTACTGCCAGCTGGCATCTGCATGAAGCTCATGCTCTGCCTCAACAGCTTGGTTGGATTGCAGCACCTACGAGTTTTCCTTAGGAGACTTGTAGAAAAAGCCAGAGGTGAGGTTTCTGTGCTTAAGTGCTTGGGATGTTTTTTGTTTTTGCTTAGGCTTTTAGAAAAATATCAAAGCAGAGATATGTATCCCAGTACAGACTCAACACAGGAACTTTAAATTAGCCATTTTTACAGCCTTTCCTGGTCTTCTCCTAGATGTCTCTGGCTATGCCAGCCACCGGTGCAGGGGAAATGATTGTTTGAATGGGGGTTTGATTTACCTTTTGTGTTGTATTGTGCTGTGACCACAGTGGATTTTGCATAAACAAAATTTCTAATGACCCTGCTTCCTAATCTTTGCCTTGCAATAGTTTGTGAGTAGCCGTAGTAGATTAACTGAACCAGTAAATATGTATAGAATGACTAACCATTACAATGCAGCATACAGCCCTCTGTGGTCAGCAGAATATTTCGTTTGAGACAATTCACCCCATGTTTTGTAAGGCTTCCAGTGAGATGAAGAAATCACTGTTTTTAAGATCTCTGTGTTTTGTAAATATTTCTGATATTTATGACTGTACATATGGCATTGATTGTAACTAGCAGGAGGCTTAAGAATTGGGTCATATACCATCTAGGAGGAGATTATTTCATTATTGGTAATTTTCGCTGGGTTTTGAGGCTCAGCCCTTAGGATCTTTTGCACCTAGTGCCATTTACAAAGGTAAAAGTATAGCAGGGAACCTGCAGCTCAGAGAACACATACAGCCTGTTCTTCGCTTGGATGCCAGAGCCAGGGTCCTTTGAGGGAATGGCTCTCCATGTTGCTGTGTGCTTTGGACCTGGGGATGATAATTTCCTGTACCAGCGATAGCACCTCTCTGCAAGGCTCTCAGCCCACTTGTATATCATATCTCTGCTATGGAGAAGAGGAAACTCGGGACCGGAGAGCCCCGGCTGTCTGCCCAAGGTCACGCCTTGGGAGCCAGAGAGCAGCGTTCCATCCGTGGCCAGGTCCCTGTCCCTGTGTGAGAAGTGCTGCCTCTCACAGCAGAGGCAGCTTCATTTTCTGTGCTTGGTAGAGACCTTCCTAACAATCACCTGCACGTGCAGTGTCCAATCCCCCTGCCAGTGCCATGGGTCCTTGGATGGAGACCTAAATGAGTGACTACCTTGCCATTTAAGTTCCAGCCTTAAAAATTCATCCTTGGAGACAAGAGCAAGGCAGAAACACTTAGGCTTCACTTGGGATTTAGCAGAGTCTTGAATGACTTCAGCTTATTAAATCAGCTTCTGGTTATTCCCAGCACTAGGCATTGTGCAAACAGCGTACTCGGAACGAAGGGATCTGCGAGTTGTTCCCTATTTCCTGAGTGATTAAGCTCCTCTATTTACTGTGGATTACAAGGACGAAGAGAGGTTATCAGTCCCATAATAACTTGAAAGGACTCTGTAGATATGAATGCAGTGTTAAGGAAGCTTTTCCACCTGATGCCTACTTTGACTAAAACACACAAAGAAAAAAAAGGGGATTTTCTTCTCTTTACTATTTTGCTATCATTTAACCATTTCACTCAGAAACAAGGAGCTTTGAGAGAAATCCTTTTAGGCAGAGACACTTATCCCAATCTTGTTTTTCTAGCAGAAAAAACCCAGAACTGACTGGTGCACAAAGCTGTAGTAGCCAACTCGCTTATCCTAGCTTGCTGCTGGGGGGTGATGGGGCTGTGTGAGTCTATCTTTGTGGGCTTTCACAACAGCTCCTTCAACCATCTGTGGAGCCGAAAACTCCATGTCCTTTCCTGTGCCGGCAGCTACTGCAATATACAGATGACTTTGCTTAGGGGCTTTTTTTGTACACAGATGAACACATGAAAAATTACTGTTCTTTTAAAAGTCAGCCTTGAACTGGAAAAGCTATTTCTTTATTGTATTTTTTTGGAGGCTGTTGCTACTCACAGCGAGTCATAGAGCTGTGCCTCCAGCTGAGTTAGATGTGTACTGGCTGCTTTTTTCATTTTTATCACAGATTGTTAATATTTCCTGTTCCACTAAGCCACGTTTCTCTGGTACTCTTTCCTAGTGCTTGGCTCCTAAACAAAGTCACAGCTCTTGTCACAAGGCAGCAGGCTGCATACTTATCCTTTGTGTGAGTGATGACTGAGGGCTCAGCGGTAGGGAAGTAACACTGACAACTCTGCTCCAGGACGGCAGATTGTCAGCATTCCTCACCAGGGCACCCAGCTGGCCTGGGAAAAGGCTGCTGTTTTGGGGGGTGGGGGTTGGGCCTCTAAAATAAACTGGCTGTCCTTCCAGAGCTGAGGAAGATGGAGAGGTATGGTCAGATGACCTCTTTCTGATCAGAGGCAGAGTCAGCCCTATGCATCTGCAGAACCCAAAGCAAATGCTACAATTCTGCAGGCACAAGCTGAGTTGTTGGGTGGGAAAAGAGGGGTATCTAATGGCTGAGATGGCAGTAAGACATCATAACATGATGATAATTATGAACAATTAGCCTTTTCCCCCTTCTCCCCCTTCCTCCTCATTAAGAGAAAAGAGTAGCTTGCATAAAAGGGGAGGATGACAGGTGGGCCTGTTCCTGTGCTGAAGATTTAGCCCAGACAGTTGAGAGCAGCAGCTGCAAAGGAGCACTTAGCTTCTGCTGCCCCAGGGAAGCTGCTACAATCACTCCCAAACAATTTGGGAAGCATTCCTATGTGTTTTCCTGAGGGCTTAAGAAGCTTGCAGTCCTGGCCCACAGATGGCTAGAGTTGTGAAACTGCAGCCATGGGGCAATCAGCTGCCTGCCACCCTCACCATCATCCTTAGTCATCTGGGAGAGAGGCTGAGGAGGGGCTCCCCAGACAGGAGCTGCCTCCCAGAGCAACTCAGGGCAGCCAGATGGGTGGGCTCTGCACTCACCTCGGTCCTTCTGCTAGGTACACCTGATCAGAGAAATCTTCCTGGGCCACTCTCGCTCCGAAGGCTTCTGTCCCATGAAAGAGGAGCAAGCTTTGTCATAAATGACATTGAAGGCACTTGCTAGCAGCACCTGGGGCTGTGTCATGCCACTGCCTTGCTGTCAGCTTCACCAGTGCTGCCATTCCTCAGCAGGGCTCTGTGAGCTCTAGCACTGCAATGAGCAGCTGAATGAGCTCTGAAAGCTTCACAGGGCTCTGCAGAACACCTTTAACCCTGCAGTTCTGCTGCTAATAAGCTCAGAAACAGCTCCAGTGACCTGTCTTGAATTGGGCTGGGGGGAAATTTGTGCTCTGAGTTGAAGGTGCGAGGTAAACGTACCGTGAGGACAGAGGTCCCCTTGCCCAGTGCTGGTCATGCCAGGGGTGGGGCTGTAGCATCCATGCTTGGTGGCACCTTCGCTTGCAGGGTTGGGGTCTTCCTTGTTTTTCCCTAATGTTGCTGGTTTCAGCCATAGAGCCACCTACCAAAGGGTATTTTCTTCTCAAAGGTAATTCTAAATAATTTGGTCAATTTTCCTGGCAGTAGAAGATCCTCAGCAATCTCTTTTGCTGCTGAAACACAATACAAAAGGGTGAGTGCTTATGCAGGTAACCTTAATGTAGTATTTAATTTTTGTTCTGGGCAATAGCAGAGATCTAACACAATGCAAAGCTTGTATAAAAGTAAAGATTATTTATATTTGCAAATCTGTCATGGCTACAAAGATCATTTTGCTGCCTTTGATTTCCTAATGTTTTAATTTAACTGAATCTGAGCAGATTTAATGGTTAATTTTCAGGGTATTCACTTAAGGATATTTTTCACTTAAAGTTGAAACCTTAAATCAAGCTGAGTTTGGGAGAAGTAACTCACTTTTGCTGAGCTCTGGATGTGCTTAGTCTTTCTTCAGCCCTCTTTTTTCTTTTCCTCATCTCTGAGTTGAGCACGCAGTGTTTAGTGGGACCCACGATGACAGCAGCTGCTCCACCACCCACTCTGTGCCTTACCAATGGGGCTAGTGTCTCCTAAAGGTATGGTAGCCCTGGATCAGCCACAGCTATGTCCTCTGCTCAGTCTGTATGCAGCCATCCTCTATTAGATTTGCCCTTGTAAAATGAAATTCCAACATAGCTGGAGCTTGCTCTTAATTCAGCTGTCACAGTCTGCACTGAACTGGCCCGAGGTACTTGGTAGGCAAAGCCCTACAATAGCAATGCTGCACCAGTGTCCTTCAGGAGGTTCTTTTTTATTACCACACCTTTGTTGCAGTCACTGAAAAGCATTCACAGAAATCAAGACAGGATGGTGCTCCCCCTCTCACAGCTGCTAACGTTGCTTTCCACATGTGATTGATTAAGGTGAAATCTTGCTTGCCTTTGCTGCCGTCATTGCCGCCTTTCTGCAGCAGGCAAGAATTAAGGTGCACTGAAAGGCAGGAATGGTCTAAAAGTACGGAACATCTATGTGATACTCTTAATGGGTCTTCCAGTACTGTGTGTGTGGCCTTTCTTTAGCCTAGACCTCATAGAACTGCTGTAAAATCCAGTATCTCACTGACCTGTAGGCTGGGAGAGGTCAGGGTGGCAAGGTTTGTATGTACCACATGGAAAAGAGAAATGCTTTTATAACAAAGAATTCCCAGATTGTGATGCAATGCAAGCCAGGTTTTGTTCAGCATGATTCTTATGCAGGTGCCTAACTCCTAATAGCACAGCATTCTCTGGAGCTGGCAGGGTTAGCCCAGATTTAGGGCCATTCATGAGGGTCACCCCTGTTCCTGTGCACAAAGGCATGCCAGGATACAGCTGTTTTCAGCTCCCAGATGTTGCCTACGTGACACTGGAAAGCTGTATCTGAAATTTACTATTGCTGGTCTATTTAGCAGTGTTGCTATAGATGCTACAATGTCAGTGGGCTAAAAAGCTCAGAACTGCAGTGAGCTATATTGATTGCTGCCCACTCTCAACCCATAAAAATCCTCAGCTTTTATAAACTCTGTCTCCTTTTCTCCAGCCCTTTACATCCTTTTCTGGCTTTTTGAAGAGGAAAGCTCAATTTTTGTATACTTTGCCTCCCTTCTCCAAGAAACCTTGCTCTTAAGTTTGTCAGCAGCTTCAAAGAGATCTCCAGCCCCCAGCTTTGCACACCACCTACTCAGGGTGTTCATTTCCTTCATGTTCACAGAGCACGTGCAAGCGAGGTGCTAGGAATGAGAAAAAATTAGTCTGTTCAGCAGCCAGAGATGTTTCGTAGCTGCCCATTCTTGACAAGCTGTCGTATTCCTCCATCTTGCAGCTCAGGACATAGGAAGTGTTTGAATTTTTCACACTGGATGATTTCAAGGCTCTTGGGTTTACCGTGCTGGTGGAATTAATGCCTGTACTTCAGTGTGCAGGGAGGAGGGCGCAGAAATGTGAGCACCCCCAGGGTTGCTCATGGAGTGATGGAGCACGGAGGGCTCCGTGGCAGGAGCCAGAGCCCGGGTGCCCACAAAGGAGGTGAGTCCCTGATAGAGGCATTGAGATTCATCCTCTCTGGTCCCCTGGCACTCTGCAAGGCTATTCTGCAGAGGATGGATTTGCTGCTGATGGAAAGTGGATGATGGAGGGGGCTGCATAACTCACCCCCCTCCCTCTGACTTACAGCTTGGGCTCCTTGGCAATTTGATCTCAGGCTGGCCCAGAGGGAAGGACACACCATACTGTAATGTTTGCCCTTCAGCCTAAGTATTACCCAGGGGCCGAGGGAGAGCCTCGGTCCTTTGGTGGGAGCAACACATTGGTGAAATGGCTCAGCAAGCAGTGACCTCAAAATGAGCAGCTCCATGAAAGGTCTTGAGGATATGGGACACCAAGGCCTCTCCCTGCCCCTCCCTGGCCTCGTAATCAGATAGTGCCCATATCTGAGGGAGTCTAAGAGACTTCAAAATGTGCTAGTGGAAGCTTTAGCAAAGACCAGACCTGGCTTTCCTTGGATAGGCACCACTCAACCTCATGGAGACCCCTTCAACCCCAGGTGAACATGTTTCTGGTGCAGCCATCTTTGCCATTCTAACAGCACTGGTTAAACCTTTCCAAAAATTTAGAACTGCTAAAGTGAATGGGGCATTTAGGAAAATAAAGATTAAAGCTCTAGAGGTGTAATTATGGCACTGCTGAAATCTGTGACAGAATTTCACTGATTTCAGTGAAGGACTTGCCCTTTTAGGAAATCTGCGATCAAAATGGGAAGCTTGGGATCCTATTCAATTTATATTCAATATGAAAAAGACATTAAAAAAAAATCAGTTGCATTTGTCATAGTTTGTTTTAGCTGCTTTTGGGAGGAGATGTAGGCACCAAAAGGGAAAAGTACCAGATATTCAGGTATTCACCCTCTGATAGGGTGATTTCTGAGAAATGAGTCCTGTCAGTCCCAGAAGAAGCTCCAGTGCTTGTTTAGATGATGAAGAAAGAGCTTCATTGGCACATGATACCCAGTTGTGCACCCTTGAAGGGACAACTGACCTGGGTCCAAGACTGTAGCAGCCATTTCAACACAGTTCCACTTTCCCAATTGTCTCTGGGAATTCAGAATTTGTCAGTGGTAACAAAATAGGTATTGTTCATTAACGATGAAAGTTTGCTATCTTTCTCTTTACTTACATTTCTCTGCAGGATGCTTTGAGGACAGCAGAGAGGAAGGTAAACCTCTGTCATACTGGCAGAGATGGGTCTATGAGGTACCAAGCAGCTGAACTGCTGCTCTTAGTCACTGGTTCCCCAGAACTCTTAAAGCACTGGCCTGGCTTATCTCAGTACCTTTGCCTGCTTGCCAACAGCTGCCTAATACTTCTTTTCTCTGTGCAGCATAAATAATTACTGAGCTGTCCTCTCCTCTGTTGCGCACCCAGCCTCTGAGCCAGCCCTTGCAACCAGAGTTGTATTTATGCTATTGCTGAGCCTGCCTGCAAGCCCTGACACGCTGTCCCACGCAGCCTGAGAGGAGAGCTGTGCAGGACGGGTGCTTCCCACGGAGGAGGGCCAAGGAGGAGGTGGCACTGTCCCACCCGCGTGGCTGCCCTGAGGATGCTCTGCCAGGCAGCTGCCTGCTCCTGGGCAGCCAGCGCCCTGTGCACCCCACACTTGGGGTGGATTCACAGCTGCTGCCTCCTTTGCAAAAGCATTGTCACTGCTGGGGGAAAAAAGTGGAAGTCCAAATTCATCACAGGGTGCTGGGAGCAGGAGCAGGTGCTTGATCTGTCTTTGCACGGTCCTACATGCCCTGGCCTGGCTGCAAGTCCGTGTCCTCATGCTGTCAGCTGTGGGACTGGTTGGTCAGGGAGCGGGCTGCCTGGGGGCATGCCAGGGCAATGCTGGGGGGCTGTTGCCCCAAACTCCAGCACAGCAGTGCCCGTGGCAGCCTGCCACACTGGGGTCCAGCTGCCCACCCCACTGCAGGCTGGCCACAGCTATGTGCTGCAGCTGGGGCCACCCTAATATTTCAACTTGAAGAAAATTCCCACCTCTAAAGACTGATGCTTTCCCTGCGAGTACACATTGGCTGTCATACCCTCCATCCACATTCACCGTGTCCAAAGGTGGAGGTTCTGTTATATCTGGTACATGAAGAGCAACTTGTACCTAGAGGCAACTCTCACTAAAGGAGAGTGAACAGTTTGCCATCACTGTCTTCCTCGGTGGCAACTCCTCACAGAAGTATGGACTTAAAACTAAGGAAAAAGTCTCTTTTGCCAGGTCCTGGTGACATTCCTGCTAGTTTAATTAGGCATTTCTGGTGATAGCTGTATGAGGCATGCTGCAAGACCTGGGAATACTGCTCTGCTGAACAGAACTGAAGCCCAAAATTGTGTGATAAAGAAATGAAAAGCGTTGGTCCTTTTGGCTGTCTTTGTATTTGGATTGAAATAAATTCTGAGCTGCTTAAACTGGAAAGTTTCAAGGAGAGATCTGCCTAGAAGTGGGGAGAACCTCCTAGGTCATGAGGATGGTTCACAAGGGAGACAAGGAGGAATCCATCCTTCCCTCTTGCATTTGCCTCCCATCTGCTGAATCCACTCCTGAGACAGGAGCTTGAGCTTAGAGCGCTTTGGGTCCCAACCCCTCATCGCCTCTTATCTGTGCAGCACGTCGATGACAGGCTGCAAACCCAAGGCTGGGCATCCTATGTCCTGAGGAAGTTGCAAATAATAACAAAACAATATTATTCTTTAATGACTGCTGACCTGACACTGTGAATCCCACAGACTGTGTGTGGCATGAAGGACATCAGTTTTATTAACTCTGTCTCTTTTTCCATGAGACATTGACTTCACATATCTGCAAAGAGGAGACCAAGGGATTTCATCCAGCTCTGACCCTTCCCTTTCAACCTCTCCTATTCTGACTCACCTTCTCCTTGCCTAATTCATCTGTTTTGCTCTCGTTATGTTCTCTTATGAGTGTGCCTGGCTCACAGCAAACATATCCACCATTAGCACAGGCAAGGAAGTGGTTGCGTGATGTTGCCGTCAGTGGATGGTTTATCTAGTTGTAATTCCCATGGCTCCAGCTCTGTGAGTGCTTATACACAGACCTCATTTTGCAGGGGTGGCAAGGGGAAAGGTCAGTATTTATGAATCATTTCCTCCTGGCTGTGGCAATGAGGTTGGTTTGTGGAGTGAGTCATGGAAGAGCAGCCTGGAGAGGCAACGATCTCCGAGCAAAAGACCTTCAGGTCCTTGGTGACCCTTGAACATTGCAGCCAAGTTACCATCATCATTTCACATCCCCAGTCACAAATATCTGTAGTTACTAAAAATTGTAGGCTCTGTAGGTGTCATATACCATGCCTGTGAGAAATCTTGCTTCTTCTAGAAGTATTGCAATCTCTCAAATATATGACTGCCTGATGGCAAATCAATTATCACATGGCAAAACGGCAGAGGGAAGACTATCATGCCTTCCTCTGTTATGAAGATGGACTTGTGTTTGAAATGCCTGCTTGTTATGGAGGGGGAGCGGTTTCCCAAAGGGAAGTGACCTGATAAAAAAGAGTAGTTGAGGCTGGATTGATTATCCCTTGGAATGAAGTTTCCATGTAAGTGCAGAAGTGATTCTGCTGCAGAGTTTTGTCTTTGTATTAACATTGAGAAGCCAGCGTAGAACTGCTGTGTTATGAGCTGCAAAAACTTGGAACAAGCTCATCCCCACAATGCAGAGCATAAAAACTAAAATGACTGAGATGCTGAGAGAAGTTGTACATGATCCACCTCAACATTTTTGAAATAGAATCAGCAAATTACCACCCAAAGGATGCATCCTCTCACTCAAGAGATCCTGTTTTAGTGCAGACTTTCAGGAAAAACATTTAGTTCTCTGTATTAAAATGTTTTCCAGAAGAGCTGCCCAGCTGCAAGCTCTAAAATGTTCAGAACTTCCTCCAGAGTAGAGCTATTTATTTTCGCTGCCCTGTTTCCCCCATGCTCTCTATTGCTGCCATTAGGACTAATAGGAGCTGCAGTGGTGAGTCAGGCTCCTTCTTAACCAGATCCTTTAGAGGTTTCCAGCATGCCCTTTTTTCTTGGCACATATGGGGCTGGCAGTGCCAGGACAGGTGGAGAGAGCAGGGCTGAGTTTTCTCCAGTGTTCGGCAGGGTCCAGACACGTTTGGTGGAACAGAACCTGATGAGTGCTAGAACTGTCCCTGCTGCAGATGCCTGGTTCCTCTTGGCTGTCAGACATCTGAGAGGGAAGCATGCCCATCCCATCCCCACCGTGGTGTGGGAGTGCTCCTGCAGAAGCTGGAGTCAATATCTCCCTGCTTATCCAGTCAGAGGGCAGAGGTCTGAGAGGCTAAAAGTAGAAGGGGAGCACGTCAGCTGGTGGTGGTTCCCGGGTGAGCCACTTCCAAGTAATATTCCCAGCTCTTTCCCTGACAGGGCATCCATCTGAACATCATCCTGGAGCTACATGGGACTTTCTGCTCGGCCTTTCGCACTGCCACCATAAGGCCATGGCCCTACAACACTAATTGTTAGCTGAAGACAGGAAATCTAATTAAGAGGGAGATGAGCTACAAGAGGATAACATATGGTGTGCTCCCTCTCCATAGGAAGAAGAGGCAGGCGAGGGGAGGGCTCGCTCTGAGGCATGGAAGGTCTGGGAGGCTCAGACCAAGCTGCTTCCAGGCACAATGCTTGCTGCACTGAGCATGAGGGAAACCTCTGGCACCTCTGGCTGCCCTTGCACCCTGTAGGAATACATTCCTTACAGGAATAACTTATCTTTGGCCAAAGAGCTTCCATTTCCAGTGACCTGGAGGGCTCTCAGGCAGGGGGAGGACCCTGGCAGCTGAGGGTTTGCACTGCTACTGATGAGATGCCACGAGCTGAACCTGCCTGGGCATCCCACCTGCCTTGTCAGCTGGCGACGCTGGAGGCTGCCAGGAGAGTTCTGCTTGTGCACTGCACCCTTCCCACTGCAGCAGGGCTTGGCTGGGCATCTTCTGCAGCACATCCCTGTGTAGGGACAGCCCACCGACCCAGCCTGGCCACACGGGGAGCATGGCTGTTGGCACTGCAGCCCTGCCTGTGGCAGCCTCCAGAGAGGCTGACCACGTAGTGGGAAAGGAGGCTTTATTTAAGAACAGAAAGCACAAAATGAAGTACCTGCCTGTGACCTCCTGCAAGCGGTGCCACTGTGGCTCGGGCAGCTGAGCTGGTCTTGCTGCCACCATGCTGGTGGTGACTGACACTGGCAGCATGAAGTCTCAGCATTTCACACATCTGAAGGCCTGATCGTGTCCTCTGAAAGCAATCCATTGCCACCTCTGATCACCACAGAAACACAAAGCTTGTCTTAATAATGCAACGTGCAATGCTGAATGCTTTTAGTGCTGATGCTGCACCATGATTAGCAAAGAGGCACCCCAAATCACAACAGTAGCTGTCACATATGTGGGGAGGTATTGTTCATCCTCAGGGATTCAGAGCACTGTGGAACAGTATTAACAAATATAATCTCTCCATTGAGTTTAGGACTTGAAGTCTTTCTCGTATATCTTCAGTACCCTCAGAACAGCTAGCTAATTCACAGGAAAAGCCTGAATGTGAAACACATGTTTCAGCAGAGTTTTAAATCCTCACAGTCAACATTTGGCTGGCTCTTTTTATTTCCCTAAGGAGCTTATTGATACTGTTGTTCAGGTGCACAGTAAGCCTTGGAGGTTTTTGCTTCCTTTGTGCCTACTGAGAGGCAACGGGTTTGTCTTACTGAGTGATCAGCAGTAATCGAGGAAGGGATATAAGAGATAATTTCGAAGTTGCACAGTGCTTTTCCAGGTTGGACTGTGCTCAGTTTCTTGGCACTACAGTCTTCCACTGGGTATCCACAAGACTGTCACATGAAGTGCCTATACTTCAAAAATCCTTCCTTCATTTTTCCCTAGTCACAACTATTTGGCACATTTTTCTTTACATGCATCGATAGTGAATCCTCTGATTTAAACAAGATATTCAAGACTTTGTACTTCAGATCTATTACTAGCATTGAGGAGACGTGTATGGTCATGATCAGCATTGTCTTGTCTATTCTGTATCATCACTGCTCTGGATCAACTGTGTGTAAGCTAATGATAGGGGGTTTTCTTGCACCTTTCCTTTTTGGCTTATCTTCTTTCTTTGCTTGAATTCTCTTGTCATAAACCTATGTAGAGAAGGCAGGGTGACATGCTCCATCTACTTTACAACCACACTGGTCTTACTCCTGGGTGTGAATTAAGGCCATTCAAGCACTGGACATTGGCCTTGGGGATAGGAAGGAGATGGGTAGATGTGCCCAGACTGAAAGTCTTCTTTGCAAAGAGTTTTGAGCTATCAAATCCATCTTTCTTTAGCTGTGAAGAGCAGGATCCCACTCCCAGAACTTGGGTGTTATTTTCTGTACTGTGTATTTCCCCTGTGGAATGGTTGCTTTTCTTGCTGTCCCCACTTTCTGCCTCCCAACACATTGTCAGAAGAAAGCATGCAGATAAGTGCTCAAGCATTTCCTGAGCTCATAGCTCTGTCTCCTGAGGGACAGTTAATCTGATCCATTTGAAAGCTTGAGTACCAAGTGTCACTCTGTCTCTTATACTGAATGAAATTTTGAATGCTTTTTTACAGCACTGAATAAAACACTTAAAGTGTTCCTCTCTGGAACCGCCTGGCAGCAGGGGCATTTTTGCTATAATATTATGTATCATATATCTAAATATAATAACATTCTATGTTATTTATAGACTCTGTATATATACATATACTGTATACACACAGCATATATTTTAAACTATTAGTAGCTGTTTTCAGCTTTTTGGGGATGTGAGGAGCTTCTATCAGCTATGAGGTTTGTATGACTCAATGATTTTAAACTCGTGGTCTGTGGGTAACTGAAGGATCTTCAAAATGGGACTACAAGAAAAAAGCAAAAGCCACTAGACTTAAAAATTTCTACCCAGGGCTCTACATATCATGGACTGAAAAAATCTTATGGGACTGAAAGTTGCAAGAGGTAGAAATGCATTGTTCTGTGGCCTTGCTTCTGTTGCTTGCTAAGTGTACCCAGACTATTCAGTGAAGTGGCATTGGGGCAACTGATATGCATATATTTAAAAGAAGATTCTTCCCAATTATCCTCCTGCTACTAAGTCTTGTCCCAGGGTTGTCAATCCTTTCCTTATATTTTACCTGCCTAATTTCACCCATCCACTTATTTGGAAGCTATTTAGGTTTCCTGTAAGACAAAAATAAAAACCCAGCGTTTAAGCTGAAGTTGTGCCAAGTCAAATTTCCAGCCAGCAAATCTTTTTTTCTTTTATTTTGATTTATTTTTTTATCCCAGCCCAGTATATGGTTTCATTGCATGGAGAAAATGTTATCACAGTGGGTTGGTAGAACACCTGTTGCATAAATCTTGGTGATTTTTAGAATGTGAATTCCTGCTGGCAGAGACAGCTGTGTCTCACATTAAACACAGAGTATAAGGTATCCAAGGAGGAAGGAGAGAAAAAAAAGGGCTTAGGATGAGAAAACAGTACATCAGTGGCCAGAATCTGTTGTCAAGATTTATAAGCTAAATGAGTTTCAGTTGAAGGGGATATTAAAAGAAAACCATTCTATTCCTAGAAGACAAAGTGTGTTTTCTCACAGGGGTTCCCAGAGGACTTTTCATTTCTGACAGCAGACAGAGTAGACAGCTGGTCCACATAAAAATGTACGTGCTAATTAACCTATCCCTCGCATTACACCCAGAAAATATTTAACAAGCAGAGACATTGCTGAGGAATACTGGCAAAATTTGAGGGGCTTCCTTGCACAGTGCCAAATTCTTCTAACTTTCTATTCAAGGTCCTAAGTCTTGTTGGTTCAGCAACAAGTCCCTGGCTCAAGGAAGGAATGCAAGGACTGTTGCCTTCATCAGCAGAACTTTGCAAATCTTGGGGTATGTTTTTTTCATTGCAATTCAATCTCCTCCTCCTCTCCACCACAAATTCCACTGCCTGGTGACAGGAGTAGGGCCAGCAAGTCAGGTGGCTGCTAGCCCTCCAGATAGCCCTATTCTGCATGAGTTATTCCCCTGGGCAGGGTGCTCAACCCCAGGCAGTGGTGGCTTGGAGATGCCAGCATTGGTGTTCTCTGTCAGAAGCGAGATGTAAAGGCTCTCTCCACCCACATTTTGGTTCATACCTTGCGAGGCCATGGGGCTGCCCCTCACCTGGATTCTGGGTTGGAGATAAGGACAAGACTCCCCAGCCCTGCCAAGGAGTTGATATTTTCAGCACCGTCCACAGCAGTATGGTGTGAACCCCATGGGGCATCTAAAACCAAGGAACCAAATCTAAGTTGAAAGAATTAACTCAGCACAAGGAGCCGCTGTCAGAAACAAACATATTATAGTAAAAACCAACTCTCAGAGGCAGCAGTGGAAATTTTGTCTACGCACAAAGGAGAATTAGGTCTTCAGGGAACAGCCTTAGAAGCAAATTACAATAACACTGTAGGAAGAGTGATGGTATGAGAGAGGTCAATGTTTGCAACCAGATCAGAGTGGACTTCTTCCTTCAGTGTTTGATTATTTGTGCTATTATTTAGATCACATCAAGTTTACTCAAGCACAGTCGTATAGTGTTCTCCAAAAGCTTATCCCAAATATTTTAATTCACTTATTTCTCTCATCCGCTTCCCTTTCCTCTTCCACTTACTATTACAGATGTCAGATCAACAAATAAAGTACGTGGGCAGAACAATGAAACTATTCTCTTGTAAAAAAAGAAGAGATTATTTCATTCTCCTGCTATTAACTTTAAAAGAAAAGGCCTTTTGTACCTTTTATACGAGCGTGTGCAATGATACGATTGTGTACCTCATCTCCTTAACTTCAGAGGAAATGATTCATGAAGAACACTATATGGTTGTAAATGCTGTGGGTATACCCTGAAATTCCTTTTACCTAATAACTGTTTTCAAGTAAGAAATAAAAATTCCTGAGCATAATGCAACAAAAGTAACCTGGACTGAGCTTCCCCCTCCACCCTACTGCAAAATCCTGACTGGGCTGTGAAAGGGTCTGAGCAGTTCTCCATCTATTTAGATATGTTATCTAATTTTTTTTATTATAAGGGCAGGGGGATGAGAGGGAAATGGGAGAAGAAAAGGCTAGGATTGAGTGAGGAAAAAAATGGGCTTTTTTAAAAAAAAGGTGTTGATGTTTTGCCTGATGTGTATTATCTATCCAGAGAAATTAATAAGAAAATAAATAACTATTTTGATGTAAACTATTAATATTTTTTTGATGCCAAAAATTTTGCTATTGCTACTGTAAACTTTGACAATAAGAACATGTATACTGTGGCACTGTCTTTTAATCAGAAGATGCCATGATTTTTCTCATATCTTGAATTATTTTCTTTCCATTCGTGGCATGGAATGTGGATTGCTATGAGTATTTCAGCGTCACTCTGCCTTCCGTGAAGACACATTTCATATGAGGCCAGCTGGATTTGGTGCCAGACCTTTCAGGCAGTTTGTCAGTGCAAGGACAACAAAATCCTGTTGCATATGGCTTCCACCCTTCGAGCAGTGCTCCCTTTCTCCACAGGCCTCTGTCTGTGACTTCTCTCTCTGCAGCAATTCGTACCACGTGCTTGGCCAGCCTGGCAATGTGGAAGAGCTGATGTGTCTCCAGAGAGGAAGAGGATTTTAAATTAGCACAAGAATGCCCTCCTGGGTTCTGTGCTGGTACCAGCGATGGCTGTGCTGTGAGGATACAGCGCTCTGGGGGGGGGACACAGCTCTGGTGCTGTGGGAGCCGTGAAGGGCCGCCAATGCAGCTCTGCTGGCTGGCATTTGGGCTCTGCATGGCTCCTGGGCATGAATCACATGGCACCCTGATAAGGATGGACATTACTCATCAGAATACCATGGACCCGATGCAGCAAAAGTGTCACTGTCTATTTTGAAAATGTTATCTCATGCTCATTTCCTTGTACATCAGGCATTAGTCTCAACAATGGTCCACTAAAATAGTATGTTACTCGTTTTCAGGAAAGATCTTCTGCTACTTGCTGTCTTTCAGTTGGGTTTTATTTGTGCACGACCACCCATAATAGGGACTGAATTTAGTTCAGGGATTCAGCGGGGATTGAATGAAGCCGATGGGTAGCCAGCCTCCGAACGCAGAGCTGCTCACCCAAGTCTGGTGGCAAGAACGTCGCCTGTGCTGCCGACATGCCTGGGTGCTCTCCTCTGCACCCAGCTTTCACTGGGGGCTACCATTTCTGCCCAGGTTTTATTCAGAGGGTGGTCTAATTCACCATGGTTCATTCTTCTCTTGTTTCAGATTTTGATGCCATTCAGGTCATGACCAGTATTCATATTAACTTGGTGCTGGGGTTTTAATTAAGTACTGTGTGATTGATTATAGGTTTGCAAATAATCTCAGGACTAAGGGGAAGGAATGAAATTGACTTTATTAGAGACCAGATTTTGACATCCTTCTGGTGAAAAATAATGAGGCCTTTGAATAGTCCTGTTACTTTAATTTATTTCTGTGGATCTTCTTCCAGGGCAAGACTTTGTGCAGCATAATCTGGACCTTTATGATTTAATATCTTCTGCTGACAAGGAAGCTTTACTGCTCAAATCCTCCAAGTATTTTGAATATTTCATAGCTTGTCTCAGTTCTGATATCTCCATCTTCCCTTAAAATGTGACTGGAATTTGGCTGCTAGATCACAAAGCTAGATCTATCATCTTTTAAGCTTTTACTGAGTTCATGAAGAGGTCACTGATTGTGTGTCAGATCTTCCAGAGAAAACTAGTTTTCTGACAACTATTTTACACCAATATTTAAGCATACAAATATACAACCACATTGCAGACGAATGACCAGTTAGTGTTTAGCTCAGAGTTATAATCATATTTTCATTTATTCTGGCTTTTTTGCACTCAGGAAAACACTACCAACCCACTAAATATCTCTGTCCATTGGGAAATACTGCATAGTTTTCATTGTGTTGAGTATTTTTGAGTCTCCTTTAAAAGTGAATGTGGTGTGCCTGAGAATACTCTCCTGTCCCATGTATCCTACATGTCTTTGTGATGGCACCATGTGATGAAACCTTTCCTGAAAGGCTCCAGCACGTAGAATGGCACAGGAGAGATACAAGTGCCTGGTAGCCAAAGAGGGGAAGGCAGAGGCACATCTGAGTGGGCTGGTGGGATGTGGACAAGACAAACAGGAGACACCCCGAAGGCAGAATATGAATGCAAGGAGCTGGAACTGAAGACTTGGTGAGCTTAGACACCTGCACACAAACACAGACATACAGAGGGGCCTACTAATACCTATAGGAACACACTCTGCTGGAAGTTTTAGTCATGTTTTATTTCACACCTTATGAAGAAGAATTTCCTCGGCTTTTCAAATTCTATTTCTTTGAGAATGATAGAAAATTCTGAAGTCTTGAAATAAAATGCATTGCCATAAAAGAAAGTTTTGAGCCAAACCATAGAGGAAACCTAATTCTATATTGACATATAAAACAGCTGAGACGCTCTAGTGCTATGAGCTGATCTAAAAAATGCTGTGTAGATGTTTGAAGACAAGTGCTGATTCAGTCCTTGCAAGCAGAGAGTTTGCAGGAGAAACTCTTGGCTGTGCTCTGGACTGTTCTGTGTGTTTGGGAACCTGACTCATCTGCTGCCTATAAGTAAAGGTAAATTCCTCCTTCCTTGCTTCCTTATAAGAGGAGGACAAAGCCAAGAAAGAGCCTGTTTGAAGCCTTGGCTAAGGGTTGGGGAAGTGGTGGTGTTGGTGGTGCTATTTCTATTAATCTGTGGAAATAGTACAAACTGAGGTTAAAATATAATCCTTTAAATCAATGGTATTTATCTTTACTCTTCAGATTTAATTTTCAGTCTTTTCTTTGAACTTACTTCCTTATTAACTTTCATGGCACAGCAGAGGTGAGAGGAAGTTATCTGTCTAAAGGAGTAGAGGGAAGTATTTTTTCACCCATGTTTATTAAAAATAAGTTTGCTGTTTTAAATTCTCTTCAACCTAAACAAGGCCATTCTGACCATATTCTTTTGAGGCAGTGTGGTCAGCCTTTGAAGGCTGGATTTGATTCGAAATAGGTATATGAAGGAAACTTTTGGGTTTTGTTTCTTTTTTTTTCTCCAGCTGAAGAGAATAGGTCTTTTTTAGTGTTCCTTGACATCTTTTCATCCCTGTTCTCTCAGATACACCCTGCTTCTTTTCCTCTCCTGCTCTGGTTTCACATTCATGCCCATAGCAGAAGCACTCGGCAGGCTGCAGAGCGTTCAGAAGACGTGAGCAGACTTGATGCTTTCTTAGCCCAAAGAGACATATTCACCCTTGACTGAATCCCATTAGCTTAATGTATTATGCACATTAACTTTTGCTATGCTGTCTTGGGTACTTGACACAGTCCATGACACCAAATCCTTTTTCTAGAGCTGTAAATGTAAATCAGTGTTCCTGATGGTCACGTTCCAGTGACATTTGTATAGATGAACACTGCAGTCTGATTTGTATATCTGCTATTGTAAGCCTTTAAATTTTCTAACACAGTAGCTTGCAGGGCCTGAAAGGGAGATTTACTGGGAATTTAAGACAATGGGAAAATTTTAGAACTGACATATGAAGGAATTAATGTGGTTAATTTTATTCTATAATTGTATGGATTGTTATTTTTCTACACATTTTTCTGCTCTCGTATGCAACACAAAAGCTCCGTATTAATTACACTTGCTGTGATCTCAGCAGCAACCATTTTGATCATCACAGGAAGATGGTATCTAACTGTCAGCTCACAGCCTGCTTTTGCTTACAGATAGAAACCAATATTTCAGATTTTTTAGCAGTGTAAAAACTAGGTCAGGCTATGTGAACTGATAAACCATGCCATCACTTGGTCTTGGTGACAGGGCAAAGCTGAGGTGCAAAGCAGTAGCTGTCGTGTGCACTCAGGAGGAAGTCCAGCCTTGTCTCTTTGCCCATGTTCCTGGCTGTGGGAGTCCTTCCTTGCCCTATCCCACCAGTGACCATTGCCATGCCTTTCCTCTCCAGCCTCTCTCTTCTACTGGATTCCCCTATGACTGCACTTCTCTCTTCAAAGTGAAATAATATTTTTCAAATTTTTAAGCTGTCACCATTGCTAGAGGTGAATTTACCAAGCAGGTCTTTAATCGAGGATGAGAAGGCACAGTAAGATGCAGTGGATGAAGGCAGGAGGTAGACCCCTTCAGAGCAGAAATATGGCACACCTGTAACTTTTGCAGCCCAGGGAGGAGTGAGGCTCGGGAGGGCAGGGCACCCTGAGGTGCTGCAGGCTGCTGTGCCTGTAGGTCCCCATTGGAGGCCCTGAGGCACAAGGCATGGCCAGGGATGCACTGTGGAGCGACTGCTCGGGTCAGCAGGGAGCACAGGAGCAGGGAGCCCTCCCTCTCTCCTGCTGCCTGCCTTCATGTTGTTACTGAAGGTACTGCTGGGAGGTCACCTTCCAGCCGGCCCATGAGCTATCCATGTAAAGCTAAAGTGTGCTCACTGCCCTGTGCTGAGGAGCAGTAGTGAATTGCTGAGCACTGCCCTGATTCTGCAGGAGGAACAGGCAGGATTTCACAGATTTTGGCACTTTCCTCGGTGGAAGCAATAGACCTTGCAGTGGAATGCTCAAGTTCCAAAAAACTGTGCTCTCGTGCTATGTGCCGAGAGGCTCAGGATTTCAGCTCCATCCAGGGAAGTTAACTCAAAAAGCACAGAAGAGATGGGAGCCCTTATCATAAATTCCTGGCAATTAAAAAAAAGTTCCTGATTTGGGGACTTGGTATTGTTATTATCCATCTCAGCTCAAAAGTAATTTTTATGGGTAAATATTGGAGTTGAATCCTTTCTCTTTGTTACTAAATAAGCAATATCAAAGAAGAGGAAGCACGTAGCAGGTTGCACGAGCAGTTTGTGCAGCAGGCAGATACTCCTGTAGGAGAACGCTGTATTGCTGTCTCATTCACACACACACAGACATTCATCGACAGAGTCATTCCTAACAGATTACAGAATGTGTTTCTGTGTCAGTTCTTGTATTTTTAGCATTTATGTTTGTGATACTGATTTTCTATCCCGCTGTGTGGAGGAGACATTAGAAAAGCAGCAGCCTTTTGGGAATGGAGAAGTAATTCCCTGTCTTTCTTCTCATACAATACTCTGTTTTCAAAATAATAACAAACAGATATTTCTTATCTCTCAAACCTACTGTTTGGGTTTTACTGTAAATAGGAGACTTGCAGGGAAAGCTAGGACTCTATATGCTCCTCCAGACTGCAGTTATTTCTTTATAATTAAAAAAAATTAACTCCCTTGCTGCTTCTTTCCTTCAGGATAATTATTTAATGTAAATGAGCTGTTCTTGCACAGACACTGCCTCTCTTTCTCGGGCTTTTCATCTCTGCCAGGGCTGATTAAAAAGCCCGTCTATGACTGAGAGCTCAGCTCATGTTTGGGAATAAAACTGAAATCTAATGTTGCAATTGCAGCAGCACAAAGGGCTTCTTTGTGCTCCTCCTCACATGTCTGAATGCTGAAACCTGGCTGCCCTGGAGGCTCACCCCCTCATGGGTCAGGAGGCCAGGATGTGCCCCTCTCCTGTGTCAGAGTCGCTGTCGGGCACAAGCCCTACCCCACAGCACTGAGAGGGAAACCCAGTCCAGCCTGGAGCGCCTGCCTGGGCCCACCAATATGTCTCTTATCTAGTTTTCCCATTTGAACAAGAGGCTGGGGGAGCTCTTACCTGCCTAATTGTAAGATCTGGTTTATTTGTTTTCCTTGTCTGGGTAGCAGATTAGTGTTACAACACAAACTGGAGAGCTGCCCTCAGGCTACATTTGGTAGACAGTTTCCAGTTTCAGGACATTTTAAACACAGATTGTTTAGCAGTGTTTGTTAAATAGCAGAGCACAGTTTCACAAAACCCATCTGTATTCTCTCACCATGTTCCCTCCTGTGTATTATCCTTGCTCTCACAGCGCCTCTGGGTTGCCTGCCTTGTAGGCAAGGAGCCTTCTGGTTCCCACCCTCCTTCCACAGGTCTACCGACCTTCCTGCAGATTGCAGCAATGTTGCCAGGAGCTTGTGAGAGCTGCTTTCCTTGCCTGCCTCTGATGCCTGAAGTGACTCAAGGCATCACCTCCATCTCCATTTTGAACCTCTCCACAGAGGACAGTGCCCATGGGGAATCAGATCCCCATGACTGGGTGTGAGGAAGAGATGTAAGGGACAGTTAAGGGATGAGGATTCCTCTGAATCAAGTTCCCACAGATTTGGAGAATAACCCTCCAAGCCACTTACTTCAGAAAGCTCACTACTGGTAGTTAGATGTCGAAAAATTATATTAACAAAGGGCTTTGTCCTGCTCTCATGAGGAGAGTCCTGATAATTCCAGTAGGAAAAGGGTGGACCTTAATGATATTCATTGAATCATCATAGAATGATTTGTTTTGTAAGGGACTTTAAAGACCTTAAGTTCCAACCCCTCTGCCATAAAGTTCAGGGACACTTTCTACTAGACCAGGTTGCTCAGAGACCCATCCAACCTGGCCTTGAACACTTCCAGGGATGGGGCATCCGCACCTGCTCTGGGCAACCTGTTCCGGTGTCTCACCACCTTCATATAAAGAATTTCTTCCTAATATCTAAACTAAACCTGCCCACTTTCAATTTAAGGCCATCCCCCTTGTCCTCTCTCATTACAGGCCCTTGAAAAAAGTCCCTCTTCAACTCTCTTGTAGTGCCCTTCAGGTTCTGGAAGGTACAATAAGATCTCCTTGAAACCTTCTTTTCTCCAGGCAGAACAGCCCCAACTGTCTCAGCCTGTCCTCATAAGGGAGGTACTCCAGCCCTCTGAACCACAAATCAAATAATCAAATCTTATCATTGTGAGACCCAGAGTGGCAGGAATACAGAGACAGAGAGAGGTAAAGGAACTTTGCCCATGACGCAACGGGAGTCAAGCCTGGGTTCATATTTTGGGATGTTTTGCTTAAAGCAGGACTGTAGTGTTCACAGGTGACTTGTGAGAAACTTCACCCTGATGTCCTCAATCACAAACCAGGTCTCCTGTGGACACTGTGAATGGTTGTCTGCATACGTCAACCTCATGTGGGAAAGCAGCTTTGTGAAAAAGAGGAACAAAAGAGCAGTATTTCCATTTCTCAATGCTCATATGGTGGTTACTATGTAGTAACTATTAGATTTTGCAAGCAAAAAAAAATTAACAATATAAGAGCTTTTCCTTTTATTTCCAGATTTCCTTGCCACAAAACCTTCTCACTAGGAAATGAAGATATTTTAATTCTCCTGTGCTGGATAAGGGTTTCTAAGGGAGGTTGTAACTGGAGATTTCTTTTTGTGAAAAAGTGGATGCATTTGGGGAACATGAACAGTGTCCTTATGTCAGGACACTTTTACCACGGAGATGAAATTTCTGACATTATTGAATCTATTATGTGGCACATATGTGTAATTCAGTAAGCATTTGAACAAAAATTAATTGTTCAGGGATCATTTGTAACCCAGTTCATCTTTGTAAGTCTCTCATGTTTTACATATCCTGTGCTCAGGATGAACTCTAATTTGAATAAATGAAGGTGAAACTACATTAATTACTTCAAATTGGGCCACAGATACTAAGTAATTAGTTGGTATGACGGTTCAAATTCCAAGGCCTTTAAGGACTATGGAGTTTGGAAGGGGCTTTAGTCAAATTTAGCCATGTGTTAAGTGCTCAAAGAATAAAGTTCACTCTTTCTAATGTTGCTAGGAACATTTTCTCAAATATTTAGACCATAGGCAGATAAACGAACAGGAACCATCCCAGTACCACTGTAGGAACATCAGCTGAAAAATGCAATTTTGCAAAACCCTTTTGCAAAACCTAAAAAGCTAAGTGATCTTAAACATGCCTAAAATCAAGGTCCTCAGTGGAGTGCCTGTATGGACGTGTGCCAATAGTGACATGTCCCTGGCAGCTGGACCCAAGCCAGGGTCTGACCCTCGACCTGCCCAGCTGCACCAGCATGATCCTGCACTGGAGCCACTGAGGCTTCTCGTGTCCTTGTGTAACAGCAGCTGGTGCTGCTCCCTGGAGCAGCTGGGGAGAAGGGCTACGCATTGTTGGGCCAGGGTCTTGCTGGCTTTTCTCGTGTTCATCCTAGGTATTTCTCCATCTAAATATTCATTGAAGATCCTGCTCACGGATTAGGCTTATGATGTCACCTGGCCAAATGGACATCTTCAAATAATGGAATATAGCAGTCTTCCTGGAAAGCTTTTTGTACCCATTCAAACTGGTGATGTTTCTCTTTATCCCTGGCCTTCTCAGTTGTGTTCTACTTCATCAGTGAGTATGTGTGACACGCAGTGACTCCTCACTGGCAAGGTGTAGGCTGCATACGCCAACATCGGTGGTGGCATAATTGAGACCTGCTTTTTATAGATATTCTGTAAGAGTTTCACAGAACATGAATGTCTAGTGAATTTCCCTGTCAGAAAGCAAATTCACCAAATGTTTGGGGAAGAGGAGATAAAAGGAGACATAATGGAAAAACTTATTTCAGATGCTTGCCTGAGAGAAAAATTTTGCATTTTAAAACATCTTGTGTTTTAATTGTCTGCCTGGCTTTTGGTCTCTTTTCAGGAGATGACTAGAATTGTAGGCACACTAGCAGATGGGGATTAACTAATTCTGTACACAGAAGAGAGTGTCACCTTCTTGCAACCTAGGCTGTCATGCTGTGAACAGTCAGGGTCCAATTTCTCAAGCTGGTAGACAAGTCAATATGCACATATGCTACTGAGTGAGTTTCCAAGCACCTTGGTAGGCTCACTGTCTGAATCTTCTTGGATTCAGTGGGAGAAAAATCATATCTCCATGAAAGGACTTGTGTGTCTATGACTCTGTGCAAGGACTGTCTTCTTTATGTTCTATATACAGCAGTTTTCACTTTACAGAATCAAGTTATTTTCTAGCTTAGTTTCTGCCTTGCCTCATCACCTTCCCAGACCCATCTGCCCAGAGCTCTTGCTTCACAGGAAGGGATGGGAAGGAGTGTTTTCCCCAGGGTCTCCCTATGAGTATTCTAGATCCAAGGCCAAAAGCTAGGGGCTACCGCATCTTTTGACATTGCTCTCTGAGCAGGGGTTTTTTATTAGCTGTTCGATCATACATTTAATTTTCTTAGCTATTCCTTTATTAACAGAAAAAATATGCTGTAGAAAATGTGCTAGGAACCTTGTTGAAAAACTGCTGATTTTATTACGTTATCATCCTCTTTGTGTTTCTATCATTCTTTAAATTAACCTGGGTTCAACAGAACTGCTAATGGCGCTGGCTGTGTACAGAGAAAATGAAGATGTGGCCCTCCATGCCCCAGGGGACAACATGTTCATCTTCAGAAGGGAGGTGTGGCTGTGGCTCAGTGGTTCATGAGGTCTGAGAAAGCTGCAGGCGCCATCCCTTGCCTTTTAACATCTTCTCAGGTAGCTACGTGGTGTGTGCTCAGGATGCCATTTTGAGATGTTAAACTCTTCTTCTAGGTCACATGTGAGCATTTGCTTTTAACCTTAGTCTGTGAAGTCCCCCACAGAGCTGGTCATTTGCTTGCCAGGCACAGGAATACACCAATAATGTCTTTGAGACGCTGGCAGGAGTCTTACTAAATGAAACTGCTAGGAAAATCCCACAACATTTTTCCGTAGATTTAAGTCCTTAGTTACCTAGCAGTAGCTATTCTTCAGGTATCTTCTACAAACTCAGTGACACAAGTGCTTAATACAATGCAGCTTCCTAAGTCTTAAGATATAGAGTATTTCATGCTGTGTTTTTATCTATGGAGGATGATACTTGGCAAACAGGATAGCTGCTGTATATATTAATGTGTAGGGTGTGCTTTGGCAGTGACCCTCATCCATCATCTTTCCTTGACACTTGAAGATAAGATATTTACACTTTATTTTTTCAAATTTCTGAATCGTATTAGTTAGAGCAATGGAAAAAAATGCACTCTTTATTGTGATTTCTTAAAGCACTTTCCATTGAAGTCGCTTTTTCTCTTTGGTTGACTGTTTCTATAAAAGTAGATCTGAGGTACAATTGATCAAATGAAAGCTGTTGGAAATGAGCCAGTTTGATTAATTAGTTAGCCATTTCCTAGCAATGTTTTTAATCTTACATAGTGAGTGGCAGAACAGCTTGTGGCATAACTTAATATACGTAATTATAGTCCACATAGATTGTGTTTCTTCAAACAGGCTCCTATTTAAAAATGAAGGCATGTCACAATTGATCAGGCTTTAATCCTTCTACACTGTGGCCTTATAAATAAACTGTTAGTATACATTTATTAAAACATCTAAGAATGCTTCACAAAATCAATTTTAATATTGTTTAGGTGGCTCACTATAAAGAACCATCCATGCAGAACCATGCAGCCATCAGTTCTGATCGATTCTTTCTCGGCTGACAAAAACAAGCTTTAATTGCTAGTAGTCCCAGGTGAAGTCAGGAACTTGCAAGTGTTCCCAAGACAGTTAATTTGAGCTGAATACTTGGTGATGGATGTTTAGCAGAGGGACTGATGTGGTTTTGTTTTGCCTATCAAGAAAAGAAACATCCCCTCATTCTCGTTTTGTCTTTACTGCAAAGTTCATTATGCGTCTCCCAGTCATTATGAGGATTTAGCAGGGGAAGAAAGTCAGTGAGCTAAAAAATTACATCTGTTTCTCCCCACTCCTGTTAGCAACCCCTAGTGCTAGCTGGCATCCCTGCTTTTGCCAGTGAATAATAGTCACCTGGATGTGCACCCCAAGAACAGAAGCATCTGCTCCTGTTCCAGGCAACAGGCTCTGCTGCACAGAACATGGAAATAATTTATGTGCATATCAATGAAATTATGCACTTGAAAATCTATCAAAATAAGTGGATTTTTTTCTTCAAAAAATACATTGTAGAGAAAAGCTTAATTAATTTGGGAAATCTGTGTCTTGCATATGTAGACATATTTAGATTATCATATTCCCTTCTGGCCATATAATCTACAAATGAGGTTTTCTGCAATACACTACCCATTCTTGATGTGCAGCTTTTTCAGAAAAGTCTTTTTTTTTTTTTCCATGTAAATAGAACCAGAGGAAGATGGCTTTTGATTTATACACAAATCAATACTCCCTTCTGATTGAACTCAGCATTGTGCTGCTGTAATTATATTCATGAATTTTGTGTAGGTGTAAGACAGGAAGCAATTATCCACCACAGTCATGAGCGAATATAAAAGAAATCTCACTTTTCTTTGGAACCATAACATTAACGACATTCTCTATTTAATGTCAGCCCCTTTCACATGACTTCTGCTAACTGCACTGTTGTTTAGCTGAGGAAAAAGCAATAGCAGATAGCTGTGACTAAAGAACATCTGCTTGAATTTAGGGTGCTGCAGTGTTTGGCGCTCTGACTTACTGAAGAAATCCAAGGTTTTTAATTTGTATCAAAACAGGTGATGGGTTTTAGTTCAAGCATTTTCTTTTCTGAAAGCTGAAACTTAATCATGGCTGTAACTCATTCTGTAGCGATTCTCTGCAGTGGCAGGTGTTGCAGAAGCATTTAAGGGAAGTGTCATCAAGGCAGTTTCACTGGGAAAAGGCATAAATAACGACGATCTGAATCATTTTAATTACCAGCACTCAGTCACCAGTGGGCTCTGGAGGGGTATCATTGTAACACAGGCATCATAAATGTAAAAAAACCTGTCACCGAAACACTAATACATGAAATGCATCAGTCAGCAGGAGGCAATTGCGTGTGCTCAGCTGAAGTGCTCACTTTGTCCTCAAGGTGTATCCACCCACGAGCACTATCCTTACCTCTCTGCTCAGCCACAGCTACTCACGTAACGAGGACTAGCAAAGACCATCTTGAGGACTAGGAAAAATGGTGTTGGCTGCTGAAAGGATGAAGAGCCATCAGGGGAGGTTTGGGGGAGCACTGCTCCCTTTGAGCTCCTGTCTGGAAAACAGGAGGAGAGAAAACTGGGTTATTCAGGCAGATGGTATCCGCCCTCAAGCCGCAGAGGGTTTGTACAGAAACTCAGGGAGTTTTCTGTAGTGGTGAAGTCAGGGTCCCAGTGTTGCAGGAATCAGGGCTCACCTGTTACTTCTGAAGTGCTGGTGTAAGGTCACAGTACTTGTCACAGTCCCAGAGCTGTGCTGGGCCAGGGGATAAAATACCTCAGGCATCAGTGAGAGATCCGTCTGGGTTTAGGGGCTCTCGGAGTTCATTGAACTGATTTGCCCCTTCTCTCGTTTGGCAAGGTGCTTTTACAATGAATTTTATCGCAGACTTTGTATCACATCACACTTACTATATCACAGATTGGAGAGCTTCTATTTATGACTGTTTGCTGCTTCCACCTCTTAGAGGGCCACTTCCAACTAGCTTTAAAGTTGATGTGCCTGAAGTGGGATATTTTTCTTAATGATAGTAATTAACCTCTGAATTGCTGACTTCACCCTTGGTTATTCCTTTCTGCCAATGCATTTTTGCATGTGTGCAAATGGTTATCGACAGAAAATGGAGACCTGTTATTCCATATACTTGCATGTACTGCATAGTTCATCTAGGGTGCAAGGCTAAGTACATGCATGCCCTAAGGATACATTAGCTTTTTTTCTACTTAAACAGACATTTCTGCATTATAATCCTGATTCCAAATTTAGGTGTCAAAGCAGATTGTCAAAACCTTTATTATAATCTTTATTGTAATAATAACTATAATATTCCCAGATTTCACTAAAATAACGCTGTTGAAAACCTGATTATTTATTAAGGGCTTAAAAGAATGCTCAGAAGGTCAACTTCTCCCCCTTTTGTAAAGTAATAGTTGGGAAGGGAGGGCTGATCTCTGTAGCAGGTACTTTAATGTATTCTGCAGAGATGTTATATACATTTCTGTGCCTAACAGACAGATATAACTTACCCTGAAGCCAGTGAGTGGCAGCCTGAACCGCAGAGTGCAGCCTGAACCTGCAGCTCTCACTGGAGAGCCCCATCACATGTGCGTGCTCAGATCAGGTGTGTGCATGTGCATGTGCTGACATTGCTGTTAAATTTTACAAAACACGTGATGTGGAGCTTGTGCTGAGGATGTGGCCTGATGCTGGCAGAAGGGTCTACAGCTGACACTTGTACTAACATAAAGCTCCCTCAAACAAAGTTAACAAGCTGAATTGCTTTGAGGACAGACAAATGAAAATGGTGAGTTTGTGTTGTCTTGGTGCTTGTCATCCTGCAGTTGGACTGAGAATGCTGTCCATGTGCCATGAAGCCAAGAACAGAATGATCTTCAGCCTTCCTAAGCCCCACAGGAGCTGAGCTGGCCTTGGGCTAGTACAAGTGGTAATTGCTTTAAATGAAAAGAGGGTTGATTTAGATTAGATAAAAGGAAGAAGTTTTTTACAATGAGGAACAGGAACCTGGAACAGGTTGCCCAGAGAGGTGATAGATGGTATCACCATGCTTCATTCCTGGTAACATTCAGGGTCGATGGGGCTCTGAGTAACCTGGTCTAGTTGGAGATATCCTTGGTCAC
The DNA here is from genome assembly GCA_013397815.1 of Aleadryas rufinucha. Classification (NCBI taxonomy): domain Eukaryota; kingdom Metazoa; phylum Chordata; class Aves; order Passeriformes; genus Aleadryas; species Aleadryas rufinucha. Next base: position 267,569 of record VZTH01012257.1, read on the forward strand.
TGCAAGTGGAGGTGGACTAGATGGCCTTTAAAGTCCCTTCCAACACAATCTATGTGGTTCTATGATTCTATGGGTACACTGAGCCATGGAGTGTGATGAAGAGGCACTCTTTGGTCTACCAGCAGATTCACAGTGGCTGGGCTGATTGGCACTGCTGAGATAAATAAAATGCTGCTGAATCTAGATCAGTCAGTCTGTCAGCATAGTAAAACACCTGAGGACTGTGCTGCTTTCACTGGGTTTGAGCACAGCAGAGCCCATGGCTGGGAGTTGCTTTGAGTAGATGCTGACAGATGCTTCATCTTGCGGTGGATTCCAAAACAACCAGCATCTCCCCACCGCCCCCTCACAGAGTAAGCAGCAGCAATAAAAAAATAAGTACACAAGGAGATACGATGCCGTTCTGTGAGAGCTATTCCCCCCCTCTCTGCCCCCTTTTGGCTAGCCGGGCTGCTTGCATTTTTATATTTTGGCTTTACTCTGCTGGTGGGAATGTGCATTCCTCATGATTTCAAACAGCTGGATTCTGTATTTGAGAGCTCAATCTCCCAAAGTTCAATCTAGATTTATGCAAAATTTACATAAACATGAACACAAATAAATAAATAAATAAATACAAAAGCTTTTAAGCACATCCCCTTGCTTCCCATCCCTTCTCATTGGAGAGGGTTTCTGGGTATCCCAGATTAACTACTGAAAGGCCAGAAAAGCTTCAATGCGGCAGTGTTTGATTTCTGGGAAAGATCCCAACAGCTGGACTCTTCTCTGTGGGATACTGTGCCTGGCTTTGGAAAGAGCCCCTGGCATTAGGGTCCAAAGGAGGATGGGCAGTAGTGTGTGGGTGTGAGATGTGCACATGCACAAACACGGAGGGATATATCAACTTATGATTGCACAGCTTAACAACCAGGGGGTTGCCAGTGAGGATTTTACTTCTATCTTTTGGGAAGGGGGAGGGGAAAGTACATATTTCTCCCCCTCACGCTTTCATCATTCATTGCAATCTCAAGCTTCCTGTATTTGAGTAAATAATGTTATCATCTGTTTCCAGAAATGGTTTGGGACAAATTCTTCTTAGAAATCCTTCCCACGCAGTTATATTTTGGTGTCCTTTATTTCCCAGGCAGGCAGTGAGACCTCATGGTTAGGCTATATCAGTTTCCCCTCCCCATCCATCAGCTGTCTCCTGCCCTGAGATAGGACCACCTAATGCGATGTGTTGTAACTGCTGGCGGAATAACCATCAGCAGAGTTTGCCATGTCACAGTTAGGAGGACAAGGGTTTTCACTGACAAAGCGGGCTTTGAAAATTGAAAACAGCAGCTAAAATTTATTTAGCACTTATTAGCATAAAAGCCTGCAGAATCTGTTTTTAAGTTGGCTCTCTGAGATATACAGGGAGTCATACACATGCCAGGAGCCTGACGATTTCACATGACACCGCATGAGAAGCCATAACTCACCCAAGCTGTTTTGCTGTGATGAGAGGCTGCTGTCTCCGGACGGCAAGCCTCCTCCCATCCTTCTAAACACAGGTGCCTTGCAAAGGTCTGGCTTGGTGTCTGCAAAGCCCGGCTGACCAGGGGAAGAGCCTAAACGCCATCCTGAAGGGTGTAATTGTGGCAAAAAGATCACTGTGAGTCAAGCAAATGATTCACCTGGCCTCACCTGCAGCTGCTGCCCTGGGGAGCAAGGCTGACTGCCTCCCTGGGCAGACTATGGCACGAGGGTTGGAGCCACCTCACCCACTCTTGCAAGATGAAAGATAGGCATCAGCTCTGGCCAGGACAAGTGCAAAACAGGCTCACGTCAGAGGCTGAAGAGTGGCTTCTCCTTATGGTTGTTAGAATGGGCCACCAATCTACAAGCCATTCACACCTCTCCCACCTCTAGCTGCTGGACTGTGGCCCACCCTCCTAGACAGCATTTTCACCTCTTAGAATCAAAGAATCATAGAATTTTTTAGGTTGGAAAAGACCTCTAAGATCATTGAGTCCAACAGGTAACCCAGCACTGCCAAGTCCACCGGTAAACCATGTCCCCGCGTATCACATTCATATGTCTTTTAAATATTTCCGAGTGTAGTGACTCAACTACTTCCCTGGGAAGCCTGTTCCAATGCTTAACAGCCCTTTCTGTGAATAAATTTTTTCTAATATCCAATCTAAACCTCCCCTGGTGCAACTTGAGGCTGGAGAACAGACTGACGCCCAACTCGCTACAATCTCCTTTCCTCCTAGGTGTTTCCTCCTTATTATAGCCACAAGGAGACGTGCCTAAGGCCTTGGCTTCATAATGATGAGTAACAGACACGGGCCATGGATGAGCAAAGCTCCACGGTTGAGAGTGTAGGGCAGAGGGCCATGAGATCCCACACCTCACACTCATCGTCTTTTGGAAGTTATGAAGAGTTGTGTATGGAGATCTGGCCTCGGCTGCTTTGGCTGAAAGTGTTCATGGAAGCTCCTATTAACAGTGAGCTCTGTAATATGTCCTTAATGACCATAATTATAATAATTAACAAGATTACAGGTGATCCTAGGCTCGTGTCTGCACAAATTGCAGGTGCATTGGGGATACCTAAAATACTAAGACTACATGAGCACAGCACACCTTGGATGGTCAGTGTGTAGGTCAGCACAGCAGTGAGAGGGAGAAGAGCCTTCAAGAGAGGAACAATATCATGAATTTATTTTGGTTAGTTTTTGCTAAAAAATAACCTAAAAGGGCAGTGGACAAATTGATGAGCCGATGCTGTGAGTGTGGCTTAGGAAGGACCCTTGGGCTTGTTTTGTGGCAGGATGTTTTACCACCTAAAGGAACAGCTTCTCTGCTGTTCAGTGCCATGTTTCCTAGCCAGCAAGTCAGAATAGAAGTAGGAAGTCTTGGATAACGGACATCTCTGCCAGCTTGAGTCTCTGCTTTTGATGAGGATTTTGCCTCAATTGGCCGTGTGTCAGATCTCCAATGAAAGGGTCTCTCTGGTATCATCCAGATGGCAGGCTCAGGTTCTGCAGCTCTTCCCTCCCAAGGTGTTTCAGCCGCAAGCTGTACAAGATGTATGGGAATAACTACAAACAAAAGCAACTTGCTCTTATATTCTCTCTTTCCTGCCTGTTTGCAATTTTGATTGGATGGCAGTGCCTAGAGAAATCAACTCAGCCTCTGTGAGGGATGGTAAGCCTCAGAATAGGGCACACAACCAGCTGATATTTTAAGACAGATGATTAAAATAGACATCTGCAGGGCTCAAAGAGTACAGCTGCTAAATGCAGCTTTGAGAGTTGAATCAGCAGATTCAGGTACAGCCGCTGTCCTAATGCATTTCAGCTCTCCATGTTATTTTGGTGCACACATGGTAATGTACATTGAGATGGTGTACTGGGCCTCACCTAAATTACGCTATTGATCACAGCATACTTGGTGCTCCTTTAAATATAGAGTCTGGTGCCATGTGACAGGGGTCTGTTCATGCTTTATTTTCACATTTTGGAGGAGCCAAAGACATGTAGTGCATCCCAGAGTATCCTTCCTCTGTCTGCTCAGCCCCCTGCAAAGGAGACACTTATCCTGCCATGGTGGTAGTTTAAATCTTACTAAACTGTATTTTTCAAGAGAGGAAGGATGCAAAGTTTTGAAACCTGATGGGAAAGGTTAAGGGGAAGTAGCGTATGAAGGGGTGTTGTTAGCCAAGAAGGCTGCTTTTGTATTTCAAGATTCTTGCACCACGAAAGAAGAGCAAACCCCTCAGTAATGTTCAGGACCAGATACAGCATCCACAGATGCATCTACAGAGACAAATCCTATGGACTATCCCAACACTCCTGACAGAAGAGAGGATAATTACTTCTAATTCCTTTGGAGAGCTGCAGTGGGTTTGTACCAGGGGTTCCCTGGGACCACTCATGTTGGGGATGTGGTGTAACACTGTGTAGAAGCGCTGGACTTCCATCCCTTTGTTCTTTGTCCTGCCTGGACTGGTTGTGGTGGCAGGTAAAAGGGGGACTTAAAACACAGTAATGTCTCCCCACGGAATTGCCTCCCTACTCCGTTATCCGGGAGGAAGTCTGTCCACTGAGAGCCTCGTGCTTTGACCTGCATTTTGAGAAGGTAAATTACGCTTCTCTAAAGAACCATCTTGATAAGCTGGCTCAAAGAAGCCGTGTGTGTGCTTTGTAAACCATGCTATTAGCCTTCCTTTTAAAGTGGAGCTGACTCCCTGGGGTTGGTCCTGTCTGAAATAGGTAGTTATTCAATACACTAGAAAGTGATTGTCCTATAATTAAAGTAATTTCAGGTTGTACAGTTGCTGACCTCTGCCTGGACACTTGAGGGGCAACTGCCTGCCTGTGGGCTGGCTGAAGAATTGTCCTGTGGACACAGCTGAACCCATTTTTAACCATCCACCATGGGTGTTGCTCACAGCATAGGCACGGCAGCTGCAGCAACTGGGAAGCCTTCCTGGGTTTTTCATTCCTGGGAGAAAAAGCCATGCAGCCGTGACCACTGGCAAGTTCCTGGGCTGAGTAGTCAGAAGCTCAGCCCAGAATGCCTGTTGTCAGCAGGTGCCTTTTGTTTCCTCCAGGGCACCACATTTCCTTGTTGACATTTTGGGTTGTATTCTGGCCTCTCGTTAATATTCAGGCCTGCTAAGGACTGCTAGGAATTGGGAACTTCCTCCTAAAATAGTCTGGACTTTGGAACTGGGCTGTCTGGTGTCAGCTGTGTTTGCTTTGATTTGGAGACCTCTGCCCACTGGGTGGCTGCTCCCATGGTTTGCTGACTCCCTTGGATATAAATGCTTGGGGCAGGGACACCAGCCCCTGGTGGGTTGGGGGCAGACCGGTGGGCACCAGTGTGCAGCGGGGGTGCAGCAAAAGGAGTGCCAGTGGGTAGGAAACCCAGGGGCCTGGGCTCAGCAGAAGCATTTCTCTGGGCATAAAGTGTCCTGGGAAATGTCTCCCTACAACCTTGCATAACCTGGCTTTCTGTGCCATGTGCTACAGGTAGCCTCTTCTCATATTTCTATCAGCTTTTGAACATTAACATTTGATATTCCGTCTTGAACCTTCCTTTTCCCTGCCTTATTCCTGAATTCTTTCTGGTTTTTGTTTGGAAACAGGTTTTCTGGTACAGCTTCAGCTATGCAGGATTCAAGGCACTGTTGAACTGCTGTAACAAATTCCCATTTTTCTTCCCATCCCTTTTTACCCGTTTTAGGATCTCTTGCCTTTAGCCCAGTGAGTATTAACTAGGAATCTTGATATAATTGTTCCTATTTCTTTAAACAATTTTGAACGAAAGAGAATGGTATCCAGTGTTGCAGTTTTATCAGAACATGGGTCTCTAAATATTTACTAAATTAGCAAACTAGCCAAAAAAGAAAAATCTCCCCAAGAGAGGCTGGCAGCAGTATTAGCTAGTGCTAAGTGTTTTGCTGGAGCAAATGCACTCCATGTCCTCGGGGATATTTAGTGACTGTGACAGGATCTGACAAATGGTGACGTCAGAGGAATCCCCATTTTATATCGCTTAGTGCCAAAAACACCGACTCAAGGGCAGGGCTGGGATCGTGCTCCTGCAGAAGTAAGGTTTTGTTGCAGAGAGCATTCTACAAATGCTAACTGAAGTTACTTCATGCCTCCAAAATTCACCCTTCTTTGCAGAGGGTAGGCTGGTACCTGTTTGGCATTGTTGAGCCAGGAAGGCAAAGGAAGCCACAGGGTAGTGTGGGAGGTCTCCCAGCCTGGCTGATTGAGCCTTGCAGTAACCACCAGATCACTGTTTCCTTTCTCTAAAATCATTATGTTTTCCTAAATTATTACCTTCTACACCTGAAGTTTTGTGTAAAATTGAAAAGGGACGAGCTCACAATAACTGAAATCACGGTAGTAAAAGAAATTCCCAGGAATGAAAGTGAAAAATTAAATAATGATAAATCCAGCCTGGAACAAAAGTCAATTTTATAGCAATCCAAAGGGAGACACAGTGACACAATTTGACCAAAGTGAAGTAATTAATCAGCAGCATGGATGGAAACTATGGGGAAAAGCTAATGCTACTCACACACAGCCTCCCCACTCCCTTCCTTCTTCATGATTCCCTACAAGGAATGTCCATCCTGGTCGCATCCCAGGGCTGCCCAGTGGAAGACAAGGCTCAGAGTCATGGCTCATGGTGGGAATTAGCTGGAATTGATGTTTCTGTTGTTCTGTGGCAGGGGAGAAAGGAGCTCACTCCTTCCTTCTGACTGATTTAGAAGACACTTGATCTTGGGGCTTATTGCTTGACGAGGAAAAAATTCAGTGGGAACTTTTGGACCCTGAAGTGAATTCTGTGTCTGCTCATTCCCATCAGTCAGTGATGATACCTGTTTCGTAATACTAGTATCCCATGGCATTGCAACATACTGGGAAAAATCTGACTATGATTTGCTACTTACAGAGCATCCAATATTAAAAGTTATTCTGCCCCTGTTGTCTCTATTTAATTGCAGCTATCACCATAAAAAAACAAACAAACAAACAAACAAGAAAACCACCACCACGACAACAAAAAAACAGGAGCAAAATCCTGCTTTACAAAGGTTCTGAGAGCTGTAGGACTCAGTCATGTTTCCTAAAAATCTGTGGCCATTTCAGGGGAAACTGGTTCATGTCAGGATCTTGCAATAGAATGAACTGTGAAATTTTGCGGAGTGACTCTACATTTGGTCCTTGGATCCATCTTGTGCCCTGGCTCCAGCTCCACTCTGGTACTAGGCTGCCTGGGGTTTATAGGACTTGGTTTTTTGAGTCCATGGGCAAGGGCTGATGACTTTGTGGATTGCTTGGGACAGTGACCTTGGAGAAGTGTTGTTGTAGTAGCAAAGCTGGAGGGGTGTGTACACAACACAGTCATTAGCAACAAAACCTAATCAAGGTCTACAATGACCATCTCTGCAGGGAGAGGATATTTAGTTCCCTCACTCACCATCTCTTTTCCACTTCATCAGGTGTCTGTGGTTTAGACCACAGCTGTGCTTGGAAAACATAGGAAAATATGGCTAGGTGATTCGACTGCATTAATATAGTCCCTTGAGAAATAACCACTGAAAAGGCAGTCACGGTGATGGTGGCTGCATTCTCAATCCAGGCTAGATTAGTCAATCCTTACCTACCCCCAGCACAGCCCAAACCTGCAGAGACAACCCCTGTATCTGTTTCTGAGACTCATTTTGCCTCTGAAGAGCCATTGTTATGTCAGTGAAGCCAATCCTGAAATTATGCTCCTCAACTCTTTTGCTGTTCCCGTCTTGGCTTTATTCCTTTTTTTTTTTTTTTTTTTTTTTTTTTTTTTTTTTTCCCAGGAACAGAGCTTACCAGTGACCTAAAATGAACTTTACCTACAGCATTATCTCACTTCCTAATCAACAGTAACCAGCATCAGGACATCCTGATAGATCCTGCAGACAGACTCTCCTGCTGGGGACAGCCCCTGCTCTCGCACTGGCTGCGTTGCAGCTCTTTTCTGCAGAGAGAAAATGCAAAGCTGCCAGCAGAACTCAGATTTAAAGCGGAGGTGCCAAGAGATTAAGTGCTATGGGGAGGAAAATGAAATATTGCTTGCCTCTGCCTTTGCACAGCTGCTGTTTTCTAGGATGTGTTGACTTAGGAAAGTCTTTCTTTGTGTAGTCCTCTTTCAGATGTTGCTTAAGTGCAAATATGGGCTGTTAGTTCAAATTTAGTAACAATCAGGATTGATGGAAAATCTCATAGTAGGATGTGACAAAGAAATTCAATTACATACATACACTTGATTTCTATGCTAATAAGACTTACAGTAGTGCTGAAGAAACCACATTCTTGACTACAGTGGCAGCTGGGTTTTGTCACTGAATACTGTGTTGGCAGCATACTAATGACTCATTTCTGACTGCCGACAGCTTCTCAAGTGACTTTGTACAGTGATTTAAAGCCTGGTGCCAAGCTCGCTGGAGTGACTGTGCCAGTCCTGGGACCTCTTTGAAGTCAGTGGAAATTATGCTGGGGAGTGCAACAGGGTCAGCCTTTGGGTTAGCAAGCACTGCAGTCAACTTCATCAAGGCTGGGATCAGGCAGATAACCTTAATTTGCTTTCTTACCTGAGAGGTGGTGCTTTCTTACCTGAGGTGGTACAAATAGGCTGCATTTGTGTTGGCAGCTGGGTTGAAAATGGTGCATGTTTTGGGACTTTTTTTTGGAGCAAGAAAGGGGAAATTAAGTTACAAATAGTGAATTTGCCTGTAAATTTCAGAGAACATCTCTTCCTTCCAAGATGAAATGAAGATGGTGATGTGGGCAGCCACAGAGTCCTCCCCATCTTGAATGTGCCCTTTATCCAGTGTACAAGGGGTGTGCAAGTGTGGCAAGGTGGAAGTGAGATGGTAGTAGTCACTTAAATGTTACTTGTGCTCTGGGAGTTGGTATTTGTATGAGAGCTGAAGGGAAGGCCAGTAGTAATTGCAGCTTGGTTGGATTTTTTCTGCTGGCCCATTCCCAAGCAGAATTATGGCATCATCCATATGGCATATCCATTATGGCATTATCCATCCTTTCAATACTCACAGCTGAAAAACTGCATGTTCTCATCCTCTACAGGACAAAATGGAGCCCTGATATGAGTAAGGGCAACTCCCTGGAAGCCAGCTTGCACCTCAAAGGGATGGCAGCATGAGACTGGAGCAAGATGTTCCAGTCAAATATGAGTGTGTTTTTTATTTAAAGGTTAATTAATATACCATCCTAAGTCTGTGTCCAGCTACCTTGGTGATACAAAGCAGCAGAATCAAAATGAGGCCAGCACCACTTATAATCCTAAGTAGTGTGTGGTTTGAAGGATACACCTCTGTATACGCCTTTTTTTGGAATACTCCTCATACATCTCTTTTAAAGGAAAGAAAAATCCAAGTGTAAATGTCTGTGAGGCAGTGGGCAGCTCATGTTCTCTTACACTTTCAAAAGGAATTGGATTTTGGGTCCCAAAAGCCGAGAGTTTGGTAACAATGGGAACTTTGATGATGTTTTGTTATACCATAGCATGGATATTCATTCTCTTGCTAGAGGACTCTAGAAAAAACTCCAAAACATACTTATTTCCCAGGGGTACATATACTGACAAGTAATTAATTCAAAACTTGGACAATTTTTTTTCATGGTACATTGGAGGCTTACAGCTAATTATTGCATTTGATTCTCACCTGGCATAAATACATCAACCTGGTGACTCCTAGAGCTGAGCTGCTGCAAACTAGTGGGCACCCTGGCCCAGTGGGATCTGTTCCCGAGATCCATGTTATGTCTCTAGCATGGTTTGTCTTGCATTAGTTACTGAGCTGTACTGAGGCTGGATCTCACCGGTACCTTGCATGGCTAAGGTAAATCCTGTGTTGGTGTGGAAGATAAATGCGTGGTGGCCCCCAGTTTGCAAGGTGTCTATGAAATAATGTGTGTCTCTGGAAGTCTCTCACCCCGACAGCGCAGCTCCCAGCTGCTCTGGTTTACCAGTGTATCCCTCTGCATGCCAGCAAACAGAGATGCCTGGCTCTCAGAGGTTGCAGGTGGGGTTGTGAAAACACCCTGGTCTCCGTGGGGATCTCAGAATATCCTCACTCCACGTAGAAGCTAGGTGCAAAGCAATTTTGGAGGGGCCAGTCGGCACAGATGAAAGCTGTGCCTGGGAGCACCGTGTGCCATCTGCTTCCGCTGAGGCTGGGCCATCAGCTGCCCGGGACAAAGCATCGGCACTCGTGTTCCAGGCAAACAGAGGCTTTGGTTTCCAGAAGCAAATAACCTTATCTTGGGGAAACTCTTTCATACAGTTATTTGAATAAAAGAGGAAGTCTGTGGTATTTTAGTTTGCTATTAAAACGAGCACTTGGCTGTTTTTGCAGATGCTCAATGCATCAGTGAAAACTGGAAACTTAACATTTTTTAAAAAAGAAATTTTCCACTAGGTTCAAGCTGTTCCATTATATTTACCTACTTGTAATTATGTGTACTTACACTGTGCTCCCTCTCTATATACACATATAATTATATTGCTGTGAGTATATCTATATATACACACACAGAGCTACTTATTCTTCCTGGTAGACAGACCTGCAGTATTTACTCCCTTACATTAAAGCTAGTCACATAGGAAGTCCATAGGCGCAGAACATCTCTACACGTTCATCACTCACGCTGAGAAAGGAAACTAAGGGAAGAGAGAAGGCAAAAGGAAGAAAAAAAAATCAGCCCAGAAATTTCTGCATTAAATCTGTTGCCTTTGACAAAAGGTGCCAGTGGTGCAAGGGTGACTCAGAGGAGAGCAGCAGAAGCCAAGGCTTTGGCTCAGAGCAGATAACCAAGTTGAGGGGCAAGATGAGTCTAAAACTACAGCAAGAATCGGCTCCCCTAGAGCCACAGGGGTGCCTCCTGGGGAGATGTGGGGGAAAGGGAAATAAATTTCATGTGTTGGAGAGGGGAAGTTTCAAAGCAATGGTTTTCCTTCTCCTCACCCGTGCAGAAAGGTGGCTTTGTACCTTCCCCAGCTCATGCCGTAGGCTAAAAGCTACCACTAAAGCCACAGAAGATGCAGTTAGGTGTGGCAGAGGTGCTGATGATTTGTATAGCTTGAAAAGTGTGGTGCAGAGCTTTAAGGAGCAAAACTAAACCCAGAAAATAACAGAAGATTGATGGGTTTTTTAATTCCTGGGAGCTTCCCACTGGATTCTTTTGAATTTTGCATTCATTAGCTGACAAGACTAATTTTCCATTAACCAGAGTCAAAATTGTTGCAGGATACAGGCTCAGAAAGCTAGTCCCACTGGTCCATGTTTGTGGTGGTTTCACATCTCACTAGAACACAAAAATGCCTTCTCTTCCAGTGTTTCTCTGCAGAAAGCTTTGGGAGTGATTACAATCCAACAGCAATTGCTCTTCCTTCTCCAATACATCTGGAGATCAGTCATGCCCTCTAAGCACCTGTATTCCACAAAAACAGCAATAAAATCACGGCATCTCAATCTGAACATTAGTATTTTAGGGCAGGGCTGATTTGCTGAATGCTTCTGTTATGCACCTCTGTTGTAAACTGCTGATGGCTGTGCCAGATAAACCCATCAGACATTAAATTTTTCATTTTGACTGTCTGCGTGAAGCTGATTTTTCATTCCAAACTTGCTGCCAAGGTAGTTCCACTGCTTTCCAAAATGGGGCCAGAGAGGAACGTATTATTTCACCTGTGTTAAAACATCCTGGCAGAACTGTATACTTATGCAGGTAAGGCACATGGAGACACAATACTGGCCTCACCAAAACACCCAGGGAGTCACACTGGTGTCTGGCACTTCAGGGTCCTTTTTACGGCTGGCAAATGCCAGAGGAGCCCAGATACGTGGCAGCACAAAGCACAAAGCATCTCACCCCAACTCTGCGTACAAGTGAGAGGATATCAAACGCTGCTGCCAGCTCTCCTGTTGGATCAAGTGGCAGAGGTCCCTTCTTTTGAGCTCTCAACTCCCCCTTGGAATGTGTCCCTGCAACCATGCACAGCACAGTTTGTGTCCTGGGGGGCCTGGATTCCTCTTTTTTGACCCCAGAAAATGGCAAGTGGTGGTGTTTTAAGAATGCCAGGCTTGCTAACCCAGGGTAGCCTTGCTGCAGCCTCCTGGGACACACTGATACAGCCTTTAATTACATGGTCTAGCAGTGTTTTCCCCTACAGAACTCCTGTGTCTTTCAGGGCTTCAGATGGCTGGTGCTTTCCTAATGAGCATCTGTTCAATATTTGGTTTTCTCCTCCTTTTGCAGCGTGTGGTTCTAGGGACCATTATTCAATCCCTGCTATGAATACAGAATTATTCATTTGTTTGTACACTTTTCTTTTCTCAGTGCTCCTTGCTTAACACCTCTGTGCTTCACAAATGTAATTTTGCAAGCCTCAGGTGAGGGGAGAGAAAGGAAAAACAAAGAATAAGGCAGAAGAAGCCATTCCACTAAAGTGAGGCGATTTTACTTCAGATGCATAACTTGCAAGGTAAATGTACAAATAAATTTAAACATTTAGCTGTTTATTTGATGAAAAGATGAGGGACAGCATGCAGCAGGGTCCACGTGCTGGCAGCAGGAGGGCTGTGTGCAGCTGCAGTGCTGGTGAGTAAGCAGGGCTGCGCAGCCCCTGCCCTTCCTGCTGCGAGGTAATGATGGGTGGTTTTCAACTCCCTTTACCTGCTCTCTTCCACTCATAAACCTGGCATGTTTTAGCCAATTCCAAATCTTCACAAGGAAGGAAGGAAGGAGGTGACAACCATAATACATTCGGTAATTTATGGCTGCCCTTCCAGTGCATGCTAATAAGGTAAATGGTATTTGGAGCTGTGTGCTGGGAAATCTTGGATTCGTCTGTTCAAAACAGGCTGTCTAACCCAATCTACTCATTGTCATCAAGCTTTAAAATTAACAAATTCTCACAGTTCCCAAAAGTGAATCGGAAGGAGTTTGATTTTGTGTTGGCTGAGGTCCAAGGACTGTTCAAAGGGTGGAGCTGCAGAGAGTGATACTGCCTGACTCCAGGTGACTGCTGTGCCAATTAACCTCCTGAAGGTAGATCAGGTCACCAGCAGTAGCTGGCAGTCACTTAATATGATTATGACTTAGCTGTGGTTTTCAGAGTATCTTCAGAGAAAGAAAATACACTTTGATTCAAGCAAGTTTGCAGTAGGAGGCTGCAGGCACACAGGTCTTCATATACTCACTCTTTTGTTTTTTGTGGATAAGATTTGCCTTTAGGAATTCCAGGTTTCTGAAACCATGGAAAATGCTAGAACAAGAAAGACTTACCTTAGCAGAGGAAGATCAGGACAGGGAACATTTAATCTAACTGGACACACAGAAGTCTATGGAACTTGACAGATGAAGCCAGAGCTGACAATGTCCTTGTGAAGCCACTCTTGTCTTTGGACAGTCACATCAACTGGGGGAGTCACTGAGACTCAAAATAAAGCAGATGTCCTGCTTTCTTCAAGAAGGGTAAGAAGGAGGATGCAGGGAATTACAGTCCAGTCAGCCTTGCCTTGATCTCTAGGGCGGTGATGCAGCAAATCATTCTGGGAACCATTTCTAAATGTGTGGAGGATGAGAAGGTGACTGGGAGCAGTGAGCATGGATTTACAAAGAGAAGATCATGTCTGACCATCTCAGTAGCCTTCTGCAGTGCATTGACTGGCTCGGAGCATGAGCAGAGAGCAGTACGTTGTTTATCTTGACTTCAGCAAGGCTTTCAACACTGCCCTCAGTGATGAAGTACAGGCTATAGAAAAGGATGAAGGAATGGGACTAGACTGTCTACAGAGATTAGTTCTAGCCTCAACTGTTCCATGATTCCAAAACAGGACCAGGCTTTAGTCTTCCAGCTTAATGCAAGTGATTATTTTTGCTTTTCAGCAGGCATGTTCTGAGTGCATCCAGAGCAGTTGGATGAGTTGCCTCAGGTATCACTCAGGTGTCATTTTGCTCTGAGAAGAGAATTTTTCCCCTGATGAAAATGATGATAAAACCATAAGTGAAAAAGAGAGTGGATAACACCATGGCTCATTGGCAGAGCAGTCTTCTCCCACATCCAGACCTAGAAGCTGCCTTTCAGATCTGTTATCCCCTCCGATGAGGCAGAGTGGTGTTTGCACTAGAGCACCCTCCAGCCAACTCCCTTAGGAGCCAGTACAGCACAAAGCTGCTTGTAACTGTGCGTTTCTCGATGAACACTGTCGGGCTACACCCAGCCTGGAAGCTCATGGCTCTTCATGNCAAAAGTGAATTGGAAGGAGTTTGATTTTGTGTTGGCTGAGGTCCAAGGACTGTTCAAAGGGTGGAGCTGCAGAGAGTGATACTGCCTGACTCCAGGTGACTGCTGTGCCAATTAACCTCCTGAAGGTAGATCAGGTCACCAGCAGTAGCTGGCAGTCACTTAATATGATTATGACTTAGCTGTGGTTTTCAGAGTATCTTCAGAGAAAGAAAATACACTTTGATTCAAGCAAGTTTGCAGTAGGAGGCTGCAGGCACACAGGTCTTCATATACTCACTCTTTTGTTTTTTGTGGATAAGATTTGCCTTTAGGAATTCCAGGTTTCTGAAACCATGGAAAATGCTAGAACAAGAAAGACTTACCTTAGCAGAGGAAGATCAGGACAGGGAACATTTAATCTAACTGGACACACAGAAGTCTATGGAACTTGACAGATGAAGCCAGAGCTGACAATGTCCTTGTGAAGCCACTCTTGTCTTTGGACAGTCACATCAACTGGGGGAGTCACTGAGACTCAAAATAAAGCAGATGTCCTGCTTTCTTCAAGAAGGGTAAGAAGGAGGATGCAGGGAATTACAGTCCAGTCAGCCTTGCCTTGATCTCTAGGGCGGTGATGCAGCAAATCATTCTGGGAACCATTTCTAAATGTGTGGAGGATGAGAAGGTGACTGGGAGCAGTGAGCATGGATTTACAAAGAGAAGATCATGTCTGACCATCTCAGTAGCCTTCTGCAGTGCATTGACTGGCTCGGAGCATGAGCAGAGAGCAGTACGTTGTTTATCTTGACTTCAGCAAGGCTTTCAACACTGCCCTCAGTGATGAAGTACAGGCTATAGAAAAGGATGAAGGAATGGGACTAGACTGTCTACAGAGATTAGTTCTAGCCTCAACTGTTCCATGATTCCAAAACAGGACCAGGCTTTAGTCTTCCAGCTTAATGCAAGTGATTATTTTTGCTTTTCAGCAGGCATGTTCTGAGTGCATCCAGAGCAGTTGGATGAGTTGCCTCAGGTATCACTCAGGTGTCATTTTGCTCTGAGAAGAGAATTTTTCCCCTGATGAAAATGATGATAAAACCATAAGTGAAAAAGAGAGTGGATAACACCATGGCTCATTGGCAGAGCAGTCTTCTCCCACATCCAGACCTAGAAGCTGCCTTTCAGATCTGTTATCCCCTCCGATGAGGCAGAGTGGTGTTTGCACTAGAGCACCCTCCAGCCAACTCCCTTAGGAGCCAGTACAGCACAAAGCTGCTTGTAACTGTGCGTTTCTCGATGAACACTGTCGGGCTACACCCAGCCTGGAAGCTCATGGCTCTTCATGGGCCATGCAGTACTCCAGGTGAGTTCAGGAGAGTTGTTTGCCTGGCTCAGGGGAGGCTGAGGGGCTTCCTGTACCCGGCAGAGGGTAAAAGGCACCAGTACATCCCGTCATGACATGGGCTGCAGCAGCAGGGAAGCTGCTTGCTCAAGGCATCTTCTCCTGGAACTGAATTTTACTCTCAATCTGTAAAGTGAGGACACATGAGGTGAGATTAGAAAATTGCTGCAGAGAAATGGAAACCCCAGCTGGAGCTGGGAGGCGAAGGTCTGACCGGATATTGGCACCCCAGGGGTGAGCCTTGGCTTTATTCCCCAGCAGTGATAGATAGAGAGATGTGAGTGGGTACTTCACAGGATGATGGTTACTATGGCTACCCCCACACCGTCCATCCAGGCATCCATCTGCTTGGCTCCCAGCACTGGAAAGATAGACTGCTGCATTTGAAAGCTGATGATAATTTATCCTTGCTGGCTGGACAGTGATGATATCCTCCTCTGGGATCAATTTTGCCCAGCATTTTTTAAGCTATGAAAACCATTCTAACAGCAAAGTCATGTTGACAAAGAGGGTGTTGTTTCCTTTCAATAGTTGTGTTGTTGTTACCATGTAAGGAGTACTGTGATAATGGAGAGGTACCAGTATGTCCCCAGCACACTGAAACACCCATGACCTTCAGTGGGAATTTAACCCTTCAGACTTAATTTGAAGATTGGCTGAATCCAGCCAGCATGTCATGGTGGTTTGACACATTCAGAGAGAAGGGAATGGAAGTTGGAAATCCAGAAACTGCTGTCTCTAGTTATTTGTTCATGAGCCTTTTGGATGGCCACATACACAAATCGTGGGGTAAACATATAGATATTATGTCATAGACTGGGTAAAAGTGAAGTACTTGCTGCTCTGCACGTTGTGGTTAGGGGGTTTTGCTGGCAGAATTAATGCATGGGAAAAAGTGCTACATATTGTGAATGACTATATCAAGCACTGATTTTGCAATAGATTTTTTAGAAAAGCTGTGCTAGGAAAATCTTTTGAAAAATGTTTGTTTAAATTTAACAAATTAAAAAAATAATTTCTTCAACGGAGGGAGGATCAGATAGAATTTTCATATCTTTGCACTGCAACGATCCTCTGTATGAAGATGGTCTTTCATTTAGAAACTGGTCTAGGATGACAAAATTCTACCTATTGTCAATTCGCTTGCTGTTGCATTTTCTCAGTCCTCATCATTCAGTACTACTGTGACTGTCCCATTAAATATTTTGTGTGGGTATTCCTCTTTGGAAAAATCCTGCAAAAGCAGAATTCCTGACAGACTCACAGTGGACATCTGTGAACTATAAGGGACTATGTTGTGCTATGCAGGTAAATGTGAAAAGCACAAACACATGTACAGTGCAGGTTTATTGCATGCATATTGCATACATCCTTTTCAGTTGAGTGCCTTGAATGCAGACTGCTTTTGTTTAACTTTTGGACTGCCACGGGTGTTAAACACAGCCTGTGTCACTGTGCATTGGGATGACTGGGGGCTCCAGGAAGCTGAAATTATGTTCTCTTTTTCCTCGGGTAGCTGTGTCACACGGAAGAAGAAATCATTTCACAAGTCAGTAATTTTTCTTATCATTCTCCTTCCTGCCAGCTTTATCTAAACCCTCCATCTTCCGGCAAACTGGAGTCTGTTACATCACCAAGACAGGCTCTCCAGCCCTGTCTGATAAAGGTGTCGACTATGGACCCTACAGATTATTTTAGCTAGAAAGGCTTTATTGCCAAGGCAAGTAGGTTGTAATGTGACAGCAATGATCCACATCCCAGGCATAGATGTGTGCATGCATGTGTATATTTAAATATACATTTCTATTTCTGTTCGGCAGCATAAATTCAGTAAAAAAAACCAGTTTCCATGCCTGATCTTCGGTGTAGCAGATGCTGGGCTGCAGGAGGTATTGGCTTTCTAGGAGAGGTGGATTTGTGTTTATGATCTCGCAGCCTTAGTCTGACTGTTTAGGGATGCTAAAGGGCAAGATGAACAGTGTGCCCTACCAATGTCCTGCTCTCCATATTCCAACTTGCCTGTTGACTTGTTCAGTATATATAAACGGGTTAGAATATATTAACATTATTTTCAGATGTCTGATTTTTGGAAAATTGTTGATTTCAGTTTGCCAGATGGCTGAGGAAAGAGCAGTCTGTGCTTTGTGCTAAATGTTTGTGTGAGAATCTGAGGAAGCAGAGTCCAATTAATGTAAAAAGCCATTGTGGTCTTCCAAAATCTGGGAATGAAAAGTCAGTGAAACAGAAGGAGCAATCACCTGCCTAGAATAAAATTAATTGCTGCTGTAAATCAAGCCAACTCAGTGACGGGTACCTATCCGAGTCCACAAGCCTCAGAAGTGATTAGCCATCAAGGATGACAGAAATGAAGCACCATTCTGGCTCTGGTGTTAGGCATCTCAACTCCATCATATATAAGGCAAAGATTATATCATGCCTTCAGGAAACCCATCTACCACATGCATCCACCTTCTGCCCTGAAAAGTATTAGGAAAAATCAACAAGAAATGTCATCCTGACTGCAGATCCACATCCACTTGAATCCTAATCTAATCTACTCAGGATATAAATGCATGCTTTTGATCTGAAAATGTGGTGCCCTTGACCAAAACTTATTCCACTCCTTGTGGCCTCCCACAAAAAGTTATTTGTGATAACCAGGAGTGGATTTACTGGAGGCAGGATGGAGGGCTGCACCCCATGCTCCTTGTACACTGTGTCTGCTCTGGGCTCATGTGAGGACAGATGGGCAGTGTAAAGGGCTGCTCGAGGAGGACTGTGCACTTTGGCCTTTCTGTCCTCAAGACTGCCAGAGAAGGACCCTCATCTCTACTCTGCCTCCTGGAAGTGGATCTGCAGGGACTGAGCTTTTGGGGAGACCCAGCCTGAAGAGAGGCACTGGGCAGAGGTTTCCCCCAAGGGAAGTGTGATGTTGCCCCACTGTGCTAAGGGGAGGCAGAGTGGGGCTGTCTCTCCACAGCTATGAGAACAGCATACCACGCTGTGTCCAGACTTACGGCTGCATCCAGCTCTGCAGTCATGTTTGGCTTTTTACAGGTGAGCAAAATTTGTTTGCCGTGTCGCCCTAGACTCCTCTTAGTAGTTTAGCTCAGAGGATACAAAATCTATTTCAGATTCACTTCCAACAATACCAGTGCCCCTTTGTCCCTTTCGTCCTTCCAAAACATGATGGCTCTTGCCAGCCTTCATCTGAACACTCACACTCATGTGCACACCAGTGCCCAAAGTGTCACCACAAAGATTTCAATGGAGACACTGTTCTAGGGATACCCAATGGGGAATGGATTTCTGTTGACCTTTATCCTATCTCATAAGCTTTCCCAGATTTTCTGAAACTACGAAGGGAATGTGCTATACACAGAGCAATTTGAAACAATACAGTTGTCTCATTTTTAAAGGCAGGAAGTGAAAATTCAATATTAACTCCTCTGCAATTTCCAGTGAAGGTAGGGATCGGGTAATGGCATTAGCTGGAATTTAACCACAGTTAATGAAAACATGTCTGCACTAGAAAAAATGCCATTAGATTTCCAACGACACGAGTAAATAATGTTGAGAATGTTGGACCAGCTGAAATGCAAATGCTTTGGAGCAGTCATTGCATAGATACAGAGGGAAATAAAGGAGAGTTAATCAGGAGAGGGGAACGGACACTCCTCTGCGTGGGAGTGTGTTGCCCAGTAGATTAGAGAAGAACCACACAGGCATTCAGCTCCACATTTGGATCATGGCTGGAACAAGCTCTAGTGACAAAAAGTCCCTGGCCTCAGGGACATTTAGAAAAGCCTGAGCAGCACAGTTGCTGAAAAGAATTACCACTGCTTTACTTTTAATTTGGGCCCTCAGGACACTGGTTAAATAACTTGCCCAAGGTAATAAATAAGCCTGGAGGAAAGCCCAGCAACTGAAATCCCCATCCCAGTGCAGTGCAGTATCTATTCCTATTCTGCTGGGATGTGTGAGCTCTGCAACACTCGGTGCCTCAGCTCAGCTGCTCCCAGTGCTCTGCCCCAGGGAGTCTGCCCCTGGCATTCTGGTGTTGGAGAGAGTGGGTAAAGGAGTAAACCAGGTTTGTTGATTGTATATATTTAGCACTCACTTAACACTGAAGTTACTCCTAAGATTAGCAGAGTCTGGTAAATGTGAGTCGTTGAGGCAATGGGCAGGAAATGTAACTGTAATGTTCAACATAAAAAGAGTAAGTAGCTCCCCATGGCATTGCCTGTGGTGTGGTATGGCCAGAGACATCACAACTCCTATGAGGAGCAACTGAGGGACAAAAGGTGGCTCAAAAGGTTGGACTTGATGATCTTAGACGTCTTTTCCAACCTAAATGATTCTATGATTTAATCTTCTATTTCTGCAGCCATCAACCAGACAAATTGCTCCATTGTTTCTCTTTGCTTGGACCAAGCTCTTAGCTGGGATAAGTTAGTGTAATGTATACAAGCCTGAAATGCTTCTTCAGAGCCATAAGTGGCAGAAATAGTGAAAAAGAGAAAGGGCTGTAGTTCCTTCAGAGAAGGAACAATTCAATTGTATCTTTAGACACACTGTCTATTGGTGTTTTGTTCTTCTTTCTGTGGGAGCCCCAATTCATTGCCCTTCAGGTCTAGTTATGTCAGCTGCAGGTTTGGGTCACTCCTCATCTCTGGTTACCTTTGTGAATGAGTGTTGGAAACTTCTGAGACTCAGATCGGGTGTATTAGTGCTCATATAAATATCAGACCTAACTTTGCATCTCAAAAAAATCCACAAGTGTCTGTAATCTTCCTTCTGCTTAACTGTGTCATTTTCAGGGAAGACAAGAAAGAAAATGAATATCCATTCTAAGTATCCCTTTGCTTTTTTCATTTATCCTCTGAATTACAAAATCAATAAGGAAAACACAAGGCAAAGCCTTGGGGTAAAAATAAATAATTTGCATAATTTCTTAGGATGCTGGAAAGCCCTGTGTGCCCAAAAGCTGCTGTCTGTAGGAGGAGTAGAATATAGCACACATTCTTCTTGGTTTGAATTAATAATTTAATTTGCTGCTATTCCCCTTCTGACATGCGATTTATGCCCTTGTACATCACTCTGAAATTTGACAGTGCTTCTTTTCCTCTTGTGCAAATTTTAGTCTTTTCTTTTTTAATAAGCATAATATTCCAATTTATAAGAACCAGCTTCAAAATATACTTTGGGCTCTGTTTTAAGTATTTCAAGGTCAGACATTTAATCCCCTTGGAAGCAGAGGGGATTACACATAAACGGAGACATCTGTTTGTGTGTGAGGAGCCACACCTGGCGTCTTCAGGCTGCCTCATGCCTGGTCCTCTAAGGGCTTCTCAGATCATCTCCTCCACGGCCTCTCTCATGTTCTAGGCCTTATTTTTTTTCTAATCTGAGGCATTCTCAGAGCACGCCTGCCACATTAGGCCTCACACAGAAGACAGCCAGGAATGAGATTGTGTCTTCTCCATTTGCCCATTATATCTGTTAAAGCAGTACTGGGGCTTGTGAAGCCACAGTATTCCGCCCTGTTTGATCATCAATGCGATTGGTAGTCTGTCCTATGGAAGGCTTTGGTGTAATTTTGAGGTGTGTTGTCCTGAACATCATGGGTCAGATCTTTTTTACTTTACTCTATGCTGTGAGTTTCACAGTGCCTTTCTCCTTCAAGGCCCAGATGAGTCCCCCTGCATCACTGTGGCGAGGGATGCTGCTCAGGCTTTCATGACTCAGTACTGATGAAACTTAATCACAGGTTTCCAGATGTGCCACCTCTCCCTGTAGACTCTCTCAGTCTGCTGGCTTGGCTGTCTTCTGCAGATCTCACTTACAAGCATTTCAGTCTTGCTGCACGTTGTTGAGCAATACCTCACATCTTAGGGCTTTGAAGATGCCTGTCTGTCGGGTGGTGGGAAATTAGGAAGTGCAGTACTGTAAGTGGCAACACTTAAAAATCCCCCATGAGACCTGTCTCTGGAGTTTTCTCA
Organism: Aleadryas rufinucha; assembly: GCA_013397815.1. Classification (NCBI taxonomy): domain Eukaryota; kingdom Metazoa; phylum Chordata; class Aves; order Passeriformes; genus Aleadryas; species Aleadryas rufinucha. The sequence continues at coordinate 288,758 of VZTH01012257.1, forward strand.
CCTTTGGAAAATGTCCCCATTGATGTGTACAGTATTGGCTCCTTATTTTTCAGCATCCCACTGGAAGTGACATCTTGCCTCCAACACCCTACACTGTACCTGACTGTCTGTACAACTGGTAATGTGAGGAAACTCTGAATCAGCCTCCTCAAGTGATGATTTTATGCCCTGGAGTACAATGAACATGAAGTGCTGTTTGCTTGAATAGCTGCTACAGTTATTAATAGTCTTAAAAAACATCCTGGAAATTCTTTTCGGTCCATTCTCAGTACTCGTTGACCTCAAACTGGCAACCACATGAAAAAATGTAGGGAGGGGAAGCACGGACTAATACAAGAAAATAGAAACCACATGGTGGAGGGAGGGAAGATCAACAAGGCAGTATTACTGAAACAGAGGATTCCTTCTCAGCACTCTTCCCACCTCTTCTCCTCCTCAGCACTTTTTATCAGGGATTAATCTTTTCTAACTGTTATTCTTTCTTATTCCTGTAAAAGGGTGAGTCTGTTCTGTTGGCTTGTCTTTCTCCAAGCAACCATCCAGCAGAAATGGAATTTTTGACTGTCATTAATTATTGCCACTTTTAATTGGAAGGAAGGCTTCTCTGATCCTTTTTGCTGTTCTTAGATGTCTCATCCCTTCCAGTCTGCACTGTCAGTAGGTTTCAGGGGGATCTGGGACATGTTGGGGTCTTGAAGAACTGGCCTGAATAGAGAAAGTGACATTGCATCCAATCCTGTCAAAAGAGTTTGAAGTGGCATTTTGCGTTATGAAAGCTGCACATTTGTACTATAATTGAATAGTAATAATGATAGCTCAACTAATAAAGATGGGATTTCAAAACACATTTTCTTTCAAAGCTCAACCTATAATTCTTAAATGGCTCCCTGCCAAAGCTTTGAAAGCCAAAGAATATTATTTGTCAGCTAATAGAAATTGTGTGCTAAAAGTTTAATCTCCTATGTTTTGTGTTGTGTATACCACAGAGCTAACAGGGCTACAGAAATATTGCTTTGGATGCATCGCATTTATTTTATAACTTCTAGGAAATTGTTGGCTCTGTCCATAAAGAGGATGAAAACAGTTATTTTAGTATGCATTTAGAATATGTTTTTCTGTCTGGTTGGTAAAGGCAGGTATAGCCCTTACCTGGTGCAAAGATGGACACTCAAGCTCCCCTCACCACTTTATGTGACATTAAGGATTAATTAGCCTATACTGGGTAATGATAGAACTTCCCTATCCCTTGTGCAATCCTCACTTCTTTTCAATACTGGTATCTCTTAGCAGTGAACAGATCAAGCAAGTGTTAGTAATTTTCTCATTCTACTCTGTAGGTGCATCTTTAAACAAATGATGAGGCTCTGATATTACCTCAGTTTCTCACAACAGTTTTCTTGATTTTAGATTTATGAGGCTGCTGATACAGCAGGCTGGTAATGGGCATTTTGATATTGTGCTTTGTTCTTCTCATATTTCAATAACTAGACATTTGATAGTGTTGCTTAAGAGAGGTATGACTCTTACAGTCTCAGAATCCTCTTTTGACCTTTATCATCTTCATTTTATCCCTCCAGAGAAGCACAACAAACACACCCTGCCACCCTTTCCGCCTTGTCTTCAGCATTTGACAGTAACACACGTGTCACCTCTACACCTGTTTTTGTTACATTCTATTGCAGTGAGCAGCCGGTGCACTTCTATACATCCTTGGCTTACAGGGAAGATTTATCATAACCATGTCATTTGTTTTGTCATGTGACCAAAAGAGGAACATTCTGGGGTGTTAACTGATCAGTATTGGCAGACTGGTCTTTCTGGAAAAATATTGCTCTGAGCTCACTGACTTAAAAACAAGCCAATTAAATTGAGCAGGTGAGGGAAAAGGTGCCCTTTCAGATTAGTTTCATGATTTTTTTCTGTAATCTACCTTACTGTTTGCACTATCCTGAAATAAAACATCTTTTTATCTTCCTGTAATTCCACATTTTATCAGAGAGTATGGTCTCCATAAGAGAGTCTTTGTGTTGTCCATGGCTTTCTAATAAACAGAATTCAGACCCCAAGGTGATCCCAAGAGCATGAAGCTGGAACCACAGGTTGAATATGAAGATCATAGTGAGGCCTTGATTATCTAGCTCCTTCCTCCGGATTTAGAGCAAAGGACTTTGTACCCCATTAGCTCTGTGGACTGTTTAGTTCCCAGCTGAAAGCCAAACATAAAGGAAACAAACACCATGCAGATATTGGGACATACCCAGCCAGCACTTGTTCCACTTCTGACCTGTGCACCAGCAGCAAGGGCACAGGATGTGTGTCTAACCAAGGCAGAGGCAGAAGAAAATACAGACCCTTTTCTGAGGATTGGCTTAATTTTCACAGAAACTCCCATTACTGGTCTGGACCACCTGCCTTGTGCTAGCAACTCCAGCCAGATGATTAGAGGATGCATTTTTCTCTTTTTTCCACAACCATGCTGGATAAACCAAACAGCTCTACTTGGGATCAATTTTTTTTGCTAAAGAGAATAATTTGCTGTTTTCTGCTGGCTGCTCAGTGCCAGCAACATGGTCCAACTTTTCCCAACATTGTGGGCAGAGGTCTCAAGAAATCACCTCAAAAGATTTCATCTGAGAAAAGGGGATATGGAAAGGCAGTGTCTGACTTTCCATCGGCTTTGAATTGCTGTAGAAGGTGTGACTTCACTGGATCTGACCTTCCCCTGAATGATGGTGGCAGGTGTTGCATTTGGGGTCATCAGGCAATTTAATGTAGGAACAGTTGAAGGCAGTGAGTCTCCAGCCCTTAGCTTAGGTTTGCTTTGGATCTAGACATTCCTCTTTCTGAGCAGGCACACACATTTCCTTTAGGTTAGGCTCTCCTGAGGAACACTGAAGGACAATAAATGATTGCACTTGTACATGGCAGAAGTTTTACAAGCCCATACATTGTCTAGGCGTAGCTGTGATCACAAGGTCTGTGTTCTCTGAATTTCAAAACTGAAGTTCACAAAGGTCACAGACCTGTAGTTAATTAAGACCTAGAAGTCTCAGTGCCTTCACTAGCTTGGAAACAAAATGCTGAAGAGAGATATGCTAAAGAGCCTAGCCACATAAATTTCTGTGTGCCAAAAATTTGGAAGGATGCATTTGATCCCATCAATTTAATGAAACGTTTACAAAACCTCTGAATGTGTAAACAATTATCAGTTGCTTCATTTATTTAGACTGCTTGCTTCTACTTCTACAAATATACTGTTGCTCTCATTCCGTTACCCTTCTTGCTACATATGTAAAACTTTCATGCAGCTGGCAGCTCATTTTTGTTGAACCTTGGCTCCTGAGAGACAGATCTGGAACATATTTGCAGGGAGAAGTTTTCTGCTTTCACTGGAACTACAGAGATCAGAAACTTCTTGAAGGAGACCCCTTTGCATGTAAATGTAGTTTGAACAAGGCCACATAAGGGTAAATGAATAGAGAAAGCGTTGTCTTAGCAGGGACACATATTTTACCTTCTAGGATTTTGAAAATAGAAAATATTTTAAACAGATGAACCACCTTTTTAATCTGTTTTTGTTACAAAAGCAAGACACTTGTACTTTAAGTAAACCTGAAGACTGGGAACCAGCAGAACTCCTAAGGATGGCACTGACCACAAGTGTGACTGGTACCACTAGATTTGAGGGGTTTATTTCACATCTCTAAGCCCATCATTCTTCAGGTGGGGAGTTTCTACCTCAGGCAGGAGTTCTATGTGTGGCAGCTAAGATTTGGCTCTGTCCTGTTGGATACCCTGCACAGGCAATCAGTATGCACTTACCCAGCTGCACATCTATAGAAAATGTTTTAATTAATTGTGCTGATCACAAGGGACAGCATGGGGGCAATGCGCATGGATTTCGTTATTTATAATGTTCTGCTAACTCATGGCAGTTGAAGGAGCAAGCGGTTTTTTAAGTCCACTCTCAAAATTCAGCCTCTGCTTCTGCTTTTTTTCTCCTTTTCTTACTTGTTCTTACCAATAAGGATTTTGGAGGCCGAATTATGCCTACATGTACAACCCTCAGTCTGTGTTGCCATTGAGGACACTGAACGTGACATGGGCTGTTGAATAAGGGAATTCTCTAAAAGCATGTGCCCATCTGAGCAATGTGAGTGGTGTCTAAAATTAGAGTAAATATTTGAGATATCAGACCCAAATCAATCATGATAGCAATCTGTCAGATGACCTTGACTTTTGGGTGTAAGCCTGATTTAACTGTGTAGCTCTTTGCGGCCTTGTATGGAATTTGGAGTGACAAAAATTTTGTTCAGGTTTATGGCTGTAAAGTATATTTGGAATTATACTTCTCTTGCTAATTTCAAAAATTCTTCAAGTGCACAGTTTAAATTGCCGATTTCTGGTTTTGATTGAATTGGGTAAGGAGCCCTTTCATTAGCAATGCCAAAGTAACGGCGACCTTGAGCCAGAGGTCACCAGAGACGATATGGGCCAGACTGGGAAAAGCACAGCTGGATCTGGGAATGTACATCTGCCCAGTAACCAAACCATCACTTCTGCTGCACACTAACAAACTAGATTTAGTTAGGGGGCTGTCATTAGAGACCTCTTAATCTGAGAGGGGAACCAGCTTGTTTGTGAACAGATGAGGTCAGTGTGGCTTTGACCAGAAGTACCTCGCTGGTCATTGGTGTGGTGTACCCAGGCCTTCAGGTTGTCCCTGGGTATGCTGAAATCCCCCAAGGCTGATTTTGCTGTGCCTCGGTTACTCTGGTTGCATATTTGGAGAGCATTTAAGCCTGGTTTCATGCAATGATTGTTCACAGTTTATGCATATCACTGATTTCCTTTTTCTTCTGGAATTTTTTAATTGTGCAATCAAAATACTCTTCTCCCTGTAAAATCCATATGAAGGCTTGTGGCAAAGAATTGGTATTCACTCTGCAGATGCTGGTGTTCAGTTTAAACAGATGTCAGGCAACCTCATCTAAAGAAATTATGAAGCTTAATGGTGTCTACACTTGCCATTTGTCATTTATGGCATCCCATACAATGAAAAGGCATTGCCGACTACTAACTGTCCTCAGGGATATTCTCCATTTGAAATCACTGCAGAGGTGACTGAATATTATTTAACCAGAGACTTGAGAGCAATAAATAGTGCATTTTAGAGACTGTCAAGAAGATTAATGGGAAAAGATCTTTCTCTCTTTCAGACTGTAAACAAGAAGCAATAAATTAGCTGGATTAATCTCAACAGTAGGAGATAGACTATGCTCTATCCACCAGAATAAGTCTTGCTCTTACATGTGACTGCTTTTTGAAAGAATGGCCACAATAAAAAAAAGCAAAAAGGCATGATGTCCGTGGAAGAGGCTATCTACTTCCACTTAAAATATGCATAGAAAATTGGTAAAGGCAGGAAACATGCAAAAGATCTGATGTGAAGTAAATGGTGACAGAGAGGCTCTTAGACTAATTAACACTTTTAAAAATTACTCATTTCTGACCATACCAATAATGAAGCTTGAATTTAAAAATATACAAAGCTGGACAAGTGGTTACCAGTAAAAGTAATGGCCCAAAGAAATGAGTTAACCAGTCTACCCAAAGAGGCAGCGTAATGGGCATTCATTGTTGCTAATGAAGAATGCAGAAGAAATTACCAAGTAATTGGTAGGTAGTAAATAAGGTTCTCTAAACAGAGAACTGCTGACAAAATAACACACTTCCAATTTTGCTCATCTGAAAACGCTGAAATACGATGAATTGGGTGTTTCAAGTCCATGAGATCTTATAAAGATAATAAGAACTTTAACTGCTTTCTGATGTCTGAGGTCTTTTGTATAGTCCATGTTTTTGTAGTCACAAGGTNGAATCATACAAAAATCTGAAGCTTCTTGTTAAAAACTACACCCTGTAGCAGCACTGTATCTGGTGCCTGATCCAGCTGAAGAGAGCAGTTATGATGGCAACCCAGCTTATGCAAAGAACATATAAGATGTCCAAACAGGGATCAGGCAGCACAGGGATCACCATGAACATTGTCAGCTCTGTAGGAGGCAAAAATCTGTGTCCTTGACTCCTCTATCTATAGATCTGTATGAATATAGCTGTGTGCTATATATAGATGTATAAATAGCATATATAGATGTGTAGACATATAGCTGTGCATGCATAAAATAGCCTAAAGAACAGCACTGATGAACTGTGAGGCAGTGAGGGCAAGAGCTTTGGGGGAAGAAGCAACTGAGAAGACTCATGGGAGAAGAAAAGAACCACAATTTTTATTAAGCAAGGAGCTGAAATATCTATTTTACATTTGTAGTGACAACTATGTTAATAACCCCCATCTTCACAAGTTTTGAATTTTCTCTAATGTTTTAAAAGAAACTTTTGCTGGCTGTAAAATTATGGCTAAAACAAAAAGAAGCTTAAGTGAAATCCACTGTCTCACTTGTATGCTAAGCACAGTTGTGTGTCTGCTTCTTTGGCTGCCCTCTGGAAGAGCCCAGGTCTTCCCCACAATATCGCCATCAGGTACCACATTTGCCCCCATGGCCTGGCAGCACCCTGGAGAAGCCCATGACATCTACACCTCTGCAACCTACTCCTGCAAATGGAGCCATCTGGAGTGATCCCCAGCACTTTGGCACTTCCCTGACTTGAGGATAGCAGAAGAGAGACTTGGGGAAATCTGTTTTGTCCTGTGGGACAAACAGCTCCTTCCAGTCTCTTCTTTTTTCTTCCAGGAAGAGCAAGCTCCTATGTTAGTCACAGCAGGTATGTCACCAGACCCTTGGAGGACAGCCATTCCTGAGCTGTGACTGCTGCATCTTGTTTCTGTTCAAAGACATAAACATGAAACTCAAGTCTTTGACTGTGCAAAGCGAAAATGCAGATCCATGACTCACCACAGTCACAAAACTGTGGCACTGCAGCTCCCCATGTCAGCAGCATATGACCTCCTGCACCCCAAGGGCAGCACCGAGTGGTGGTGGAAAGAAGCAAAGGTGCAGTCAGTGTCATTGACTTGCACAGGAGGTGACAACAGCTGTCCTAAGGACTCCCAGCACATTTACCCCAGGGAATGGACATGAGAAAGGTTGTATTTGACTCTCCTTGCATGACTCACCGCACCCACCTTTGTGTGAGCTCTGGAGCAAGTTGCTGTGGCTGGAAGCACATCTTGGGCTGGGTGCACATCTCAGGACACATATTCTTTCATTTCTTTCATTGCACTGCCAGTTGTGTCAGGTAACTGCAGATGTTCATTTTTGCTAACACTGGATCATCTGGCAAGGTGTCTCTTTCCCTTGCCTTTCTTCTCTCTGGCCATGCAGATGCCAGTCAATCAGCAGAATATGATCCCTTCCCTTCCCTTCCCTTCCCTTCCCTTCCCTTCCCTCCAGATGTTTTGCACTCAGACAGCTGTTTCCCTCAGCAGCCCCTCTTGTCCCAGATCCGATTGCCTGCCTACGTGCAGCTCCTGCAGCACAGCAAGGTCAGCAGCGGCTGCAGCACCAGCAATTGCCCCATTCAGGTCAGAGAGCGTGGGCAGGGCACAGGGTGCAGGAGCTGGCACAGGTGGAATGATACTGGACAGCACCGTGGCACATTTTCCCGACTCCTCCCCTCACATGCACTTAAATCACCTTCAGGGTTCATAATGTGGCCAAACCTGATTGCATTTTCACAGCTTTAGCCCTAGAAAACTAAGGCTATCAGCTCCCCCCTCTATCACCAGTCACATTTCAAGTCCCTGCAGCACACACAGCATGGAGACACTGCAGCTGTTCAAACAAACCATTTCTGGAAGTGCTAACACAAGCAGGCAAGAGGAGAGCAGGATTTGGAAATGGCCGAACCATTTGGCTGCAGTTTTCCACTGAATTTTGGTTGGAGGTAGTACCACCCCCTTGTCTTCCAGAATAAAAGATTTCCACAAATACTGTTAGACTGATAAGGATTTGGGGTTTTTTATGTATAAAAGAATACAGATGCTTGCCATCAGCCCTGCCTAAACTGATAAATTACAAGATCTTGCCTGAAGTAATTTACTTATTGTACAGCAATGCACAATTCCTGCTCTGCAGAGTTTACAGTCTCAGTTGTCTTTTGTGCTTGTCACAGAGAAGTGCATGGGACTTCTTAGCTTCTAAGTGATATTCAAAAATTGAGTTCATCAGCAATCTCAAAATATAATAAATAACAAATGAGTCAGGAATGCTGATATAAAACAACTATGCAATGAACCCCTGTAAATTTTAAGATTTGACCCTGAAAATCCTAACTTATATTGACTGTAATAATTTTTTTAAGTTCATTGTGACCAAAACTACAGGCTTATGTTATGTAAATTTTACAGGGTTGTTGATACTGCTGAGTTGCCCTGTGTTTGTTGTACTTGTGCAACTTGTATAAAGTGGTTGTAAAATGTTATTATTTCCAATATGATAAAAATTAACATCCTTTTAAGCCAAGGTGAAATGATTGCCTTTAGGCACGTTGCTAGACCGTTTGGCCTGTAATTTATGTGGCCAGTTCAGACAGTATGAAGAGTTTTCAGCAGCTCTGTATTGCTCCAGGCTTCTACAGAGACTTTATGTAGTGAATTTAAAATTCTTTTTCTCTCACTTGCAAAGTGATTTTGGATTTTTGTCTGAAAAATGCCTAGATCCACAGCTCACTGGTTCAAAGATAAGATTCATATCTCTTTAAAAGGTTTTCATTCATCCAATAATTTTAACTGCTGTACAGGGAAGGAAACACGCAGACTTTATGTTGTTAGCAGGCTGCTCCATGCTCCTCTAGGTTATTTGTTGTTTCTGCATCCAGTCTTCTCTCGCTGCATGAGAGCAACTGTGTCTCTGATGACAGGTTGTGACATGCAGGGAGATCAGCAGAGTCCTCAGGGTTAGCAGGCAACTTTAATCACTAGAGTAGATGAAAATCAGAATGAAAACATGTTGCTGGGAGTAAAAAAAAAAAAAAGACTCCGTTCACGGTGAATACTGGAGGGGAAAGACAGGATGCCTTAGTATCTTTGGCTGTGATGGCTGCTGTGTTCTGTAGCTCTCTCTCTTTTTCCAGGTGAGTTGAGCTATGAAGGTCAGCTTTCTGTGCTCTCTGAGTAGAGGAGGTACTTACAGCAAGGCAATTCTAAGTTTTCTAAGTCATTCAATATCTCTTGACACTTTATTTAATAATTGCCTCAGATGACCCAAGGGTGAAGTCACTACCAGCACTGCTACAACAGCTATAATGGCAAACTACTGTCACCTTAACGACTTCATGTACTGCTAAGTTTAATGAAAAATGTGCCACTTCAGTGAGGCCAAAGATACCAGAAAATAGGTTTTGGGAAATAACAGTATTACCTCAGAAATGTCATCTCCTTGGTGGTTGAAGAAATTAATTTCATAAAGGTGTAAAAATCCTCATAAATATTTGACAGTTTTATGTAAATGCAATAAACCAAAGGTGTAGGGAGAAGAAATGAAACTCATTTCGCATATATGATGTACAACAAAATTACAGTGCAGATGAGGACAAAGTGACTTACAAATGTTAAACACATGGTTTAATATCTAATATGGCAACAGTGGCCCTGCTGAGTGAGTATGTGCAGTACTGTGACTTTATGGGCACCGTGGCTGGGGTGGGTCATGAATGAGCAGTGCACAATTCTCCTTCCTCGAATTCATGTCTTGGAGTTTGTGGGCCCAGTCAGAAAAAATCAGAAAATGAGAAATGTTTGTGAATCACATTTGTGACCGTAAGAATTGTAAGTCTAACTTTTGGAAGCTTCATACCAGTAAGAGTCTGTTTACCTCTATTGAAAGCTTTTCTTCCCTAAAGGGTTGAAGTTACTGTGCAGAAAGCTTCGGACCACAGATGCTTTCTGAGAACTGCAGATGTCTTGTATTTGGCCTAACTTGACTTCCAGTTGCTGTTCAGCTGAAATCTCACATTCAAGTTCTTCTCATCCCATTAAGGGTGGAAGGACAGAAATCTGTGAGGTGATCCACTGAGGACCCATCAGCACATCCAGAGAGCTGAGTTCTGCCCCCATCCGTAGCTGGCTGACCCTCCCTGTCCCCTCTCCCGCTCTGCCAGACCACCTTCTGTTAAATATGCAGATAGCTGCAAGATCCAGTATGCTTGTTCACTGCACAGGCACACTGGGGGAACAAAAAGTCTTCTCTTTAAAATCTCATGATGATAAAGTAGATAACTCATGCTGTTCTTGAGCATATGTTAATGTAAGCATGTTGCAAATAGTATATTACGGTATATAATAGTATGGTTATGCCTTCCAGCTTCTTCTCTGATGATGGGTTTTATCATCCTGTTGACCCTTGAGCATAGGTTTGTTCTGACATATATATGACACGTGTGCCTGGACCTCCTCCTTCAGCACAGAGCTGATCAAGACAATGTTGCTGGATGTCAATTTAGAGCAGGTATTACTTTTGCCTGTAGTAGATATCTGTGTGCAGAGAAGCTCCTGGTGCTGCCCTCCCTGTTCTACTGATTTCCATGGCAAACTGGGACCTTTGGCTTCCTTCCCTACTCTGCTGGCAGAAGGAGCAGGGTGACCCACCGTGGGGGGCCTGGACCATGATGCGGGAGCTGAGGGGATTGCCAGCGCTGTTGCCCCAGCTGTCCGCCCTGCCTGTGGCACACGGACAGCTGGACGGGAGCTGCCCGCGGGCTGCTGAGGGATCACTGGCAGTGAAGTGCCGCTCTCTAAGCCGTGGCAGCTGGGCAGCTGCTGGGAGAGCAGCCCAGGAGCCGTGCTGGGACTGGCATGGACAGCCGGCACCGGCAGCCCGGCAGCTGTGGCTGCCTGAGGGTCACAGCCCCTGTCAACCTTCTCCGAGTATTAGAGCTGACCCGCCAGCATAGGACGGGTTTGGGCTTTTCCATTTGTTTTTCTTCCTTGGTCTCATGCTATAATCCTTTTCCATCATTTCCACCATTGCAAACCATTTCTGAGAATTAATTTCAGAGCATAAATCAGAGCTAAACGGACTAAAGGAAACCAAAGAAAGAGCAAAAATTGATTTGATGCTGTAACATCAGTAGGCATGCCAGATTTTCAGGAAAAGAGCTGGAGACCGTGTTAGACTGACTCATCACTATGTTTGCAACTCCGGGGAGGCTTGCAGCTGGTTGGTTAAGTACACTGAGCAGAGTGAAAATTGTTGAGTAAAGAAGAAAATAAATCCATGCCAAAGGCATACAGGCTTGGTCTGTGAGGAAATTTAGACAAAGGGCTGTTATGAAGTTGTTTTCTTAATGTCTAGAGCCTGTTTCAGACCACGTTCAAATAGATCTGCAGATCGCTGCAAGCTCCAATATGCTTGATAGGGAGTTTCCTCATCCTGTTGACCTTCAAGTGCAAGTTTATTCTGATACACGTGTGAGGTTTCTCCAAAATCCGCCCAAGGCCAAATGACTAGGGTACCCTCTAGTAAAAGTAGAAATGTGAGGCTGCCCACCCATCAGCTACAGTGACCCTAGCTCCTGAGCCTCTCTGACTGTGGCATTGCTGTAAACACAGCTGCTATCATATTTGGAAACACAAATCCCATCGGGTCCTGCGCAAGGGTTGGGGAAATCCAAACCACAAATACAGGCTGGGCTTAGAATGGATTGAGAGCAGCCCTGAGGAGGACTTGGGGGTGTTAGATGATGAAAGGCTTGACATGACCCAGCAATGTGCACTCAAAGCCCAGAAAGCCAGCCGTGTCCTGGGCTGCATCAAAAGGAGTGTGGCCAGCAGGTGGAGGGAGGTGGTTCTCCCCCTCTGCTCTGGTGACACCTTGGCCAGAGTAGTGTGTCCAGCTCTGGGGCCCTCAACATAAGGACATAGACCTGATGGAGCAAGTCATGAGGAGGGCCATGAAGATCAGAGGGCTGGAGTATCTCTCCTATGAAGACAGACTAAGAGGGGTGGGGCTGTTCAGCCTGGAGAAGGCTCCAGGGGCACCTTATAGCACCATCCAGTACCTAAAGGGCCCTTACAAGAGAGCTGGAGAAGGACTTTTTACAAGGGCTTGTAAGTGATAGGACAAGGGAGAATGGCTTCAAACTGAAGGAGGGTGGGTTTAGATTGGATACTAGGAAGGAATCCTTTACTGTGAGAGTGGAACAGATTGCCCAGAGAAGCTGTGGATGCCCCACCCCTGGAAACATTCAAGGTTAGGCTGAACAGGACTTTGAGCGACTTGGTTTAGTGGAAGGTGTCCCTGCCCATTGCAGGGGGACTGAAACTGCATGGTCTTTAAGATCCCTTCCAACCCAAACCATTCTATGATTCTATGATCTTATCAGGAGTCTGAGCCATAGGTTGGACCTCAGGTGCCTTGAGGTGTCCAGACAGCAGGGGACATTCAGGCAGAGCCTTTTCTTCACTAACCCTGGCCTCAGGGAGATCATTGTAGGGGACTTTTTAGTCATAGAAACATTTATGCAGCAAGTGGGGAGCCCAGGACTGGGTCAGGGTGCCAGTCCAGCAAACTTTTGGGTTCTTCTGTTTAATTTAATGTGCTTTTTACTTTAGTGTTGTGCTAGTGCTGTACTAGTTTACTTTAGTGCTGTATTCAGCGTCAGGCACAGAACTTCCTCTGTGCTGCATAGGTGGCAGGGTAATGGATCTGGGCACACGTCTGCTCTAAGTGCTCTGGCACCAGCCTCACAGTGCCCTGCACACTGGTGAGGGACACATGGCCCACACTGGGGCAACAGGCTGGTGTGTTTTGTTCAGCAGGAGACTGAAATGGGTAGGGTGGCTCACGTGTGTGTGGGTGTGCACAGCTCAACACACATCCTTAACCCAGCCTGTGGGTTGGGTGTGTGGAGCTCCAGTAACAGACTCCAGTCTCACCCACCACATAGGAATACCTACCCCCATGTCCCTAGGTCACTCTCCTCCGAGTACACACTCAATCTTTTACATTTCAAGGATGATGCTGGGGGACACAACATGTGTTCTTGGCATATCATCTCTTCTTTTTTATATGTATCTTATTTAGACCTGAAAATATGAAATTAGCTGCAGCTAGTAGTTTTCTCAGTCTTTGGAAGACTGTGTTGCAAGAAGCAGTAACACGTGAATTGCTTTCCTTTCAGGACATTCTACTGATGGAGATTTTTTTTTTCCAATTGTTCTTTTTTTTTTTTTTCCCCAATTCTTGGATTTTATCCAGCTGTCAACTGACCAGGAAACTGTAAACATACCAAACTTTCAGATCATCAAATAATTGTGTTTATTTATTGCATTTCCTTACAGTTTGCTCCAGCTTCAACTCAGACCTAAAGCAGAAAGCACAAGAGGAATTGCTTGAAGTGAATATGGGTTTCTAGGTCAAACAGACCTTAGGGGCTGAAATTACAAGTATGCATCTTATTTGTCCCAGCTGCTGAGGTCTATGTTTGGTAGTGACTACTTGTGTTCTGGCAGTTCCAATTAGGCAAGAAGATACTGAAGCATAAGAAGTCCTGAGGAATTTACAGTCTACTTGTGGCTGAAGTGCAACAAGCTAATGACACAAGCAATAGGAAGGAAGGTGGGAAGAACAGCAGGGATAATAAAAACAGGATTGCATGGTTATATAGAGAGATATATGTGGGTAGACTGTGGTTCTGAATCACATGCAGAATGGATACTGCTGAAATCCAGAGAGCTGACACAGCACTGCTCACCCTTGTACACCAAGGCCCTTGTGGATAGCAGGGTCAGACACTGAGGGCATGGACATGATAACACAGCCCAGGGGAGTTGCAGGAAGCTGGCAATGATTCCCTTGCTTATAATGATGCTGTGAGTGAGCTGGAAAGAAAGGAACTCTTACAGACCAAATTAGAGCATAAAGTATTTTGGGAAGGCCACTGATAACATGAAAGGGAAAGGAGGCAGACTACCAAATGACCTTTACTTTACTCACAAGATTTTTCTTTTTCCTGTTGCTGTGTTTACCAGCTAATGTTATAAAGTCAACATTGCTCTTGATGTGTTCCAAGATATTATCAATGATGTGCACAGTAACTCATTCAGGTGGATGTAGGTAATAGTCTAGGAACAATTTTATCTAGGCTATAGTCTATAAAATGGCTGCTGCTGATTCATACTGCTGTTGTTTGCCTTACAGTGTTTTGACAATGTTTGCCTACATAGCACTTGCCTAAAGATGAAATCTTAATCAAGAAATTTTATATCCTTATGTAATCTCTGATGTCCATGGCAATCTTTTTTATTGAAACACTTGCATCTTAGACTCATAGCCAGTCTTGGTCCATGAGGAGCATAAAAAAGCACAGCATCAATTCAGACAAATTTTGTCATGACAAAAATGACATTTAACAAGAAATAATGCAGAGACGTATGCTGTCAAACAAGGAAGAAACAGAGTTAGGACTTCATACAAACCAGTACATTTTTGACTCTCTTGTTTTTAGGAGGGGCACATCACATTTGCTTGTGATATTCCCAGAGAAACATTTGCAAGATTTGTGATAACTGCTCTGACTGGAGAGCTGGTGGGATGGGGCTGGTACTGGTGGTCCCGAGTTCTCTCTCTCCTTGGCTGTGTACCCTTTTGTTCCTTTCTCTTCATTTATCTATCTGAGGAAGCAATGCTTGTGTAATAGCAATCTCTTGCTAAATTCTAAAGCCCACATATTGCCTTTTGCTCTCTCTGGGCAGGATAGGAGGACACTATGGGCTGTTCAGATTTAGCCTGCTCCAGAGTGTATTTCCCTTCTGGGCTTGAGAGTGGAGAGAAGCTGCCTGTCTCTTTCTAGCAGGTGTATGGAACAGGTTCAAAAGATGCTTACATGTTTGACAGATGCTTTCCTTTTCTCATTTGCCTTCATTATTAAAAATAAATAGCAAAATACCAAGGACCAGAGTGTCTGTATACATTTCAAAATTCAAATATACAAATATGATTTCTTCTTTCTTTGATGGAAGTAAAAAGAAATTATGAGAAATTCATTCATTTTGCGCCTTTAAAAATATTTTAGATATTAATTCAGTTACTACTTTCTCCCTCTTTAATTTTGTGAAGCCTTGAAGTCAGGCTGTCAGAATACCCAGTGCAGCAGTTAAAATAAAAATCAGAACAGGAAGTACCTTGCCTTTCCATCAGTGCTGTGTCAGCCCAGCTGGTTAAACTGCAGCTCCAGCTGCAGGTTGACCCCTGTCCCGTTGCCACCAAGCACCGCTTCCTGGGCCCAGATTTCATTTCCATGCCTGAGTAAATCCACCCACATGCCAGACTAAGTCCTGCTGTGCCTGACATTTCTGTTCTGAACAGGCTCTGGGATTCAGGAGCTGCCTGGAAAACATACAAGTATGATTCAGCCATGCAGGTCTGCTTCCTTACTGTTTGTGTTAGCAGAAAGGAAAGCCGGAGCGGAGTTCAAAGGCAGCCCCACTGTGCTGAAATGACACAGAAAGATCAAGCATCACAGCCTTGTAGTTGGACACAGTCAGTCCAAAGCATTTTATTTTTAGGGAATCACAGCAGAAACTAAAATGGCTCATTAACAAAAATACACTAGATGAGGAATGCAAATCACTGCTCAGATTTCCATGCTGCAAAGAACACAACAGAGCTACTCAGGGGCTACACAGGGTCTGCTCTCTGTGTGGCTTTGGCCCCCATCTGAAGTGACATAATTTTTTTGCAGACTTCTGCAGAATTGTCAGGAACAGCTGTTAATTGACCACGATGTCTTTTGGCCACATCCAGCACATGCAAGATAAATCCAGAACTAAGGACCCAAGTGTCTGGAGAGTTGCACAGAAATCACTGGTGCTGCCTGCCCCTGCAAGACAGGTATTTTAGGATCATCCAAAGTTAAAGCACCAGCTGAACAGAGATGGGGGAAAGTAGGCTCTTTACTTGTTTTAAACTCCAGACTGTTGCGCATATTGTGAGGCTAATTGCAAATGCTGCTTCGATTACTTGGTTTATTTTTCATGGGGGGAAAAAATCTGATGCAGTTCCTGTCTCTTTCCTATCGCATCATTAATGTACCAGATGGGCAGATGAGCAAGTAATTCCTATCCCTTGTTCCACAACCTCAGTCCATATCTCTGGGAAAGTCAGATCACCCATCCAGCCCTTTGTGTGTTTAGCCTGAGGTTTTCAAGACAGCATTTGGTGTGAGGTAAATTCCCTTCTAGTCTTTGAAATCCTGCCCTAGGGAAAAGGAGTGCAAATGCCCTGGGCAGGGACTGTGTGCCATTGTGTTTGCAAGGCTGTGACACAAATCTTGGTTTTCACCAGGCCTTCAGGTGTTTATGCAAGGCTGCAGAGTCATCATGATAATCCTCTTTTTCCATGCTCAGTGGGAAAGAAAAACAGGGATTGATAATAAATACTGGAAGAGCAGAGGGTAGAAAAGGGAGAGGTATACTGAAAGGAGGGAGAAGAAAAAAAAAAAAAGACCCAGGACAAGAACAGCAAATAGAAAAAAGGGCTTTGCATGCCTGAAGGAGAGAAAATGAAGCAACAGCACAGTGGGAAAAAATAAACACACAAAATGAGAAATACGACTACTAACAGGTAGAATAGAGCAGATGAAGCAAAAGGACAAAAGAATGGTTCATGAGGGAACAGGGCAAAGAGAGAGCAAAGGGAACAGTGTGTACTGTTAGCTGAGCACCCAGAAAAATTCAAATGATGGTGTTTAAGAAATCTTCCTGTGTTGCTTGGAATTAGGATGCTTTTTGGCTCTGCTGCAGGACTGAGAGGGAAAGCCAATCTTCTTTGATCTGCTCCAGTGGTGCAGAATGACTCTAAGGGAATGTATCAATTAAGAAAATATTGAAATTGCTAGTACAGCATTTTACATATCTTAGGTTCCACTGAAAGTAGGTTGCATTGGAAAATAAATGAACCATGATACTGGCATGACAACAATCCACAGAGCTCTTTGTGGAAAAGGGTAGGAAAAGGTACAGTTGTGCATGTTCTGTGGATCTTAATGATGACCACTGTGTTAGAAAATTGCTGTGTTTTGTTGCTAGGGCTCACCCCCCACAGCAGCAGTGTAAAACAGTGCTTCATGAATTTGGTAACCTTTCACCACATGAAAATGTATGCTGAACTCCTACCAGTTAATTGCCTTAAGGCATGAGCAAAAAACCAGATTCCTGGTGCAAAATGTCAAATATCAGACAAGATTGGTCATAGGAGGAAAACTGCAATGTTTAGAGGCTGGTGCTGACAGATTTAAAGATGATGGATATGTAGAAAATTAGTTTACTCTATCACAGATTGGCCCAGACTTTCAGGTGTTTAAATTCTCACAGTTCCTCATGCAGCACTGGATCGTCTTCATTCTTGCACAAGGTACCTTGACACCCTTGCTGTGAGTTAAAGTTTTCTACTCCTGATGTACAAATGGGAAAAATAAGAGTTGAAAAATTCCTAATGGTAAACTCATTCCCATGTCTTTGTGCACCTACAGAAGTGCTTCCCACTCCCTGCTGTTATTTATTTAAATTGAGACATTTCAAAAGGGCTTTCAAACACAGAAACTTCATTTTCATTACCTAAGGCCACATAAAACATGACTGGAGATCATTCATCAGATTCATCAGGTCCATGGCTACTCTACTATCTGGCTTCACCAAACAAGAAATCATTTAATCTGCCTTCGTCTTTGTCCTCTCATGAGTCTGCTGATCCCAGCTTCTGTCATTCATCTGGGTTATAATAAGGATCATGTATATTGCAGAGTATTAGGTCAGTCGGGAGCAGAGGGGAGTGTCAATGTTATGAGTCTTGTACTAAGACTGCAGCCTGTCATAGCTGTGCTGCTGCCTCCAGCCACATATGCACTCAATTTCCTTTTCCTGGCACTGTATAGAGTGGGAAGATATTGTCAAATAGCTTGATTAATATTTCCTTCATCTTTGACAAAGACAAGAAAAGGAGATGTGGATCTGGGTGTTCTTTCTTTTTTAACCATTGCCAAGTAACAATTGCAGGTACATCTTTTATAACGTGATTTTTTCCTGAATCAAAAGTGAATAGAAAAAACATCAGGTACAGAAATATGCAGGAGCATATTCAGATTTATTCTGCTGTGGAAATAAAATAGGGAAGTAACACTCTCAGCACAGTGTGTTATCAGCCTTCAAAATTCCCACGAGGAAATTATGTAAATCTCTATTCTATCTCTAGTCAAAGTCAACAGACTTGTAGAAGAGTCAAACAAGGGTACTTCCAGATGAATCAAACAAGGGTAATATATGTGGAGGAGCAGTCTATCTGCCTTCCTGATTGCAGGTGTTGTACAATGGACTTCCAGAGGCTGTTCAGGGCAAGGGAAGGAAGAGCTGCACAGACAACCAGTACAGCTGGGAAATAGTTCCAGAAAGCTGGAAAGAAACCCTGCAGTTAATTTGGGGGTTGAGCTATCATTTCTGTGTTTTTAACTATATGCTTGTTAGTGAAATGTCATTTTAATACAGAAATGAAAATAATTTTTTTTCTGAAAAAATGTAAAAATAAAAGAAACTGAGGAGTATTTAGAGGGACAACTTTGTTAAGGTTTTAAACCAGTAGGATTTGATAAATCATTAAGTGTATGTGTGCATCCAGACTAGTGGGTTTTGTACAAAAAGAAGGCTCCAGTCAAAACTTCTCTCCAGGCCAGCAGATGATTTGTTAATAGGAGGGGTGTTTTGCATGCCTGGCTGGAAGTTATGAAAGGGACTCACAGGGCACAGGACAGAAACTGAGGAGGGAGGTTTCTCAGCAGCCCATTGAGAGCAGTGACCCAACACGGGCTGGAGAAAGATGCAAAGACGTGATAACAATACAGCCAAGGATTAGGATCTTTTGGCCCATATGTTTCCTGTAGGTGAATACAAGAACTGAGCAGCTCTGCTCAGAGTTAGCCACCTGTTTACTCAGCATTGCAGAGGACAGCCAGCTTTTCATCATTGATTAGACAGCCAAAAATGTGGCCAACACCTAACTGTGTGCTAATGCCATGCTGCCAGGGTGCAGCATAAGACTCCTCCCACAGAAGGGTCACTGCCAGCAGCAATGCCCCATGTTCCTGTGTGAAGTGTTCCTCCATCCCTCCCTGTAGTCTCTCTGTTCCAGGCCACAGGTCACTCCATGTGTTCTCAGTGCATGGTGGACATTTCCTTCTGCTTTTAGACCATTGTCTCAGCAATCTGTCTCCCCAGCATGGTTTCTCAGGACTTCCCCTTTCTCAACAGTGGTCTGCTCATCACCCCATTGTTTTCACTGGTGAGAAGGTATGAGTGGAGTCATCTTCTCCTTTGGAGATATGGTCCCCAAAACCACTGCCTGCTTGTGCTTTCTGCTCAGAAGAGATGAAATCCCCATCCTTGACCCAAAGCCAAATCTGCAGGGGAAAGGGCTGCTCTGGTCCTACCCATGCCAACCATGCTGCCTGCAGCAAAGACGCAAGAGGCACCATTATATACTGAACAAGCCTTCTGGCTTGTATTTGTACATTCACCCATGGGGGCTTTCAGTCCTTTATTGTATTTATAGATCCCCAGGCTTGGGAATATTGGTTTAAATGAGGCAAATGGTAACAGGTGATGCTAAATCCCAACACCTGCTTTCATAAGCTGTAGCTGTCATCTCTGTTCAGCTGTTCTCCATTCTCCTTCACAACAGGCCTGCCCATTGTAATCAACGTGCAAATTCTCATTGGCTTCATTGGCCAGGTCCAATCTCCCTAGAAAAGCTCAGGGTTAGGAAACCTGCACCACTGACCATAGGGGCACAGACAAAACATGAAAGTCTGTGCGTGGTTGTTGGGCATCATTGCACAACATTTGTGTTCTTCTCTTCTTTTGTTTGACTGCAGGTGGAGGTGTGGCCAACAGCTCTTGGAAGAGGGCCCTGTGCTCTTTTAATATTTTACTTGAGCCTCTTATATCCATAGAAGAGAATGACCTTTTAACTATGTCTCTCATCTAGTTTCATTCTCATGGTCAATGAATCACACCACAAGCTTTGATTGACTGAGTGTGAAAATTACACCATAAGGTCATCTGTCTCTTTGAAAAAGCAGCTGTTCCATTTTTTCTGTCTAATTGAGTCTGTCCTGCTGAGAAGGACATGAAGTTTCTTTCATATTTCGAAGTGATGAGTTCTTTGCATAATTTCAGTGAATTTGGAGTAGGAGAGGGACTGCTTCTATGCTTATTGCTACTTCATTCTCAGAGGAAATGTAGGAGGCTGATTTCATTATCGATGAAATGTAATTCACACAGGCTGCTTAACGGCATTCCTGCCCCATCGTGCTGTGTGGTGATGAGGGCCCTCTATATTTCACCTATTGCTGTCAGGTTGGCATTAGCCTGGACTGCTGCAGAGGCAGTGTTTGAGTTCCCCTGGAGTAAAGAGCACCTGTACAAGAGACAATTCTCCCATTCCTCTTTGGCTGACTAAATGGCAAAATGGTGCCTCGTTATCACATTTCTCTGCAGTAATGTTCAAGGGAGAATGGAGGAGAAAGAAACATAAACAGAACAAAAAAAAAACCCAAAAAAACCCCAAGCCACAACCAAAAAAAAAAAATAAATTCAAGCCCCTCAAAAATCAGAGTGGCTAAAAGACTCTTTCCTTCCCTGTTACTGTTAAGTACAGCCTTGAGCATCCAACTTCTAGCAGGAAACAACCAAAGCTGAATCACAGAAACTTCTTACTGCTCTGCCTATACTCAGGCAAGCTCATAGGTGCAAGTGGTGTCAAGGCAAGACTAAGACTATGACTCAAGCCATTTTGAGATAAGGAAGCAAAACTGCTTCTCCTGGAGTCATAAAAGCAAGACAAGGTCAAATCTATGAAATCTTTATTTAGCTCATTAAATGAAAGCAATACAGACTGTGTAAAACACTTTCTGCAGCTTCTTTACAGAAGTGAAGCTTTTTTCTGATGAAGCTAATAAGCCTCAGTTCCATCCCGGTTTTTATGCAAGGTTTCAGCCAGGTTTGCAGACTATAAAGTGAGCTGCCTCCTGAGTAGAAAAGTAGAGGTTTATGTCTATGTGAGCAATAGTTTTGTGCCTTCCCAGAAAAAGCCCTGTTGCTATTCAGAGCAACTCTTTCCACAGCCAGTACAGTCACTGTTCTGATCAGCGCTATGGTTTATCAGCGAGGACATGAGGGAGACCACTGTGGAGCCAGCCTTACTGTAAGAAGGGGCAACAGGTACTTACCAAGGGTCCCTCTAACCTTAATTCTGCCTCCAGCAGTGTCCACATGCAGAAGTCTAGGAAGAAGCTTAAGCAACTGGATAAATGATCTTTTCCCTATGATATCACTCATTTCATTTTCCTCTCTTTCTTTGAAAAAGAGACATTGCAAACCATTTAGACCATAATTTCTTAACAGCCACATTTTCTCTCTTAGCAACTTCATTGTGAAAATAATTTAGCTCCTGATCCCTCCCTTGCTGCTTGTTCCAGCAAATGTCCCAGCTTCAGTGAGGAGGCAGTTCAGGGCCCAAGCTACACGGAGACCATCAGAGTTGAAGAGCGCCAGGTCCTACTATGGTTTTATCCTGCCATAAAGAAACCTATACTGTTTTATTATTGTCCTTAGCTCAGATTCTTCATCTATGCTCAGTCATAATGCAAGTGGAAAGTTGTATCAGGAAAGTGGAATAGGCTACTAATTTCACCCTGATGCCGTTAGCCACAACATCACTACTGAATTCTCTAGAAATTTAATAGAAGGCCCGAATGTTGCTGGAATCTTTTTTGCTAAAATAATATGAACTTTCTTCTAAGGTCACTGCATTCTTGGGTAGCCAATAAGCTTTGATGTTCATTAATACCTAAAACAAGCCTAAGCTTCAATCAAAGGCGCATTAACTCACATCCTGTTGTTGGGCTCTATGATTGCAAAACTAAAATGACTGAACACAATGTGGCAACATACATGCTTCAGTAAGCACTGCTGCCAACTGTTCTTGGCATAAAATGAGTTGACTCATCTTGAAAATAGGCCTCTGTTCCTTAAAACTGGGGCAGAATGCAAATGCCTGCCTTGCTGACACATCATTACCAGTGTTACTTGTGGGGCACCAATGCACACTCTCAGAAGGGCTCTGCAGAAGATGTGTCCTGCTGAGCTGCTGTATTGCAGTAAGATGAAATCACTTGTATGATCAGATAAACCTGTAGACTACGAGTAAACCTGATGCAGACTACGAGTATTTTGGGAGGTCTGTCTGTGTAAACAATCTGTCTGGGCTGAGCTCATTCTTTCTGGAAAGTAAAATACTGCATACTGATTTTGTCGGTTCCTTGGGGATGTGCACTCCATTATCCTAACCTTGAAACTAACAGGTGTCACGAGACAGAAAGCTTGTAAGGGAGAAGAGCAGTTTGTGTGTGGGGAAGGATTACTAATGAATAGTGTTCTCCTGAAAAGGCTTGCTCTGGACACTGGATACATTGCTTTTCATTTCTTTGTAATCTTAGCTAAGTTATACTATGTGAGAGAATAGATTTACATTTTCCCACTCGGTTTTATGCAAAGGGGATGGTAACTATTCAGTTTTTGACTGATTTTCCTTCATTATTTCATGTCACAAGAGGCTACAAATGTAAGATGATAATGCAGAAGGTCTGTAACTGGACCTGTGCTAAGTGCTGGGTTGAGCTGGATATGGCACACATTAGCTCCCTGTGCATGGAAGTTCTGTAAAGCTATTTTGGAGGTGTACAGCACCCCTTTCTTCACAGCAAAGCTATACACCTTAACACATGTTATTATTCTGAATAATATGATCCTAACTGAGAAGCAAGAGAGATAGAAATGACCCTCTGTTGTTCTGTAGACTTGCACCCAAATCCCTGTCTTAAATGTTGGAAGAGATCTGATTTTAGCCAAATCCTGCTGGCACTCTGTGAAAAATCTGTTATTCTGAATAATAATAATGACCATACTAATCATATATAAATTCCTAGTAGGTTAGAGACATTAAAGAAAGGAAAAAATAAAAGAAAAAAAAAGAAGAGAAAAATAGGAAAAAAAAAAGAAAAAAGAAAAAAGAAAAAAGAAAAAAGAAAAAAGAAAAAAGAAAAAAGAAGAAAAGGAAAGAAAAAAGAAAAAAGGAAAAAAGAAAAAAAAATAAAAAAGAAAAAAAGGAAGAAAGGACAGGTAAGGATCCAAATGTAAGTTGGCTAAAATGAGAATTGCCTTTCCTACCCTAGACCCTTAGATTCAGGGCAGTCTTTTTCCCCAACCTGGACTAGGATGTCTCGGTAAACCTTTGCTAACCTTTCCTCCCTTTCCCCTCTGCTCCATCATCCCAGTATGAGGAAGGCTTAGTATCACTGGCTTGGTGCAAACAGGTTTTCACATAAAAGGTCTGAGACTGGGAAGTGGCAAATAGCTGGGCACTCATCCCACTGGCTGGAGCAGTGGTGTGCTGCAGAGCTCAGATAACGAGCAACTGCCTTTAAAGGCACTAGTTTCCTAGATAGTTTTTGGTTAGTGCTCCTTACTCAGCTGGCAGTACAGGGAGAGACTGCTGGATGGGTCTCATAGGAGCTGGAGTGTTACTCACGCCTGCTCTTTCTGGGAAATCTGATGTTTGGGCCTTAGAGCTCATTTTATGCACTGCCATGTGTTTTTGAACCCATACGGTGTTGTGGACCTCTTGAACCGTGACTAGGGCAGACTGAACTCAGTAGCTCAGGATGATCTTTTCAGACTTCCCTTTCCCCCAGGTAAAAGTAACTGCAGCAGCAAACAAGAAAATGGATGGAGAACAGAAAAGAGGACTGCAGGCACTGAGATGCCTTTATGGCAATTTATAGAAATTTTGTGGCAATTCATAGAAAAAGTCTTTGGCTTCCAGCTCGCAGCTAGTGAGGTTAAGCATGATGATTTTTTAAAATTTAATGCTGGACTGTGCTTTTCCACTCATGGCATACCACTGCCCAGAGATTTGGCAAGAGGAGGCTCTGCAACAGTCACCCAGGACAGGCAAGCATTGCTTATTTAATAAAGAGTAAAGTCGTATTTAAAGTCGTAAAGGGTATTTATCCTGCATGCTATCACGCACATGCTGGGCAGTGTGAGCATAGTTATATAAACTCCTGGAGAATTTTCTCTAATTTGGGACAGAGTCCAGGCAGTTTTACACCAGGGCTGCAGAACAGCCAAACTCAGCCTCCTTGTCAAGGCCAGTGCCATTCTGGCCCCTCCAACCCTCCCACCAGAAATGCACACCAAGGCTTGGTATGGGTCTCCTTGGAGAGGCCTCCTGCACTGTGGTTGGGTGATTCCTAAAGGATGCACAGTGCTCTGTCCCTGGCAAAAGTGCGGAGTCAACCTGCTGGTGCAGAAGTGTTTGGGGAGGGCAAGTGCAGCTTTCTGGATGATTCAGAGGTGTTGACACACCATGGTGGCAGGTTAAGATTGATCTCTGTAGCTGCTTTCCCTGTTTTCCTTCAGGGAGCCATGTCCCCGATGCAGGGGTGACAGGAAGGCTCGTGAGTCAGCTCCTAACCCACCAGAGCCCTCGGTCCAGCGTGTTATGGGAAGTGCCATTGACCCGGGGTCACGCTCTGAAGCTCTACTGTAAACTGCAGCTGCGTAGGAGCTGATTCACATCCCTTTCATCTCTTTCTGATGAAACTTTCAGAAACAATTTTTGTGTTTTTCCTTCATCTTCCGTTGCTTGTGGGTCAGCCTGAAATCAGGAATTAAATGCTCCTGCAGAAGCAGAAGAGGATGCTCCAGTACACCTGCCTGAGCGAAGGTGTTTCTTTTCCTTGGTCTGATTGTCCTCATGTGTCAGTCTGACAGCTGGGTTATGACCTAAAATCTGAGCCTGATGGATGAGCTTCAAAGAAGTTGTCTGTGCTTTAGAGAGAGTCTTTCTATTAAATAGAAACACATGTCCAATCCACTCTGAAATTTCAGTCCAAGACTTGCTTTTGTTGGGCATTTCTCTGGGCTTTGAGGGATGGACCAGCAAAGAGAAATGGCCTGATTCTCTTCAAAGACAATAAATTTCTAGACACTGTGGTGTAGCAGTGAGAACGAAACCCAACTTTTTTTTTTATTTATTCTTGATTTTAGAATGGTATTCAAAGACCTCAGCTGACAAGAACCACTGCACAAGTACATAGTGGAAACCACCTTTCTTGCAAAGAACTTCAAGCTGATGGCCAGTGAGAGCATTACTACTTCATATTAATGAAATTCTGCCAGGGGAAGGAACCAAGCCACACAGAGGAAGGAATCAGCTTATCTCATATGAGCTACCTAGTTTAGCTATTCAAAGAAATTAGCTACTTTTGATGGTGACTTACCTTAAGTTTAGATCAGTGTTGAAGGCCAATGTTTGCACCTCTCCACTGACAGAGGAGGAAAGCCTGCTTGACTGGCATAGACCAGGTCAAACGGTCTGATTTTAAGGTGGATAAATTCAAGTGAGATGAATCCCAGCCTTGTCTTTATTTTCACTGCAGCAGGGCTAAGAGCTCTAATTGGAGCACTCTCAAAGGGCAATATGTACTCTTGCTCTGTCATCTGTCAGCACTTGGTTCCTTTAGTAGCCTTTGCATAGTGTTCAGATCCTTCCAAGAAAACATTTTTTGTCCTCTCCATCAAAAGCAACATCAGAAAATTTTAATCATGTCTTGGTGTCAGTAAGGCTTTGACACGGTCTTACATCACAGGCCACTGAAATACTGTCAAGATGAATCTGTAGTAAGATGGGCACCAGAATACCTTAGAAAAGTGAAGTCAGATGTTAGTCACCAATGTTTTGCTGTCTAATTGAAGACTACATTGTGTGAGATTTGACAGGTGTCCACCCATCCATCCATCCTAGGGGTGATGAAATGGAGAGTATTTAGTCAAGGGCTGAGAGTCTGGAAGGGACTGGCCAGATGAGTGATATTTCAAGGAATTGTGACAAATCAAAGCACTAGTTTTAAATAGCTAGCTAAGTGAGACATAGGCTTAGGAAGAATCAGTTGCAGGTATGGAAATGAACATGTAGGAATCAATTCTGATGAAAAATATGTGAGAGAGTTAATAATGCATCAAAAACTGAAGTGCTACACTGATGAGAAAAAAACCAAACCAAATCATCAAGTGAGGACACTTAAATGGGAAGTTTTTAATGTAAACCTAAGCTAATACAGCTGTTCACTTCACTTAATGAGGGGTGGAAGAGTCCTAAGGGAAACTAACAAAGATATTCCAGAAAACATAACCCATTAAAAAAAAAAAAGAACTGGTACTGCACAACCCAGAGGAGGAAAATCTTAAGGAAATGCAGGCTGCAGTCTTCAAGCATGTAAAAGATCATCACAAACATGGTGATGGTTGATTTCATGCCCCACACATATTCTGCCTTAGGTGAACAAGGAGCAAGAAGATGAGATTACAGCAGAGGAAATAGAGCACAGATGTTTGAGCTGCAGAGTACTTCAAGAGACCAAGCAGCTTTAATCACTGGCAATTTTTATTAATGCGATCTTTTCAACCCTATATTCTAGGAATCTGTGATCTTATCCACTTTATGGTGAATGAACACACATAACCAAGTGCCTGGAATAATTTTCAGA
This sequence comes from Aleadryas rufinucha, assembly GCA_013397815.1. Classification (NCBI taxonomy): domain Eukaryota; kingdom Metazoa; phylum Chordata; class Aves; order Passeriformes; genus Aleadryas; species Aleadryas rufinucha. Next base: position 315,380 of record VZTH01012257.1, read on the forward strand.
AAAGAGCAATTTTTCAGCAATGGCAGCTCTTCTTTCTGGTTGCTCTAATCTTCACTAGAACTTACATCTCTACCCCCTCCACATTTCCCTAGTTGCGAGAAAGAGTGATTTGGCCTAGCTTGAAGCCTGCATTTTAGCTTAAAGAGGTCAAACACTGCTCATACTGTCCATGTGCACATGATAGCCTTTGAGACTTTTTGGCAGAGCATTTGGCAGGCAGTGCAGACCCTCTCCATCTTGGGGCTCAACTTCCCCAGAATAATTTCATCATCTCTTCAAGTAAAATAAAAGCAGTTCTGGGGGTGGGGCTGAGGAGTGGTTGTTAAAATCTCTCTTTCCTCAGTGTAAGCAGCATCTTTATGAGGACAGCGAAGTACTACCAGCTGGAGAATTAATTTAGAAATTTCCTTTTATGGAAGAAGTCTTTTTCTATCACTACCAAAGAGAAGCTTTTAAAGAAGAGCACTAATTTGAAAAGCTTACTGTTTCCTTTTAGGCTGCAGATTCAGTCTAAATAAAGAGCATCTTCCCATTGCAGTGCAGACATTTTCAAGTGCACTGATAGCAACAGGGAGATTTTGGTTATCAGTGAATCTGTCTGTGTTTTATTCTCCTAACAAAATAATTTTGTTGTTCAACATTAAACATCCATATCAGATGGGAGGAATCTAATTCTCCTCACTGGGGACAGATCCAGCTGTGCCGGTGGATGGAGGAGAGGGGGGAGGCAGAAACAGGGTGAGCTGTGTAACTGAATGGCCACAGCTACTCCGTGCAGCTGAGGGGGGGCTGTGCAGGATGCAGCAGCAATGCTAATGCGAGGAGGGGAGACTCCAACCACCTTCACTCCCTTGTCCTCAGTGTGTCTGTACCTGGTTGTGAGCCTCCAGGCAGCCCACCTGCTACTCACAGGTACTAATGCTGCTTGCTCTGTGCAATCCTGTGCCAGAGTAGGAATCCTGTTTCTAAAGGTAAGACACTAGATTTTGGTTTGGATTCTCATTTTGCCAAGAATGGTGATTTGCTTTTGATTTTTCTACAGGTCTCTTATGCCTGACTGTCTCAGCCTGTATTTTGCCTTTTCTCTATCCTTGTTTGTATTTGCCATTAGACTAGTATTTTCACAATCTTTGCTGGTTTGGGACCTAGTGACAATTTTAGGAGGTGTCTACCACCCAGAACTCCAGGTGACATCAGCTGTAACTGAGTGGAACAGAAACTGGGGCTAATCCATGCAAGAAGCTTACAGACTATGTCAGGTTCAATGCCTGCTGTGTCCTTAATGTTCTATATCTCTCCAGCCCTAGGTGAGGCTGTCACCTCCTTCCTAGTTCATAGAAGACCTGGATTCAGACAGACAAAACATTTCCTTTTGAATGATCTGGAATGATTTTTTGTGGGCTGGCACGGACACAGGTTTCTGCTATGCCTTAGCCTGATGTTGTAGACATTTTCAACTAAAGCAACAACCTGTTTCAAAGAAGTTTGACTCATTTAATTGGTGCAGAGGATCACTGCCCAATTTCCGTTCTCCTAAGGAAGGTTTTTTGCTCATTTCACTTTATGTCACCAAACCATGAACTTGTCAAATTCCGCTGCTTCATTGTAATTACGACATGGGCATGAGAAATCATTCACAGAGTCAAAGGCAGAGATGTGGCTCCATAAATACATTTGTCAAACTGACCTCAAGCTGGCAGACTGGCAGTACCAGTGCCAAAAAATATTTAGCAGGTGCAAGCATGCCAGCCACTTCTGGTATGCAGTATGTTTCTTTAGCAAGTAAATGGCTCTGTGTGCTGCTTCAGTATCTGCGGACAACTCTCTTGTGTGCTTCTATTTATTTGCCATGGTATTTTGACTGATGCTATGCAGAGCTGCACTTGACAGCCAAACACCTCACAAACCAATTCTCTCTTCTCTTTTTTCACTTGTTCCCTAACTGCAAAGTTTGTACTTTTTATCTTTTTCCAAGTGACTGGGATCCACTCTAACTTCAGAGAATCGAACATTTGACATAAAGAGAATTGAATTCATGCTAAAAGCCAGAGTACAAGCAAGAGAGCAAACAGGCCTACCAGACAGACCCAGGGGAGGCAGGACGGGGAGAAAAAAAGCAATGAAGAGCCAGGATAAGAAATAGATGATGCATAAGTGATTGCAGCAATACATCTTCTACAATGTAAAAAAAAATCACTCTTGATAGTGAGGGGGAACCTTGATTAAATGGACACAGGGGGAAAAAAAAGGAAAAAGACATTAAGACAAGTCAACAAGAAGCATAAAGTCATGTATTTGAGACATGTTTACTGGTATTCTTTATATATCAGCATATTTATTTAAGCAAGTTGGTTGTGTTTCACTCTTTTTTCAGCCTGGAAAGAGAAGGACAGAGGGCTATTAAAGCACAAGACAGCTAGGGTAACAAATGGATATGGAGCCTGCAGAGCACTGGCTTTGAGCATACTCTGGCCTCTGAAGACTTCACACACATATAATGAGATAATGAGATGCATGTGAAAGGTTTTGGTTTCATTTGTTTTGGTTTGGTTTTTTTGGTGTTAACAACAGTGATTTTCTTTGTCTTCTTGCAAGCCCAAGGGATTTTTGACATCCATATGTCAGGTTTGCTGCCATTGTGAAGAAGAAAAGGGGAAGGAAACCCAGGAAATAATGGCAGAGGGCCAGTCATAGAGTCAAAGCAAAGGAAGCGGCATTAGAAGCTGTAAAAGCAGGATGGGACTGTAGGCATCACAAAATCCAGCTTGTCTGAATCCAGACCAAACTCATCTGAAATGTTCCCAAGGTGCTTCCTAGTAGTTTAATGCTTGGAGTGACTAAGACTGCAATTCACTGGGCACTGTAACCTGGTATAAGATGACTTTCTTGCTGAAAGAAACTGATGTTGTGCTTGTTGGCAGGTGAAGTTTCCTTTCTCACATGGAACCAGCAGGAACAGAAAAGTGGGAACAGAAGGGGAATATCTGGAAAACATGAAAGGTACTTTGTTCAAATCCAGATCCAATTGGGAATGAGACAATTGCTTCTTCTACATGTCTCTCATCCAATAATACTGGAGCATAAAGGCTGGCTTGACTTTTTTTTTTTTATTGCTAATACTGTTTGAAAGAAGCTGTCCTTGCAGTTCGCCTGTGTGAAAAAAGCACAGAACTGATATGCAGCCTTGTGCCATTGGATCTAAAACCAGAGTCAATGGTCCTCACAGAAATAAACTGAAGGCATGAATGAATAAACGGGATTGCAACAAACTGGGGAATAATGGAAGAGCGGAGTTCCTATTGTTGCTTAGACCAGATTGCAGAGGCCTGCACCTCACTCAGCTCCACCCCCTCCTGCAGCAACAAAACCATCTTGGAAGCCTAGAGTACGGCACATTATGGGGACATCTGTCAGAAACTACACCCAAGCTGTTGTGGATGAATGCCAGATGGATAAGGTTGGTCACAGTCAATAAAAATGCGTGGAAGATAATTTAATTATTCCATGAAGAGAAACACAGAACAAAGCTTTCCTTCCTACACATGGGGTCTGTAAAAAGCCTTTAGAGCCAGGCATCCCCATTCCCCTCTGCAGCATGCAGACTCAGGGACAAGATTTCCCTTCTCCCCTTTCCACCTTCAGGCTCATTCCTGTCATTTCTTCTGTTCGGCAGCCTGGCACTGATGGGGTTTGGAGGGGGCAAGCACCTGGCCTTGGCACTGGGGAGGTGCACATCTGTGCTCACGAGAGAACATGAAATCAGGCTTCCCATTCCCTGTCCAAATCCCCTCACCAGCAGGATGCTGTACAGAACTTGACCATGAGTCCTTCTGCCCACAGCTTGCTTGGAGGAAAACCAGAAATACTCCTGGCGTCTCAGGGAGAGAGGCTTGCTGGGAGGATTTTTGCAGGCTGCTGTTATACTCAGATACCTGTAACCCGCCTAACCAACACAAAAGGGCTCTTTGAATCCCATTCTTGTTATCTCTGTGGCTTCGATAACATCAGTGGGTTTATGCCCACCTAACTTTTTTTTTTATGAACGCATAAGATACAGAAGACATTTTTACAGAGTGCAATTAATGTCATCCATGCCAGAAACTGCAGTGGCATAATTACTGTAATAAAAATCCCATACTTGTTTCTAATTTTAATATTGCCTAATCTCTGGCTGTAAAACTGCATATTGTGATGATTGGAGCACATATCACGTTTTTTTTTAAATTATGTTGCTGTTCACCATTGGCATTTACAAAGTTTTTCTACACAGTCACTATTTTTTCATCCTACTCTTAAGGCTGCCTAAGAGCTGCACATTCCTTTGTCAACATTTCTGGAGCAAATGTGCTCCTCTATTTCTAAGGACCATGGTAACGCCTGCTTCAGAAAGTTCATATGTGGAATCTGGTGAATATTTCACAGATGTGGAGCAGGACCTCCCTATCAGCCATTGGATCTGACCAGATGAAATTTAGAACATCTGCTGTTCCTAGTCAGGCACAGCTTTCTGTTATTCCAGCTGTTGCTGAGCATGCATTAAGCACTTCCAATTAGTTCAACCTCCTCCTAATGTTACAGCAGCTTGTTTTTTTTCTGCCAGAGAAGAAATATTTTTCAAACCCAGAAGATTTATTTGTAGCTGTAGATGTTGATACACCCTGTAATGGGCTTTCAGATTTTAGGCCAAAATACCAGAAGCCCCAACTGTCAATAAGAGTAACAGATTGCATGGCATCACCCTTCTCCAAAATTCAAAGAGTGCTATAAATGGGTACTGAATTCCCTCTTCCGCACTTAGGAAGAATGAATAATGGAAAGGATTAAGACTAGAAACAGCCTGCTGTAAATTAAGATGGAGAAACCCAAAACTTTTGCCCTGGGATCTACTAGACAATGCTGCTTACTATCAGCTACTTTTAGCTGATGTATGTTTTGCTTCAGCTCCATTGAGTTCCCACCACAGTTTGTTGCTGCAGCAGACACGCAGGGCTCATTTTAGCCTCACTGTGGTACTTCAGTTTAGAGGGCTGTGGATTGGAGTGGGTTTAAAGAAAAGACAAGTGCTGGTACAGACCTTTCAGCAATGTTCCCCATCTCTAATTCAGCGTGACACTCTCTCCCAGAGCTTCACAGCATCCCATCTCCCAGAGGTTTTCCTGGTTAGAGCCTGTGGCCAGCAGCGCTATAAAAACTGTGCCTTTGATTTAGAGGGACATGAAGACTTTTAATAAGGTCATTTTTTCTTGTTAGTGTCTCTGTCAAGAAAATGAGGCATCATATTTTAATGGCCAATATATTTTGTTAATTATGGCATTTCATTATTTTTCTCTGACCTTGTCAACAGCCAGCATTTTGATTGTGTATATACATTAAATGCATTAATGCCTCTCTTTCTAATAATCCAAACTGTCAAGCAGGGGTTCAATAGTCAGGCAGCGACTCTGTGGAATAATGAAAAGATCAAAGCAGTGCCATGAACTTCCCCAGTTTGTGCAGCATACAAGGCAATCACTTTGTAATATTTCATTTCTGTGGCAACAGCTGGAGGAGGGCACCAGCCTCCTCTCTGCACAGAGACCTGCACAAAGAGCAGCAAAGTAAGCTCAAGCAGTTTTCACTAGCACCATGGCAAACAAAAGCAGCCAGCAATAAATGGCACAGAGACACAAGGTCGGAGGATATGGCCTTCTCTGCATTGTCAGGGAAATGGGAACACTCTCCCTGATGTGGGAGAATGGAGTACTGTGCAGGGGGCTTCTTACAACACAGCTACACATCTAAAATAGTTTTGCTTCAATTAATTACTTTGTGTCCTTCTCCCTTTCTGTGTCCAGCTCCTCTCCTCCTTTGTCAAAACCTGAAGCAAAGAAAAACCCTGAAAAATCTCAAAAACTATTGTCTTTTTTTTATTAAATACTTCTCTGAAAGTGCACCGATTTGTGCACTTTTTGCCTGAGAATATTTTCTCCTGATGATTCTTCTTCATTTTCCTTGGTTTTTATTTTGTCTATTATGCTGGAGAAATCAGTGCCACTTTGATAAAGTGCGAAGTTGTGGTGGCTTGTCAACAATTCATCATTTGATCCTTTGGTCAGTATGGCTCATTATCTGTGTAGGAGAGGTGGTGTCTTCTACCTAGTGCGAGTTTCTTGTGGGGAAAAAAGCCAAACACATCTAGCATCTGTTATGGCTTTCCTTCCCAGTGTTTGGGATTATAAATAGCTATTAGCACACATTTTTTCTGCATTTTTTTACTAAGTACAAACAGGCAAACACAGACCTGACTGTGGGGCTCACTTACAGCAGTCTTACTGGACTAATTGAAAACAAAGCAATGGAATGATAACGTTAAGGTTATAATTAAGCCAGAATCTATAAATCAATGGGTTCACATTATCCAGCCAGTAAATTCATCACGCGTGTAATGAAATCTTATTGTGAAGTTAACACTAGAAGTAAAGGGGTTGTAGTAGTTTGTCTTCAGAGGGTTTATGGTGGAGCCACCTTCCTTCCAGAGTCAGCCCACCAGCGGGGATGGCTCGTATGGTGAGTGCCCTGAGCCTACTGACAGAAAAGAACTATTGACATGAAAAACCCAAAGCAACACAGCACCAGTTTCAATTCAATTTGCACCAGTTTCCTCAGAGCCTGGTCAAGGGATGGTGCCTGGCTGGTGAAAATCCCACATGGCTTTGCACAGTCAACAGCTCCACTTCAACAGTCTCGGTTGATGTGGTTTTGCTCCAGTTTATCCTGTTCCATAGAACAATACAAGTTTTCCCCAGCAATGAATCAATCAATGTTTGTAGTAGCTTTTGTATAATGTTACTTCTTAATTCAGAAGCTAATGATTAGCATGATGGCACCTTGGTGTTTGTTTCTGGGAACCAATTCTCTTGTAATGCACACCCACATGCACACTTCGTGAAGGTGTCTCTTCATTAAAGAAATGTCTCTTCATTAAACAAATGCCTGTATTCCTTCTGCTCAGAGACTCGGGAGCTGTGACCTCTCCCATGGCAGTCACTGATTGCTGTTTGGAATTGGGAGACAGAGGCTCTGCTGAGTTTAATTCCACGATGAACTGGCTACACCAGAAGACACATTGATAACTGTTTCTCTTCTGCTCCACCTTTGCTGTTATAGGGATTGATTCTCGTTACATTGAGCCCATCTTTAGAGGCGCTTCCAATTTTCAGTGCTATGCCCCATGTGCAAGTCATGCCTGGTTACAGGTCCTTCTTAGATGTCATTCATCCCAATAGTCCTCTCTCCTCATCTCACCTGAAGTCAAAAGCACAGATTTCTTGGCTGATGGAGCACTGCAGTGACTGCACCAGGCTGAATGTAAATCCCCAGTGTTGATGTGGCCTCTCCATCAAAGCTGGCTCTGCCACTGCCCCAAGGCTGGGAGTGGCACAGCAGTGGCTCCATGAAAACAGAAGAGCCAGCAGCAAGCAGGAGAGGGGCAGAGGCCTCACTGGGAGGTGGTGAGGAGCAAGGGGTTGTGCTGGCATGGCTGGGTAGCAGATCAAAAGTGGAGTCTGGAGGAGGTTTATACCGCCCATGTTTGGGTAGCCGTGTCGTGGTCTGGAGTGAGCAGCTTCCAGGGGGCAGAGAAATGTAAGTGGAGCTGGAGACAGTCCCTCATAGCCTGCTCCTCACTCTGAGGTTGCAGGTGGAAGTGCTGTCCAGGAATGCAGGGAAGAAGCTCTTCTGGGGCCATCAGAGCCCTTGCAGTACCTCTCCACACAGGATAAACAGCCTTTTGTCCAATATCCTGCACCACCTGTCGTGTCCCTCAGTATGGTCTGAGTCACATTTCAGATCCAGTGACTATCCCTTTAGTTCCCTCTATTATTAGTTTGGTTTATTTTGGTTTGAGCCATGATGCAGAAGTCATATTTGCCTTGGGAGTGTCCTCTTTCCGCCCCATCATCACCACTCCCCCAACAGCTGTTTCTAATCTCCCTGTTTTGTTTTTAATCTCCTTTTGGGGGTAGAGTGATACTATTTACCACCCTCTCAACAAGGCAGCTACTGCCAATGCAGGGGTATGTGTTACTTGCATTCATCACGAGGAGGAGCTATGCAGAGCCAAATACAGGCTTGGGAGAGGCAAAAATTATTCCAGCCCAGCATGTGAGTCAGGTTAGTGCAAGGGAAAGTGGCACTTTGCTGCTGACAACAGCACATGGAAAGTACTCTAGAAATGCAACTAAAATATTCCCTTGCGTGTACTGGTAAAAATCCAGGGGACTGTAAGCAAAAGTTACTTCTTCAATAAGGAAAAATGCCAAGTCTTGCAGGTTGGGAGAAATAACATACCCATGTACCAACATGTGCTGAGGGTGGATCAGCTGGAAAGAAGCTTTTCTGAGAAGAACCTTGGGGTCCTGGTGAACAGTATGAACATTCAGCATGCCCTCACAGCAAGAAAAGCCAGTCTTACTCTGGATTGCATTAGGAGAGAGATGATCCTTCCCCTTTGCTTGGTGGTGGTGAAGCCTCTCCTGGAATGCTTTGTCCAGTTCAAGGCTCCCCAGTAAAAGAGAGCCATGGACACACTGGAGAGAGTCAAGTGGAGGGCCACTAAGATGACTGTTATACTGGAACACCTCTCCTGTGAGGAGAGGCTATGAGAGCTGGAACTGTTCAGCTTGGAGAAGAGAAAGCTCAGGGAAGGAGATCTCATCAATGTGTAATTGATGTACCTGGTGGGAGAGACTGAAGATAAGGGAGACAGACTCTTAGTGGTGCCCAAAGACAGGGGAATAGGCAGTGGGCACAAATTATGCATGAAATGCCATTTGAACACAAGAAAACACTTTTTTACAGTGAGGGTGGTCAAACACTGATGCAGTTTATCCATGGGGGTTGTGGAGTCTCCATCCCTGCAAAAATTCAAAACCCAACTGGACATTTCCTGGAGCGGACTGATGTAGCTGTTCCTGCTTGATCAGGGGGGCTTAGACCCAGATGACTTCCAGAGATCCTTCCAACCTCAACCATTCTCTGATGCCAGGCTTTTTCCTGCTTGCCAGAAGGGGCTTTTGGCGTAGGCCGTAGAGGGAGGTTTCACTATTTCAGACAAATTATTTCTTTCCCAATGTTCTTGTAATCAGTCCATTTATGCTTTTTCTAATTTTGCCATCAGCTTGGCTGGTAGCAAGGTGCTTAAAGAAAAGTCTCCACTGATAAAGGCAAAAAAGTACACGTCTCATTTCTCAGACAAAATAACCAAAATGCCAGGGCATGCTTGGAAAATGTGAGGCCAGAAAGTACTATCACAAAAGTTGCACAGATGGAGTATACCTGCCTAACAGCTAGAACACCCATTTTGCAGAGCTTATTCAGGCAAGGACCATGTCCAAATCAGTGGCATTTTGCCAGAAAAAGGGGTAGGTCCTTGCAGTTATTTTTCAGCATAGTCTGACATTAAACCATCTTTGGCTAATCTGGGCTGCCATCTCACTACATATTTTGAACCAAATAAGTGATTTTCATTCAACAAAATCCCATTGACTTCAATGACTCAGTGAAGAAAAACCCCCAAACTTGTTTCAGGGGCTTCGAATTTTTTTCAGCCTGGAAGAATATAAGCACTGACGTTTGCTCTACTTAGAGAATGTGCAGTAAATCTACACTGAAAATGTCAGTTCTCCTTACCCAGCTGAAACAGAGAAAGCAGCAGAAGCAACTGCAATTGTGTGCACTGTTCTCTCCACCCTCTACACAACTTGGTTACTTGATTTGCAGAAGAAATTGCCCTTAAGTAAATGTGAAAGCAAAGGTTTTGACAACAGGTACAGCTCAGTTTTAGAATGAAAACAAGGAGGAGAGGGAAGGGGAATGGAGAGGAAGAAAGGAAGGACGGGGAGAGGGAAGGGAAGGAGAAGGGAGGGAGGGAGTGGAGTAACACTTCGTTGGATATTTTTTAAAGCAACAAAGTAAGGGCTTTAACACTAACCTAAGAATCCATTTTGTGCAGGTAATTTCCACTAAACAGGAAGTGATTTTGACGATGTGGTGACTTTGCAATAGTGATATTCAAGCTAACGTAAAATGGTACGTTCATGCCATCTAAAGTGCTGAACATCTCCTCCTCCAGGTGGTGGGGCAGAGCCCAAAATCTGCAACTACCACCAGCTCTGCTGGTATTCATATAAACTAAAAGCAGGGACAAATTAAAAACAGAATATCTTGATCCTTAGAAGAGTAGGAAAATAGAAAAAATCTTAAATGAGCAGTAGAACAAGCTAAGGCAGATTCACAGTCAAAATTAATCTGGTACTATGATGAAAAAATTTTAACTAGAAAAGACAGTCTAGGGCTACTACTGGACCTTGTCCAGAGTTTATTTCTAAACATGTCAAATTGATCAGCTTATACATTTAGTAAAGCCTTTGAATTAAAAAAACAATCAATACTTCAGTTTCTTCTCAGAGGTAAACAGTGTTCTCTACTGATAAAGAAAAATAAGTGTATACATTACAGGATATGTCTGGTCTATCTGAGGTTGGGCAAAATGTAAAATTTTCTATTCTAGAGTCATTAAGGAGGAATATCTTTAAATTAAAAGTTAATATAGTTTATTCTTTTAGAGGAATATTCCTTTTATGGGAATAATCTCCTCTGGCATCCTTATTATGTATCTTAGAATAAAAGAAAAATTAAAAATGGGTATATGTACAAGCTAACAGCTTTTGTTAGTCAATATAAGCATCCAGAAATCTGAATATTTACCAGACTGTCGTAAAACTGGGAAGAGGGACAAGAATCTCTAGAAGAAATATTTTCCAGACTCTGTAATGAAATCGCCCATTTTGACAAGAGTTGTGGCTATTACTTTCTGCTGTATATAAAGAAGCTCATCGCTTCACTGATGCCAAGGCTTGCTGTCAGAGATGTGAATGCACCATTTATTAAAGAAGGTAAAGCCAGAGAAGAGAGGCTGAGCTAAATCAGTGGCCCTTCTCCTGGAGTCTGATTTATGTTAGTGACTGGAAGCTCCTGCTGGCTGTGTCAAACCCTTCCCATGTTGGCTCTGTCAAATGCAGGATTTGTTCCCAGATGGACAGGACGGTGCAGGCAGGTGGGTCGGAGGTCAGCTGTGCTTCAAGCCATGACGGATAGGAAATCCTCTTTTTCAGCATGTGCAAAGCATTAGCTCCTATTTTCTAAAAGTTATAAAGAATGAATCACAGTACCTATATTAAAAGAGGTTGAAAGACAGCACACACTGATCCATGTAGGCTTCTGTATTCCACTGTCTGTAGCTGTATTGAATCAGCAGGCATCCCCCCTGTTTTCCCCTGTCGCTGGTGACATGCAGCCCCCACTGCAGTGGTTGCTAATGGTGACTGCTGTAGCTCAGGCAGATCAAGGCACCTCAAAGAGCTCTTTCGGTGCTGCACTCGCTCATCTGCTTCAGGGCTCACAGTTCACCAGATACTGGCTTTGGGGTCATTGAGAGAAATATTTGCTTTTCTTTCTTTGTTCTATCAAGATTATTTTCTGGCTCTTCCAAGTGAGCATTATGTCTTATGGTGGAGAGAACAAAATAAACCTGTGACTTCAAGCAACCATGGAGCGATCTGTATTTTTCAAGGGTGATTTAATAAGGAGTAGGAGCTAAAAATAACATGCAAACCCCTCATTTCTGAGGCATAGGGAAAGGCTGATGGTGGTGTTCCAGGGCAGTCCTACTTCCAGGGGAAAAAGGAGTTTTTACTCAGTCCTGTCACTAGTTCCTCGCTTGATCATTGCCCTATATCCAGAGCTGCTACGAGACTAATTCTTATAAAATTGCCTTGGGTCCTGAAACTTATTCCAGAAGCATAAGGTAATATTGCTTCTGTGTCATATTAATGAAAGAAGAATATGGACAATGCATCCAGCAGCACAAATGTCTTACTGTGTTTGACTTAGCATACCCTGAATTCAGTATTATTAATTTTTAGTGGGTTTCTAAATGCTAGTTATGAAAAAAATTCTCTCTTCACTTTTTTTTCACTTACAGGGCAAAATTCAAGATATGCTTTGACTCAGCCTTCCTTTCTGTCACACACACAGAGACAGGCATAGCCAGGGTCTGAGGAGTGTTTGCTGTCAATGAGAGGTGTTATGTCGGACAGTATTGGCACAGTCTAAGAACCAGAACAGATGTGTTCTATTGACAGGAGAGATTTTTCTTACTTTGCAGCAAAGACATTTACACTGGGGTTTACAAAAGGATTTGAGAGAGTTAGGTGCCCAAATCCCATCAGAGCTTAGGTGGAGCTGGGGGCCTTGCTGCCTCTGGTTCTGCTGCATAAAATGGTGCATGCATGAATGCACTTCACTGATGTCACCAGCCATAATGTGTCCCCAGATCAGTGACAATGCTTGAAATAGTGGGTTGACCTCTTCTTGATCGAGAACCTTTTTGCTCCAGTGAATTCTTCTGATGCACTCAGCCTGGTATAAATCATCTGTAGGGCCTTTGCACTGCTTCTTTCCACTTATTTTTTTTCAGTATGGACATGTGTGAGTGGAGAGAAGAAACAGGGAGACTGAAGGATTCAGGAAGAGCAGGGAATGCCTGGGCAAAGGATAGACCAAAGAAAAAGGGGCTCTGCAGGGCAGATCTGGGAAGGCCAGGGGAAAGTATGATTTCAAAGCCAGGCAAATGAATATTTTATGAAGGCAGTGATCCTTCCACTGCAGGGCTGTGGATTTCATAACATGTTAGGTACAGTTAGCTATCCATGCACTACTGCCAGGCTCCTGGGTGAAAGAGCAACACACTTAACTGTGTTTAATAAGGTGTAGGAGGCATTAGAGAGTGAATGAAGAACGTTTACAAACTGATACAGTCTGAAAGATGTGTCCAGCTGATGGTAATTTATGCATCTTCTGCCTCACATTGCTTAACACAGAGTAAAGGAAAGGCAGAGCCAGGAGGCCGAAGTGTGGAGAGAATGTGATTAAGGGAGGTGAAGTGCTGTGTCCATAGGGTTGTATGATGCCCCTCTCTCTGCCAGGTTAGTGTCCCCAGGCTCACGTTCAGCTATAGCAGAGCTGAATGACGCCTGGGGCATTCCACAGTCTCCTGTGATTACAACTGCTGTAACTTCAGTGTGGCTTTGCATCTTCTTCAACCTTCACATGCTCACTTCTGCATGCACAGCACCTGGTTTTCTATTGCTTTGCAGGTTGAACATCACCTGGGGAGCTGCCTGGAGGGCTCAGACCTCTGAACATAGCCCCAAGCAACATTTGCCTTTGTACAAACTTATTCATAAACTTACTCTTGGCAGGGCTTGTAACTATGTCTTACATGGACTTGTATACATGTGTGAAACTGAAATACAAAAACATCACAGTTTTCAGATGAATTCACATCAGCCTGGAATGCCTCACAGTCAATGTCTGAAGCTAAACACTCCTTTCTAATTGCAGAAGCTAATTCCAGCAGGTGAGCAACCTTCCCTCCTTAGAGGACTCCAAGTCCTGTTTCTTATTTGCTCTCCCCAAATTAGGGTACTTCACCTAGATCCCATTACAAACTGTCAGGCACACCCAGAGCATGGCAGGGAGATGGGGATGGAACTGGTACTCCAAGGGCTTGTGGGGAGGGATGTCCCCACCTGCTGTCCACAGACTACCTTGAGAACCCCAAAATGTTGGGTCTGACCCTAATCATATCTTTAATTGGGCACAGCAGGAGTGCTGATGCATTGCAAAGCAGGCTGGTGGCCAAACACCTCCAAGGGCAGAGACCTGGTCTCTAAGTGATCCTCAGACCAGTGGGTACCTGAAGTGAGGATTCCCACAGCCCAGCATCTGGACAGCTGTGACCTCACTGACTCTTAGATGGTATGTTAAGAACTGGGCAGTGGGAGTAGGAAGGAGACCTCAGGGTAAAGACTCCAGTGATCTGGAACAGATCTCTGTTTACAACTTGCTTTATGTCCTTTGTATTTTGTAGTATATTCTTGATCTCAAATACAGCCTGATTAAGAAGCTACACAAAAACTCTACAAGCACAGATCAAGACCTACGCTACTGCTTCATACTTTACCGTTTGTGTATAATAATGACATGACTTATCCTGAGTGCTAAGCCAGACACATTTTAGACCAGCTGTACTAAATCTCTCCTGGTTTTTATTGCTCTTCCCTGGTCTTCTGGCCTGATATGCAAAATCTCTCTATCAGGACAGTCACAGACACTGGAACAGATTCTGTTACCTGTGCCAACCCACACCCTGACTGCTTATTCATTCTCGGTGCCACAAACAGTGTTTTTGCATTACAAAGTAGACCTTTCATTTGAAAATGTGTCATCTTCCACATCTGCAGACGTAGAAGGTATATTTTAATGAATAATTCAAACCAACAATGAGGCTGAAGGGAATATGCTGTAATATTGGGTATAAGCATAGAGCCCTGAAGCACCCTGAACTTCATTTTTGGTATTAGAAAAGAAAAGCATCAACTTATTCACTTTGATTTGATATTAAGGGAACATTTTATTTGTTCAAATACTTTGGCAATTCAAAATTTGCAGGAGAAAAGTGCTTTCCTGCATGCAGGACTTTGAGCATAAAGCCTCCCCAGGTGCACGGAGCTAACGCTGCGCTCTCACACTGCTGAGAGGGATTTCTGAGAATCAGCATCAGGAGGAATGGTTGAAGGCAAATGCTCCTGGCTGGCTAGATGTTTGTCTCCTTTACAGAGGTTGTTGATTATTCAGAAAGCTTCCTTTTGAAGAATATTTTGACCATGTAAACATGTGCTGTGTTCAACAAAGTTGAAGTTGCACTTTTCCTGATGAATATTTCCAAAGCCACATTCTAATTCTTGTTTGCTTTCACAGAATCACAGAACGAGTAAGGTTGAAAGTCAATCACCCTGCTCAAGCAGGGTCCCCTAGAGCACATTACTCAGGGCTGTGTCCAGATGGCTTTTGAGTGTCTCCAGGGAAGGAGAATCCACAACCTCTCAGGGCAACCTGTACTGGTGCTTCATCACCCTCGTGGTAAAGAAGCTGTTCCACTTGTTCAGATGGAACTTCCTGGAACTTCAGGTGGTACTTTTAAAGGTAGAGGTCATTCTTACTCCTTATGCTGAGCTGTCAGACCGAAATGTACGCCCCTGCTCTTCTTGTTTGCAGGAAGACACACCAGATATGCTGAGGGCTGCCATGACTGCCAAGACTAGAGGAAAAGCAAGAACATAATTCATCTTAGAGGTCTTTTCTAGCCTCCATGATTCTGCAATTTTGTGCAGAGGGAGCTTTTTCATTGATTACAAATACTACAGTTCACTTCCTAATACACCTGCCATTTGTCACACTTTTGCCTTTTTTGTTCCATATTTCGTGCTGGTTCTGAAAGCTTTTTTCACTCTACACCATAAGAAATGCTTTGAAAGCCAGGGTTTTTTTTCAGAAATGTAGGTCTATCAGCTCTTTCATCCCAGCCTTCTGATTTTGCAGCATCAACAGTTTGGGTATGTTAAGCATTTTCTCACCTCTTTCACACAGGTAAGATTTGCAAGTTATGTGCCATTGTTTGGTAAAATTAGGCTACTGTTTTTATGTAGGTGTCTGCTTAGGTGATCTGACAAGCATCTGAATGCAGACTTCCCAATTCCCCCTGGCTTTATTCGTCCTGACCACCAAGACCTTCTCATGAGGAAGCAGAAGACTGGCACAGAGCTCATGTTGTCTCTTTTTGAACAATTTGCAAATAATGCAGGACAAAATTCAAGAGATGAAAATTGTATTTTTCTTTATTAGCATGAGTCTAGCACATTTTTTTATTTGCTTGCTACTCCCTCGAATATGAATTATAAAACATTTTAGCAATGCAGAAATATTTTCTCCATAGCCAGAACATTGAAAGTAACCAGCAGAACAGTAGAAATCATGTCTTCATGAGCATAATACATCACCATGTAAACAGCTTTGAGAATACTTTTCAGTTTTGACACTAAATTTAACCGTGTCTTATCAAGAGAATAATATCTAGAAAATCCGATTTACATAACATGAAAATCAGTCATTACTCAAAATTGTGCATGAACACTTGCAGCAGGAATCACTTGCTTCTCTAGACACAATATCCGACTGCATATTTACACAGTTAAATTGGATTTCTCACCCTTCTTGTTGAACTAAGTATTTGTTTAGATACTTACAAACGTACCTAAAACTGTGTGTACAGCCAGTCCATGGAAACCATGCAAGCCTCCCTCTGCTTCTTCATGTCAGTCATGTTTTCCCAACTCTTATTTCTCAGCGTAATCAAAAATTGCATTATTGTAGGCAGGTGGCTACCTTTAACACCTACTGCCTCTAGCACAGTACTCCTGGCATAATTTGGGTTGTTAGGAAGACAGTAGCACAAACATTTAAAGAACAAGACCTGGTGAGAGATTAAGAATACTAGGAAATTATTTCCTGAGAGATTAGGAGTGCTAGGAAATTGTTTCCCTTCTTGAAGATAACTAGAGCAAGAAGCAGAAGGGTCTGGTTTTCCCTAGCTGGTCCTTTTTTACCCTTAAAGGAAAAAGTCTTTCAGGACTGGTGTGTATTTAGTCTGCTTTGCCTGGCACTTTTCTGCTGAGGACAGTCTTTCCAGTGGCCTAGGAGAAGCAGCTGGTCCCAGGGAGGACCAAGCTCAGGATAACCAGTCTTGACACACTGGGCACAATTGCAAAATGTTAAGGTGAGGCTCAGTGGAGCTCTTTCATGTCGTTCAAGAAGAATGACATCTTTGGAGAACTACATTAAGAATCTAAACAAATGTGTGATCTTCAAGGATGCAGGTTGCCTGCCACTCAGATTAAATTTAGACAGTATTAGGCACTCACTGTGTCTGAAAATCAAATTTGAGCTCAAAGAAGTGATTTAGGGAACTGAAAGGAGGTTCCCTGACTTAGAAATGTCATCTTCTCTTCCCTAATGGTGATTTATGGAGTTGTTTCCATGAACCCACCAAAATGAAAGACTCTTATAAGCAGAAGAATCATATTTTTTTTTTGCAAATGCTTTTGGCCTTTTTCTTTTAAACCTTTTTTCCTTACATCCATCGACAGTATCGAATTGAAGTCCACCATTATTGGACAGCAACTCCAAAATCTGCAAGGTGATATGAGCTGTGTGACAGGTCCAAACATGGCTGAAGGGAACGGAGTGCCCTGGGAAGCAAGGGGAGGTCAGACTGCTCCACAGCTGTGCCTCTGCTTTTCTTGGCTGGAGCCTGTGTGAAGCAAGGGGATGTACTCAATTCAGCCAGCAAACATAATACCTCTAGAAACTTTCTCCACTCACCCCCTATCTTTTCCCAGCGCAGTATATGCAAGCTGAGACTTTTGCAAACATGCATGTGTGAGAACTCCTTTAAGAAAGTATACATGTTATTTCTCTGGCTCCCTGGACTGCGGTAGCAATTAGGTCATGCTAAGTTTCATTGCTTATCTCTGAGTTGAGGGAAGGAGCAGCAGAAGCCAGATATCACTTACATGCAGGGATTAAGGACATGACCCCAACTGAACCCCATTTACTTGCTCAGCAATTCAAATGTCATCAGTCTTAAAAATCAATGAACACTGAATTATGAATAGTTTTCATATGGAAAGTTTGAGAAATATTGATGTGACTCATGAGCAGTTGGTTCCACAATATTAATGTGAGCTATGAATCTAATTAGAGCTACACACTCAGCAGAATATGGACAAAGACAAGGTTAAAGTATTGTCGTCTGCCTTTCCGAAAGAATTGGGTGGTTTGCTTTAAATTTCATATGTAATATTCCCTAAGTAGGTTTAAAATGCAATTACAAAATAAACTGATAAATCCAAAGCTAAAAAGCTGTGTGCAAAGTAGGTGCCCTTTTCTTGTCCACAAGGACAAAAGCATTTGTATGACTAAATTTGATCTTTCTTTTCTTCTGACGATCTCCATGTGCTTCCATCAACCAAAGTAATTTGTTTTTCATCTCTCTATTCAGACTTTATCTCTTCCCCAATTATATTTTCTTTTTCTTTCAGTCCTGAGTGCATTTATACTTTCCCAGTCTTTCAATATCTCTGTCATGACCACGTGTATATAGCCCCTCTGTTACAGAATACATAGCCTGCCCCTCCACCCCCTTTTAACACAGTAGAGGAGCTTCTTGTTTGATACATTTTACAAAAAAATAGTAAATGACAAGTAATTGTTGTACTTGTTCCTTTCTATTTCTGGTGGACAGTGGGAGAGGCTTTTCCTGGGAGGCACAATTACTGGCACAACATAGCACAAGTCCTACCAGCTGTGGCGTGGCCCTGCTGCCTTGGGAGAACAAAGATGTAAGCATCCACTGTACATGTCCCAGCCATGAATACCTAAGGTTGTCACAGCAAACGGGATAGGAGGAAATTTGATTATAAATGGTGACTTGTTTTCTTACCATTGCCCACAATAAACATATTTACAATTCAGTGATGTAAGAAATAATGGATATTCAAGAAAAGCCTGTTCGTATCTCAAGCATGGTGAACAATGGGTGAAATTCAGCCCCATGTTGAACTCCATTAGAATCAATGGAGTTTCTTCTTCTTTGGGCTATAATTAAAGGCCAGTTGTCTTGTCTTTACCTCCAGATTGCTGCTGAGGAGCAGCCGCAGCAAGTGTGCTATCGGCTTGGTGGCCGTGCTGGTGCTGCTTTGCCTGATGTGGCACATCAGGCAGCACCCACTGAATCAGGGAGGGACATTCCTGGGACCCCCCCAGTAGCATTTTTCTGCATGGTACCTCCTCCCTCCAAGGGCTCACCTGCAGTTGAACCCAGGAGATGGCTTCCATGTGCATGAACCTTCAGGTGATATTTGACAAGTCTTGCTTTCTGCAGTGCCTTTGCAGAGCTAATTTGTTTGGAGCCAGGTTGTGTTTGTGGCCTTCAGGGATCAGAGGGATAAAAAAAGTCCCTTACCTGGATCAAACTGTCATCTATGCTGCTTTCAGTGCCGAAGCTCCCTCTGCTCTGGCTGCTTCAGCCCAGAGGCTGAGCTCTGTCAGAGCTACAAATCACCGTGTAGCCGTTGTAGGGATGTCCTGCTTCTCTTCACAGGAATACCCAGCCGGGCACATGTCTAAATACTGTCGAAAGTTCCTGCAGTTCTACTGTTCATGCACCATCCTCATGTTCAATCACACTGGAGGTACTGCATCCGTGTGAATGGATGTGGTACCAGCTGATACCCAGCTGGCAATGCACAGATATTGTCATTGCAACGGTCCTCCATGTCATCCTGAGCAATTTAACCTGATTCTCTTTTGCATCACACAGACACTCTGCCTCCTTTGTTGCCTGCCTACTTACTTAAATGCTGGACAGCAGGGGCTCAGGAGCCATCAGAGCAGACAACCCAATATGTTAGATTATATTTTGTTCTTTGCTATTTGAAATGCTAATCCCAAAATTGGAGCCAGTAAGGTTTCTCTTTTTTTTCTTCCTTTATTTCACTGCAGCAGAACACAATAGATGTCAGCACATGCAATGTCTACTTTCATGGCCATGGAATCACTAAAGGCCATAACTCCAGGTTTTCAGTTTCACAGACAGTGCACCTGGGAATTCATAGCTGGCAGCAGCTTGGGAAAGTGCAGACAGCTGCATTGCAGGTCACTAATGAGACAGAATTATTTTAACAAGGTAGCAACACAGCCTTAAAGTCCAACAGCAAGTATGAATAGCTCCAGAGAGAATACAGGGGGAAAATGAAACAATGACATTATGCATACAGTTGTGTGTCTGTTGTGTTCCCCAGTTTAGGTTTACCCAAAGTGTGATGAAATATTTGAAAAATCTTGCCTTTGAAAATAAGTCCTGTATGATTTTCCCCAAGCCAAGTAATATGAAATGAGCTTCACTGCTCAAGCATGCAGCTTTGGTGAGGTTATTACTGACTTCACAACACAGATGGACAGTCTCATTATACAGAACAAATGGGAATTGTTTTTATTACAGTATTTAATTGGCCATCTCCAGACAACACAAGATAGGGCAAGGCATGTTCCTCCATAATAATGCTGGAGAATGATCACCAAGCTTTCCATGAGATTCCCTTTTGTCTGATGACTGACGTTTTTTGGTGGAATGGGCTCCACTCTCAACCTCTGCCTCCTCGAGGGGAGCAGCTTTCCCTCCTCTCCCTCTTACCCTCGCACACTTTCATCTGTGTTTGCTCTCATTGACCCCTAATTGTGCACAATGCTGAGTGTAGGAGCAGTCAGAACTGCAAACACTCAATGTGTCAATGCATCAAAGAAGGAACAGCTTTCACTCAGTTTCCCACAACACTGTGGTTTTATCATCCTTCTCTTCTTTATTTGGCTGAACCCACATGGGGCAGCCCCATGCTCCCAACCTGTCTATTGCTGATCTCCCAGCACAGGTTGTGCTCAGACCCTCAGACCCTACCCTCCGCCCCAGATCACTCCTTCCTTCAGAGGTGACCTGCTTTCACTGAGAGGACAAGAGTGCCCCATTCATCCTCTCAGGGTAATATGGTGGTCCAGGCAGTCAGGTGGGAAGCAGGAGGAGGTTTTGATGCTCTCAAGGGAGAGGAGGGAGCGCAACACTTCAGGATGGAGGCTGACTGCCCTGCATCATCCAACCCTGATGGTTCCCAGCACAGCAGCAGTTCCTTTTTAAGGAGAAAAACCAAAGCGTTCAGAGATGTTGGCACTGCCAGCACTAGGCAGCAGCTGCAATCTGGCATCACATTTTTGGACTTCTGTGCCTGAAACTCCCTTTTAGCCTTTAGCTGAGTGCCATAACTGGGGTTTTTGGTTGTTTTCATCCAGTTGTACCCTCTGAGCAACTCAGGATTCTCCTTTCAGGTGTACTTGTGCTTTGTTATGCGTGTCCTTGGCTGAAGGAGTGTGCATAGGGGCAAAGAGGGAGCCACTGGCTCAGGGACATACTGCTGCTCACAGACTGCTACTGCTGAGTACTGGAGTGCAGCCCGGCAGAATTAACCTAAAGGATCACAAATTATGCACATTGCAGCTAGGACTATAATTGCTCTGCTATTATGTATCCGATTTCTGTAAAATACCATTATTCTACTCTTTAGAAATGTGTCTTTAGCAGCAGCTATAAATATACTTGCATTCCACAGCGGGTTAATTAAACATCAATTAAAATATTTATTGAATAACTTATTAATTGACTATAACTACCACGTTACATGAAAAAATTGTTTAGAGATGTGAAATTATATCTTAGACTTGTGCAGTTACAGCTGATGAAACTGTAATTTTATACAGTACATTGATAATAAGCATTTGTACACTTTTTTTGAACCCTATGCTTTTTAAGCCCTCCTACTTTATGAAAGATGATTTGTTTAGACAGTATTTTAAAATATAGATGACAAATTAAAATGCTACATAATAGTCTTCCAGGTAAGCTTTAGAAGCAGTAGAGGTGAAGCAGGAGGTGCTGTATCTCAATCTCTGCAGCATTCGAGCACTTTGTCTGCTTTTGTGGGGGAAGCGTTTGGTATGCACAGCGCACTAAGGAGAAAATTACAAAGAGGAATCCCTAGCAGCAGGACTCATAAATTATGTTGCCAAACCCCTCCTCTCAGTGACATCCTCACAATCAAGCTGGCACTGCTTTCATTGTGGAGGTGGGAAGCATCCTCAAGGTTACATGGCTTTTGGCTCCCAGCCTCTCCTTCCCCTCCTCTCACCTCAGCATCACTCCAACACGCCCTTCCCTACAGTCATCTCTCCTGACTTTCACCCTCCCCCTTTTTTTCACCTACTATACCACTCTCATGACCAAACTTAACTCATCAGTGGGGATGATAAAACTTAAAGCAGCAGAAAAATATACCACTGCCCCTGCCAAAACAGTTGGCAGGTAGTTGAGCCATATTCTGCTATTGAGGAGAACAGGAGCTCAATAGGAGGAATTGAGCTACTTCTACTCTTTCCCCTGCTTCGTTTTGCAGGACTCTATTTTCAGATGTATCACCCCTAGGCTATCTGTGAAAAGAAATACACAGGCCATGAAACCAGTGAATGTTGAGACACAACAGCCATGTGAGTAATTAATTGTGGAGGGTTAGACCTTTTCCTTTCCACCTTAAAGCATAGGATCACTCTGCTCTTGATGTTGGTCCAGGATTCTAGCGTTTATTTTGAAAGCATTACTGGGAGTTATCTTGTGTAAACGTTGCTGTTTATCAGCTGCCACACTTTTAATGGTGAGGGATGTCCACAGGAATTAACACCATTTGCACAGAAGCAACGTGGGCACGGTGCTTGCAGCTTGCCAAGCTGCACCAGATTGCATGTGAGCAGTGACGTTCTCCAGACACACACACACACACACACACACACACACACACGCTCTTCCTCTTGTAAAAGATGTCAGTATGTCTCTGCAATACTCAAACCAGAGCAATTTGCTTGCCTCTGGCTCAGGATTCTGCTCCTGCCCCTCCCAAAAGCACCAAGACAAACTATAAAATGACCTTTATAATGAGAAAAAAAAAGGCAGGCAATTAGTGTAGGGAAACTAGAAGGGAAAATATGATGCTGCATGGTTTCTTTTTGCTACGCTTAATAGATTAACTATGCCTGTAATTTAGTAAAAGGCTGTTTGTGGAGGGCATGTGACAGAGAACAGATGCAGTGAATACTGCTTTTAAATTCCCTCCTTTATTCAGTTATTGAGACTGAGACTCTGAAAGAGATTTCCTCCCAGACCTGATTACTGCATTCTGGTATTTTCACGTACTTTAGGCTGTAGTTTGCTACCGTGCAGATTTTGGTGAAAATCCCCCTTTTTATTAAACTTTTTCCATGACTTATTATAAAGGTCTCTTTCCTGTAATGCACTGTCACAAACTGGGGGCAGAGATCAATTTCCTCAGGCTTGACTTGTACTTCTGTGAATGCCTCCGGAATATGTGGAGACTGAATATAGATAAGTGAGCATCAAAAAAAAAGAAATTTTACTGAAAACTTGGCACCACTGAGATCAGTGGAAATCCCCTCTTTCAGCAGGGCCAAGTTTTTGTCCTTAGATCTTTCTGGCTATTGAAAAGTATGAGGTTGGCTGTCAGCAGCTCTGGGTTTTTCAATATTTATTTGTTGTGTATATTATTCTATGAAGGTTGATGCCACTCTGATCTCATGGCACCCATTTCCATTGCAGTAGAATGACTCTCACCCAAGCAGCCCTTCAAGAGGCTTCACTCCCTGCCTGATTCCACCCAAATTTAAAGGGAGGAAGATATCAGCATGTTTCTGGCTAGATGTGAGAGCCATTTGGTGGGAAAGAAGTGGAAAGTACTGAGAGCCCCTGATAAGTAACTTGATCTTCTTTGCAGCAGAGCAGGAGAGGAGGGAGGGAATCATCGGGACTGTGAGTAAGTGCCATTGGTTTAAGCAATTATTACATGCTACTTGAGCCCTGTGAGAAGGAGTGTGTCTGCTTTCCATGCACACATGCAGAATGGCTTGTGAGGGTCACCACACAGCTGTGACTTTGCTTGTGCAGTGCCATGATCAGTGAGCAGGAACCAGGCCTCCCATTCCTGGGATGAGCAGCACCCTTGGGAGCAGCTGGGAAAGAGAAAACTCATCCGGGCTACTACCAGCATTATGATCCATGTGTGTGACAGACAGTTTTCTGGAGCCTGGCTGCAGTGTTGCAGCAGCTGTGGCAAGCAATTCAGATAAATAAACATTAACCCCTTTTCTCTTCAGATGCTTTGTCAGACCAGTCCTGTTCTTAAGCAGTCCCTCTGCAGTGGACTGAGAGCACTGGTAACTTGGGGGGGTGCCTTGGGGGATGTGGAGGTCACCATCCACCCACCTGCCACAAGCCTGGCTACCATCCAGAGCCAGGATGCAGCATTTGTGCCTACGGCTGGCCTGACATCCACAGCTGACCAGGATACAAACACCAGGGCGGTGCTGAGTACCCCTGTGTTTGGCAGGAAACAGAGCTGTCTTTTTCTTCTCTTCCCAGCCATGGAGAGGAAATCAAGAGTCATGAGTAGCCTGAGAAACAAGTCCTTCAGCTGCACTGTAGGGACTGAAAGCTTTTGTATCCTCCTTACCCAAAGGAGTACTGAAACTGGAGACTCTCAGGTGTGGAAGCCAAGCAGCGATGGCATGGTACGGCTGCTTGACTCCAGAGGAGTCTGTCATTGTTGGGGAACTGGAAGGTAAGAGAGGCTGTCTGTTTTCTAGCTCCAGCTTATGTTCCTCCTGGGTGTTGTCAGCTGGGGTTCTGATTGTGGGTGAGGAAAGTTAGAAAGACAGAACAGAGCACTTGCCTGCAAAAATGTGAGCCTCAAGTTTCTTCTACCTGCCTTCTCCCTTGTCTCATGCCTTCCAGCATCACATTTTCAGGCCCCCTTTTAGTAAGACTCACCAGCATGGGCACACCTAGGGTAGACACAGCTCAGCCCAATAGTGGGCATGTCTGGATCCCTTCAGGAGTGAGGACAGCACATCAGCACTTGAACTCTGCTAAATATTTTTTTTTCAGTACAGCTTTCCTGAGATGGACAACATGCCCACCTCTGGTTTGTGGGGTCTATGGCACCACCTCATCTCTGTTCTCCCAACCACAGCTTCTGCACTCAATGCTCCTCCCACATTTACTGGGATGTAGTAGATAGTGTAGCTCTCTCTCTTAGTCCTCTTGTATCACTTGAAGGACCATAAGACCAGCATCTGCAAGTCCTATGGTGTGCAGTTAGCAGCAGAGTGCACCCCACTCACATAAGCACCTCATTGTTTTGGGCTCTGTGCTGGGGCCTCCAGAGAAATTCCAGGTGTGAGAGGAAGAGGCAGAAGGTGAAGTCAGGCTTGGGGAGGGGTGGGAAAAGGATGAGGGGACAGCAGCAGGAGTTTGACAGTGCCAGGGAAAGGTGAAGAAGAGTAAAGAGCCTAGAAGAAGAAGGCTTTCCCTGTGCTTCAGCTTGCTGAACTAAGCACACCACCGTTTATGCTGGTGGGGTAATGCCAGTTCATTTACAAGATCTGCTGATGGGAGGATTCTGCATGTGCATCTGTCTATCTATATTGATATATGTATATATAGCTTTTGGCTTCTGAGGTGTTTTTCCCAAATAGCTGAA
Organism: Aleadryas rufinucha; assembly: GCA_013397815.1. NCBI lineage: Eukaryota > Metazoa > Chordata > Aves > Passeriformes > Aleadryas > Aleadryas rufinucha. The sequence continues at coordinate 340,528 of VZTH01012257.1, forward strand.
CAGACAGAAAAGACCTTACATCAACGGGGTATTTACAGATTCAGATGTGCCCGCTGATGGTTTCCTCATCATAATCTGGCACTCTGCACATTTGTGGGATATTTATGGACAGGAATCAGTTATATTTTGGGAAAAGGAAGCTACTAGAGCAGGAAAAATAACCATGAAAGGGAAAACATGAGAGAGGGGGTAGGAAACAGAAGGAAAATTCTCACTGTATTACCACAGGAGCTAAGAGCTTTATCACACATGATGGTAATAAGAGTTTACAATGCAAAGCAGCCCCAGTGCCAGGGTGATCTGTATCCCTGGTTTGGCTGGGATGGGACTGGAACACAAGCCTGAAAACAGCAAGAGGCTTTTTTGTCCCAGATCTCTGTCTTATGCTCATGTCAGGTCATGCCACACCACCCAGAAGAAGCATGTTCCTGCCACATCCTTCCTCTATGGTTGCCCCTTCTTACAATTTCATCTGCAATTCCTTTTTCAATGAGCAGGTAATACTTGGTCTTCATATCCCACAGGAATTAATTTCACCCCAGCTCAGGAAAAGGAGCACACATTCTTAAGTAGAGAGATATTGTGCTTAAATAATATTGGTATGCTTTAAAAGAAAATTCCAGATGCCAGTCTTGCTCCTCCTGTCCATGTCTTATCTACATCCTGCATGAATCACACAGAGCACAAAAGACTCCCTGTCTGATTTTCCTTGGCTGTGTCATAATGGAAGGTTAATGACGGCAAAAAGCACAAACTTAAAACTACTGCTAGCTTATGCCATTTAAGTATTTAGCAAAGAAAAACAGCGATGTACCTTTTCAAGCAGATGCAAATAAGCTTGATTAAAAAATCCTGCAGAAGTCTGGCACATTTGCTCAGGCCAATGAAATTCAAAGTATTGCCATAATACCTGCCTTATAAAAATGCATGTATTTCTTCAGCTGTGTGTATTTAAATATTTTAGCAGTTCTAATGAGCTTTCAGAATGAAGCCACTACAGCAATCAGCTTCTGTGTAACAAGCAACATTTAAATATTAAAAACGTAAATTAGCGAAGCTGGTTAATTACAATTTTCCAAATACTGCAAAAGTGCAAGTAAGACTATTAACTGCTTTGAAATTCAGATATCAGTTCCTCCCACTCAGGGAACATCTAGTTCAGTAGCAAAGATGAAGTTACAGAACAGTCTCCTCAGCTAGCCAAAACAGTATCTGCTTACCAGAACTAAACTCCCTGCATTTCACATGCCATTCAAAGATGTTAAAGCTGCACAAAACGTTCAGGAAAATCCTTTTTTTTTTTTTTTTTTTCAGACCGGATCATACCAATTTTTGCAACCAAAAATATCACTCAGGAAACAGAATTTCTGATGAAACACAGGCTTTTACCTCTGATGCTGGGCACTGTGGTCAATCATGCTGGGAGCTGGGCAGGCTGGGTCTCACCTCCACAGCCTTCCAGGCATGTGAGGACCTTTCCCTCACTGTGCACATAGAGAAACATTTGTGTCAAGTTCACCCACTGCCAAAAACGTGCAGGCAGTGTCTGAGCTACAGTTCCTCTGTGCCAACTTCTTCATAAAAATTACCTCTGCAGCAAACATAGTACCAGCAGAGTATTTACAAATGCCAACTGATGAGGGCATTATCCTAATTTTCTCTTAGAGAGCATAGGTTGGCATGTGCTGGCATTCAAACCCATCCCGTGAACCCATTTCCTTTAGAGGGAAAAAAGCAGATGGAATCCTCTTTGAAGTCACCCACTAGGAATGTTCCTTAAAGTCCCAGATCCCCATTCAGCCATTACACACTCCTCCAATTACTGACATGGGTGCAGGCACAGAGTAAATGGCCTAGCAGAAAGATGACAAATGGCTCCAGAATTGTAAATGTGCACATCTATTGAGTGTATCATCTGCCTGTACTGCTTCATGCTGCAGAACAAAGAAGGGGTGCAGAAAATTCCACCTTTTCAGTCTTCACTGGAACTGATTGAAACCACAAGGAAGTCATCCCTCTTCAATGAGCTCTGGAAGTTTTTAATTTCAATACTGAAAAAACCCCACATTACTTTATCATTTTTTACTTTATACATTGCTGCAATTCAAAACCTTATGAGATAATGTCTTGCAAAAGTGAGGAAAATGTTTGATTACACTTCTTCACAGGAGTAAATGAATGGGTAGTTATTGTTGCTGCTCAAGGAAACTGCATTTCATTGTTTCTAAAGCATCTCAAAACTTTGCATGTTGCCTTTGTTTCCTTTTAAGTTATCTTTAATTTTCCATCTGTCTCTGACTCACTCTGATTTTGCCTAAAATCCCAGCTGGCCTGTTCAGCTCCGTCTATAGGCAGAAACGAAGTTCCAAACTATTTATGGAAGACATCGTGTATTAGAAGGATCAACCCTTGGCGGCATCTTTTCACTTGCAACCCCTTGTCTGGCTTAGTTTGGCGTTCTCTTCTGGCAAATATCTCTCAAAAGTAAGTGAGAAAATGAAACGGATTATTCAAATGACTTTCAACTGCTTAATAAGAATTGAACTGACGCTTGTGTCACTCAAGCATACTGTAAACTAGGACAATTGTTACCATTAACAGCTAAAAACCCCCTAATACTTTAGAGCAGTGAACCGAATAGCTGCTGTACACCAGCCTGAGCAACCTTTCAGCTGAATTAATGGCAAGTTACTTATTGCAATTGTAATTTCTTGTTTATATTATCTTAGAGTCTGTGGGTTCCCAGCCTTGGAAGATCCCTGAGTCTTGGCATTGCACATAGTGTAAGAGACTGTCTTCCCAATAAAGGTTATAAACTCTCTGGGACTGGGACAAGCAAAGGAATCTGCATTGTCTCCTATTCAGGGAAAGAGATAGTTAATGCTATGTGACCATTTTAACCAGAAAGCTTGTATCATACCTGGAGACAACCTGATTCTCTTGAATTTTACTGTCCTAGTCATCCCTCATCTCCACATGTCTTCTAGACTTTACCTTGATAATATATGGAAAAGGCCATTTATAGGAAATTCTGAAAAAAAATTATTTTGCATTAATAATGCTTTTGTCGTGTCATGGGTGGTTTCTTTGTTATTCTTGGGAGTTTGAGAAAAAAACACGTTGATTGTAAAGTACCACTGTGGAGACACTGGATCAGCTCTTATTTCACTTCATTTAGAATAAGGTTGTTCAAGCCAGTGGAAGGGGATTTAGTGTCTCTCAGCTGCATAGAAGTGATTTTTAAAGATTGTTTTTGTGGTTGCTTCAGACTGTGAGGCAAGAAGGCCTGTTACTGAAGTAAAGTTCAAAAGGACTGGACTCAGAAGGGAAAAAAATTGTATCTATAAAAGCAAAAGCTGCAACAATTGTATAGATTTCTCTGTGGAACAGATTTTATCTAGTCTTCCCAGTTAGTTCCCTTTGAAATGATAACTTCAAAGATGTTCTCTGCGATGACAGTGCTTCGGTGCCGAACCGCAGCAGCAAGGAGATATCAACAAGTTCTCTAAGTGAAGTCCTTTAAAAAAACCCCTCCACGTTATTCTATTCATGCTCAAATGCTACCATCTTAATGGTGCTCTTGGTGCTGTAAGATTTAGAAGCAGGCATAAAATCAACAAAACCTTACACAGGCCCATCAGTGAGAGAGAGAAATATAGAGGTGCACACTCACTGCATTCTTTGAGGCGTTTCACAATCTCAGCCGCTGACTGGTGTCAGTTAAAATCATTGCGGTTCTCCTTCCTTTCTCTCAACCAATTTCTTTTATTGACTTGCTTATGATTGCTTTTTCTAGGACAGAAATCTGAGTGAATCCACAGCTAACTTGCTATATAATTCATGCTCATGATTCTTGGCCAATTGTGGCTTCATCCAAAATATCTCTAGGTTCCCTTACAGAGGTATTAGGTCAGATCCTCTCTTACTTTCTGTTTCCGGCTGAGGGAAGCATTTCATGCCAGAAAATTACAAATCAACACAAAGCTCTTTTGGCCCATTCCTACATGATTATCGGCAGTGAGCACTTTAATTTCTTCTGGGGATGGAAAGGGCAGAGGGGGTAACTGCTGGTCCAGACATAGACACTTGCTGTGGATGCATGTTCACAGCAAAATGTGTAGTTTCTCTGCCCGGGGCGTGCTGCTGCCTAGAGAAGTTACCCTTCGATACATGCACACAGCACTTCACTGTGTCGGCACAGCAGCCACTTTTGAAAGATTTTTTGTTTTTCAAGAGGTGTCTGTGTGTAACTAATAACAGCTTCTTAAACAACAGGCCTGATGATGAGAGCACAAACACCTCAAAACCTATTCGTTTCCATTTTTTTTTTCCTGGTAGCAATTCTAAGTCATCTATCTTCAAGGATGAACTTCAGTTTTCTGGAGCCTGACTAATGGCCAAAGTCAAGTTTACAAAATGTAAACACCCCACTGACAATCAGTGGGGTGTTTACATTTTGTTTGATGTTTAGGTCTTTCAAGTCACAAAGAAAGAGTATGGGCCTGCTCCAAAGCCACTTGTCTGATGTTTTGTTAAGCCCATGCTTAAGATACTTGTGCTATCATTCTTCTCTCTGCTGAAAGGAGGGTAGGACCACTTGAGGCCTTAATGAGATATTTAAATTACTTTGAATGCGATCAAGGACAGTATGTGTGATTCATTCCCCACACCCCAAAAGGAAGAAACCACCCAGCTATGTGGATGGAAGAGATGTCCCCAGCATAAGGCTGGCAGAAGACATAGCTTAGGGACTCTCAAGAGAAAATGATTTCCTCTCTCTGTTGAAATCTTGGGAAGCATGAAAGACACCTGCAAGACAGCTGCTTTATTCTCTCTGGAAGAGTGCATGGAGGTTCCTAATTTGAAAGAAGAATGGAGGGGAGTACTGGGGATCTCCATCCTCACTGGCGCCCTGGGGACCTGTGTGTCAGTGCCCGTGTGCCCCTTGCAGAGGGCACCAGGGGCTGCAGCCATGCTGAGCCACAGTCTGCAGGAGGTGTCCAGCATCGTGCTCTGGGCACGGGTCAGCTTTGCTGCGTGCACAACCTCTTGTCTCACTCCACTGGGACTCTGTCATTGTACAGATTCACAGGGGAAAAACTCAAGGATTTGTTTAAATAAGTGCTGGAAACGAAAGCTTGAGTTTGCTGATGATTTTTTCCTTCTCTCCATGCATCTCGGTATCAAAGGAATAATCAAAAAAAAAAAAAGATACTCCAGCATTAATACTCCAGTAGCTACATAAACCAGCAAGTTAATGCCACAATCCTTTTTTTCTGTTTTTAGTTTCTTCTGCAGAAGACATGAGTTTATTATGTTACAGTGTGAGTAACGTTTATGTTGGTAGCAATTCTCCCATGAAGGAAAAATATTAGCTCAGTTAGAGCCCAGGTAATAAGGGAAATCTGAATCTGACCTACGCTTGAATAAACATCAATCCCGTCAAAATAAAATATCTTCAAATTTAAACTCAACAAATTTTTAAAATAAAAACAAAGGAAATGTCTTGACAGTGTCCTTTTAAACAACCTTCAGAACTGGAAGCACCATTTCTGAAAGTCTATTTAAATTCCTGTAAGCATCTAAATGACTCGGGGGAGAGCAGGCAGAGGAACAGATAACAAAAATCAATACATGGTTTTGGTAAAGGACAGTGGCAAAGGATAAAGAATGTAAACAATTATAAGAACAGAAGATTGCTGTAGCTCTAGTAATATTTCAGTCCCTTTCATCTTGTTCAACCTGCTGTTCAGTTTCCCTTATTTTAGACAGGGGGTTTGTTAAAGCTCTTTCCAGCCAAGGAATGGAAGAAAGCAGCCTGCTTTCTTCTGTGTGCTTTTTAAAAAGCAGAGAATAACTACATTAAAACACTTCCTGGCCTTTTCAGATTTTGAACAGAGGCTTATTGGGAGTGTCCATGACTCTTTTGCACGTGCAGGCCAGCTGTGCTAAAAACTACTGTGCATTTAGAGAAATTCATTCACCTTTGAGGGAAAAAAATCACTAGTGGCTCCCTGGCACCCTTCACACTATCACAAACTGGAGCAGCCCTTCTTGTCCAGGACTCCCTGGGAACTGATCTCAGAAGGAGCCCTGCAGTATTGCACCAGTATCACTTGAATAAGAATGAATCTGCTTTATGATGCAGTTTCACAGCTACTTAATTGTTTTAAATATTAATAGTTCAGGATTCACAGGGATGACAGCAAGAATTATGAGAAGTAGAACTGCATGTGTATTAAATAGGGTTGCTGGAAAGACCAGGAGAATTTGTGCACTTACTAGCTCAGCTCTGTAGCGAATATGAAGCTCAAGAGGTGGTGCTGGAAAGTTCCAGATGGGCTTGGCTGACACACTGGTCTCCTTAAACCTCCCCAAGGCTGTTCCCATTAGCATGTGCTCAAATGCTTTGTTCGGCCCCATTTTTACATAACCAACTTCAGCCCTACTACACCCCAATCAGTTAATTTTTCCTTTGTTTTCCCTTCTTTTTTTTCAAGAGATCTGGCACATGTAGCTATGAATCCCAGCTTAAATGTTACTGCCATTCTGTGTTGCTGCATCGACACAGACCAAGCAGGACCAGAAACGAGGAAGATGCAGATGTCTTGACTTCTGAAAGCCCCTGCAAGTGAACCTCTGCACCATTGGCTTCTGGAGCTGAGCTGCTGAAGCCCAGCCAAGCCCTGGCAGTGCCCAAGGAGAAGACTGTAAGTTGCATTTATGCCACTTCAGCTTCCTCCTTAGCTTGGCATCAGCTGGAGATTGTCTTAATCTTGGTGCTGACATGAAAACGGACATCCGGACTGCCCGGATCTGACCACTACAGAGGTGTGGTGCCATGGAGCTCCCCCCAGAGCAGCCTGCCACACTGGGGTGGGACTGACCATGGGCAGGCTGTGCTGAGTCACACAGCCTGCCTAAATATGCCTCCTGGCTTGAGATAAATTTCTGTTCCTTCTTCTCTTACCGTGTTCCATCAATAGGCCAGCAGCTGCCTCCTGCTCTACTTACCCAGGCTGTGCAGGGGCACAGCTGCTTCACTTCTGTGGCTGCAGAGATTTGAGTCCACCTCTGGAGTCTGCTCCTGTGTCATGCTCAGCACCAGAGCCCCAGTGGATCTCTGAGCATTGCCTCTGGGTGCTGGGCTGTGTTAGTTTTCACTGAAGCTTGAAATGAGATGTGTTTTTTCCCCAGGAATCAGTTGTTCAAAACACAGTATAAAATGGTAGGGGAAGGTGGGGGGGGGAAGACAGGGACGGGGTAGAGTAGGGGGCGTGGGCTCCAGGGATTTTGTCTACATGTGCAAAGAAGAAAAGCCTTTTGCTCCATTAGTCATCTTGTAATGGAACGTCTGGCCTCCAGAGGTGACAGGGGTGTCGTGATCTCATCGCAGTTGCAAGGTGGGTTCCTCCAAAGACAGTTAATGGGATCATTTAATGCTTTTAAACCAGCACCAGCTGAAAAAATCCTGCTGTACAGCAGCTTGCCGGAGTGATGTCAGGTGCCCAGGGGCTAGGAAGGGGGAGAGCAAAGGCACCACAGGGATACAATGCGCCACTGCTGCCTAAACATATGATACAAATTGCCCCTAACACTAACTAAGCAGCCCTTCTGCTCGCTGTCAGTCAGACAAACAGGAAAAGAAACAATCGAATCTGGGTGCAGCTGCTCGGTGTGCTGATGGAGCTGCCCTCTGCTCATGGCCATGGCTGTGTGGAGCGAGATTCCCCCTGCGTTTCTGATGCGCATCATGGGAGCAAGGTCCTGCCAGCTTGTCTCTCCTGCCCACGCTGCTGTGGGTCCCGTGTCCTGCCTGTAAGGACCAGGCAAGTTTCAGCAGGGACTCCCTTTTGGCGTGTGCCCCAGTGAGCCCTGCTTTTCTTATCACTGCTGTTATTTTCACTAGCTGTACTGAGAACCGCAGTCCACTGGGTTCATCCCCCTCCGTAAGACTTCTCTAGCCTCCAGCTGGAGGGGCAGCAGGCTGCCAATCTTCAGGCCTCATACTTTTGGGGAACCCAGCAGAGGGCTTGGGTGGCAGTGGCACGACAGGGTGGTGGCACAGAGTGAGCCAGCTCTGGGTCCTGGCCCGTAGAGGTGACAGTCTCCCCTCGGGTTTCTGCCACGCCTGCTGCAAGGGCTCTGCGACAGGACAGCTGGGAAGTGCTGTGGTGGGCAGTGTGATGGGTGCAGGCTGGTACCACGTTGAGTGGGGGATCTCTAGAGGGATTTAGAAGGGTGTTGTAGTTTGGTGCCAGCATGGGCATGTTTTGTAAGTTTTCAGTGAGCAGGCATACTTGAGTGGAATTACAGCATCTACGAGCAAATGACAAGTTTTAAGCTGCCCTTTGAAGTTTGGAAAGTCACGCTTATAAAGCATATAGAAGAGTGCCAGAAGGATAAGAAGTAACCAGAAGAAAGTAATTATTAATAAGCACATAGTCTCATATGATTCATTCACACTGAGGGGCTGCAGCAGTACTTTCCCATGAAATGTCAAGAAGTGGTAAACATCCCTTGAAAAGCAAAGCAGTGTGGGGTTTTTATGCTTTAATTTCCCAGCCAGTGATTGTTAGACACTTCTTTGTGATTAAGCATTCTCATTAACTAGAATAGGTCCTTTGCAGAACTAAACTTAATCTGTATGTAACCTGGTGCATTTGCTTATTGTCATTTGGTGACAGTATATAGTTTGGTGCCAATGGACCTGCAGTTAGACAGAAATAAAATTGGGAGACAAGAAATACCTGAACAAAGAGCCTGTGCTTGTGCCCGTGACAGAAATATGTTTCCTTGCTTTGAAGGAACATGAAATAAATCCTAAAGCTTTGCCATCTTCCTGAAGGTTGACAGTGATGTACAGATAGGAGAAACAGCAAATGAGGTACAGACAGGGCAGTGGCACACAACAGACTGCATGACCTGGTAGTCTGGTAGTCTGGTTGCTGTTAAAAACCATGCACTTACAAAAAGCAGACAAGCTCAAATCCAGACACTCGGGGAGATATGGTGCAGAGCATCCTTCTGGGGAAAGGGCAGTGCTTCCTCCAAGGAAACTATGACAGACTGGAAAAGAGCTGGAGACCACGACAAATATGAGCTGCTAACCCAGCCCTTCTGCCAAATGATTAAAGACATGGGAATACTGAGTGGGAGTAAGTAGGATATATTACCTTCATGTTTGGCAGCAACACATTGGCCAAATGTGTCTGTTTCTGGTGTCAGCAATTCGAAGAGGATATTGAAAAACTGGAGGGGATTCAAGTAAGAACTACCAGAATGTCAAAAAAAAAAAAAAAAAGAAAACATGCATGAGGAAGTCCCAAGGAGAGAAGCCTGTTTATCTTATCAAAAACAAGGCTAGTGCAGCCTATGAATATGTATAGAGGAAACAAAAATTTATTAGCAGATAACTCCAGCCCAAGAAATATAGAGCATTGTCCATCAAGAGGAGTCAAAGACAGAAACACTTCAGATTAAAAATAAGGTTTAAGTGTTTAACAAAAGGAGTAATTAACAATTAACCTAATTAATAACTACAATGCAATAGATTGCATTATTTTCCTGCTGAAAGAGATACTATGGATACAACAGAGGTTAACAGAGAAATCTGAGTTTGATGTTCTGCAAAATCTCAAACCAAATGATCTCAGCCATGTCTTCCAGCTCTGCCTTTGAATTCTGTAATATATTCTGTTCCTAATTCAATATGAGAAAAAGGTTTCATTCCAGTATCTATGATTTCTACCAAATGGTTTTTGCATTTGTCTTCCAGTGGTTTTTATTTCCTGTAATGAAATTTTGGCTGATCTTTAGCTCTGTGTGCATAAACATTGCTGGCAGATAACAATTGGACTACGATATCCAAAGCTTCATAGGAGCATTCCATAACATAGCAGCCAATTATGAAAATAAATTATTAGATTATGATTCTGATTCTCTCTCTTGAGGGAATTTCAGCCAAAATCTCATCTCTTTTTTTAAAAAAAGAATAGTCAGGGCTTTTACCAAGGGCTTGCAAAGTGAAGACTGAAAAAAAACCTGGTTGACCCCTATATATTTCCTATAACCATATTTTATTGCATTGTATATTGTAGATAAGCCAATGGGAATAGATAATTTAAAAAATAAATCTTGCATTGCTAGTTTGTGTGAGGCCTGGTGACATTTTTTGACATGATGTGACACCTTGTTTAAATGCAATGCATGCTGAAATTCATCTCTCTAACTTAGTTTTGCCTTGCCTTGTATGCTGTAAAGTCCACACTAGGTAGGTTTTAGAAGATACAGGATGAATATTTTACATTTGTTTTCTGGGGGCAAGAAGAGCAGGACAAGTATCTGAGCTCAGTTATTGTACTGCTTGCAACACCTTGCCTGTACTTTGTGTTTAAGAGAACAAAAGTTTCCTTTTTTGAGGGATTTCTGGGTTAGATCATTCACTGATTTTAGCATATCATTGTCACAATTTTATTACAATGACACTTTCATAGTTTTTATTGCTGGTATTACACAAAGAGTTTACAGAGCCATGGTATATGGACACAACGCACATGGCATTTTTATCACAACTCATTTATGAATTAACCATATGCATGTGCTAAAAAATAAAAAAAGAAAAGCAGCTGTGTTTAAGGAGATAATGTTGCCAAATGCTCCATGCAAAATTTAAGGAAGGAATATTTTTATTAGGGTTAATTTAATGTGTTCTCTTGGTTTAAGTTGTCCTTTTGAATGACTTGTGCAACTCACTTTTCTGCTCCTGATGCGTAGCGGTCCAAAGCTCTTCTAGTTTCATTTTTAACTCGTCTGGTATGTGCAGACAGAGAGTCACAACCCAGATCAGGTGGATTGATTGGGACACTGAACTCAAATGAACACATTTTCTCCATGAATATGGATGGGGCAAGCTTACATGTTTGACCAGCTAATTTTGTATTTGTATTTTTACCGAAATGGAGGAAACAAAGGGGAAAATCTAATGCAAACCACATGGATTACTGCCTGGACTTAGCGGGCACCCATGAAAGGATTTGCTGTTTACAGGGTTTTCAGATTCAGTGTTTCAGTGTTATCAACTCCATTATTAAAGTCAAACTCTGTTTTCAGATTTACCATGTACAAACATGCAGTTAATTCAAACCCTCTGCATATAAATAATGATAATTTGAAGCACCAGAAAGCACAGACTAAGCTAAGAGTTCTTCATTCAGCTAAGAAACCTTCAGACCGTGTTTCCATGCTTGCTTTAGAAATCACTCCAAAGCCTTGGCTCATACTTGCATTTCTATTCCACTGTGAAGCCTAATGCCTCACATGTTCAAAACAGGCACATCCTAGAGTCAGAATTTGAGGCAAATTTGGTCTAAAAATATGTGGGGGTTGAGATTGAGTCTTCTGCCAGAAAAAGGCACAGAATCAGCTTTGTTTTGTTAGGTCAGTAGCCAGTCTGGCTTGGATTCCTTAGTCCTGTCACAGGAAAACAGATGTGGTTTTGGTGATGGTTCTGTTTCCTTGCTTTTGTTTCTTTTTCTTCTTCCCTTTCTGTAAAAGATGCCTCGTCCTTGTCTGTATTTCAAAGCAACACTCCCCACTACAGGTCATCAGTGGGAAAGAGGAGAAAGTCATGGCTGCCCTGTGAGGAAGGCAAATAAAGATCTGGAGTTTTTCATTAGATCCTCTTTCCTCTGATATAAACAACCCATTGGGAACCTAAAAAAAAAAAAAAACCAAACCAAACCAAACCAACTTTTATTTAAATAAATTAAATATAGATAAAAGATAAAAATAGAATTCTGTGCTCTTCTCAATTCATAAGCAAGCCGATTTACTAGCAAACTTGTTCTAGCCTAACCACTCAACTGCTTTTCAATTTTCGACACTAAATTAGTGCTAAGCTTTGGATGTGCAAGGCTGCACTAGAGAATTAACAAGGATAAGGGATAAAGTAAATAGATGCCTGTCTTCATTCTGTAATTTATCAGCTTTTAAATTCTGGGCTCTGTATGAGAAGCTGTTCATCTTTCAGAATACGAAACTTACGGAGGTGTGATTTTGTTCTCAGCCTGCCTTCCAGCTGGCCACCTTGCTTCTGGCCCTGGGCAGTCAGTAGCCCTTTCAGAGTCCCTGTTACAGCAGGCAGCTTTATGTCAACCACTCTTATAATCTTCATAATGTGCTGACAGTACCTGCTTTGAGCTTGAATGTGTATGAGTCATTAGTTCCAAGAAAACATGCAGTAGGCCCCTTGCATTCGGGGGAAGAAGAAAATGCCAGGATGGTTTTTTGTATGTTCCAGCCACCAACCTGTGAAAGCAAGAAGAACAGCAGAGGCAAACAAAAATACCAACCCAGGAAAGTCTATTCTGAGAAGCCCTTAGACATAAGGAGTATTATTGAATGTATTTTTGAGGTACAACTTTGCATGGGACTGAGTTCTGCACATGTGCAAGTGACTCAAGATTGTTCTCATCAAACTTTCTGCTGGAGACACATTCATGTACTGTGAGGGTACTTGTGGAAAATAAGTATTTTAGCCCATTTTATTCACTTCTATCTTTCTAAGACTCGTTAATATTTCATTTGGAGTTAGATGTATACATGATGAAGGTGGAATTATTTCATCAGGACTACCATTCAATTAAATACTCCTCTAGGAATCATGGCAAGTGCATTTAATGCTCCTTCATGCTTCACAAAACAGTATAGGAGCATAAGAATGAAAGTAAAGATGTAATTGAACATCTCTGTCTGTAATGACATGGTTAAGCTCTAAGAGGGTTATATCTGTTAAAAACAGACAGAATTCAAAACCACAGCTTTGCTCTGTGTTCTTCTCGCATTGAAGGAGACTGCGGTAATTCACAAGGAGGCTTTATTTATGCAGTAATGACTCAAGACAAAAAAGAGAGATCTTTTAATTACACCCCAGAGACAGAAAAGTATGAAAGCACTATTCATGGTACCCTGCAGATCACACGATATTTTGGTCGCAGTTGTTCTGTCCAAACAAAATTACATGAAGGAAACTATTTACATTTTGTCTAAATGCATTCCCCTGAGGATTAATGTTTATAGGAGATTTGGGAAAAATTGGTTTCAAATCAACACAGATAATTTAAATGAGAAACTGGACATTAAATAAGGGATGAAGGATTCCAGGAGAATGTAAAATCAGTGGTTCTGTTTTCTAGGACAGAGAAATACAGGTGCTGGGAGTCAGTCTGTAAACCTGGCTTTTAGGAACAATGTTTTAACCGATGCTGGCCCTCTGAGGATGTAGATGTGGCATAAGCAAAGGTGGCTGCATCCCTGGGGAGACAAGGGATCATATCTACCCACTTTGAAGGAGGACGATGTTGGAGTTTGTGGAGTTTTGCCTCATTCTTTTGTTCCAGAGAAACAAAGACATTTTCAATGTGTATACCTGAAATGCTGCTGCTTAGCATTGCTAGCCTGGCTGGCAGAGAGATGCAGCAGCTCACAGACTGAGGCATTTGATTTGTCACAGGCAGTTCTGGTAACAGAGAATGTTGATTTTCATATGAAAAAAAAGGAAAAAAAAATTGGTGTTATCTTTTATATTCCTTATTAGTTTTGCATCCTGCCCTCTGGAGGGTTTGCACATTTTTTTGGGGTGAAGCTGGGACTGGTGAGCTATTTTGGTCATTCTCCATATTTAAAATGTATGGATTTTTGATGTGATTTTTTCTCTAAAGCTGGGGGGAAGGGAAGAAAGACAATCACAGCCTTTCAAGGAAGCAGGGAAGGCCAATGGGGATTTTTGGTTGCTCCCAAGTCATTAATTAGTATCAGCTGATGAGTCAGAAAAATGTGGCTGTCTGCTGACTTGTAACGTGTCCTAGTAACAAAACAGGTTCCTGTAGTGGCAGTTCACCGTTACTAATCCAGAGACAAGCCCTCTGTCAGCCCCACATCCAAATAAAGGGCTGCCTTTTGCTTCACATTTGCTTGTCCAATCTCTTGGTCCCCCCTACCGACCTCTGCGGGCAGCCTGATGGAAATTGGGTTTCTACAATATTCTGCAGCACACTGTGTGTAAATGCATATATATTCAGATTGAATCAATAAGGATACTAGATTGTGCAATGTTTAAAAAAACCAGTAATCTCCATTGTTAAGGGTGCTGAAAACTGCTTGAGGCAGTGGCTGAAGGTGATCCTTCCCCCTGCTTGTTGTGTCCCCCAGCAGCCCAGTGCTGCTCCTCACCGCCCAGGAAAGGAAGCAGCGGCCCCATCTGGGATGCACCACTGCAGGGACCTGGCTGCATCTGCTGCAAGACAATCCCCAGGGTCAGCTGTGATGGAGCAGAACTAGGGAAAGGCAAAGGCAGATGGCAAATGGGCTGCTCCTGCTCTGAGTGGGAGGCTGGGCTACACCCACAACCTGCTGAGATCCCTTCCTATCCGAGTGACCCTGGGATCCTCTAACCCGCACCAGAGCTGCTCAGGACCAGAAGCCCTTGCGCCCACTTGTCTGAGTCAAATATTTTGCTCTCTGGCCTGTTTCCAGCCTTGACTTTTGACCTCACATTTGTATCTACATCATCATTTTGTGAGTTGAAAATCTGGCCTCTGCTCTACATCTTCAGGATGTGCACAGAAAGAAAACGACATGGCATTTTAGGTCAGGGAAATTATTCAAATCCGTGTTTTCTGGTAGATTTTTATGGTTTGAGATGCACACTTGCTATCTGCTACCAAAGCTGAGAGACAGGATTGTCGTAAGAAACCTTAAGAACTGGGACAAGAGGCATTCAGGGAGGCTGAGCTGGCACTGCTGGGGTATTTGTCCTCTATGATGCTGTATGACACACTTTGCCCAAGACACAGACTGCTCTTTCCTGACCGGTATAATGCTGTGGCAATGTCACTATGAGAGGTCAGACACACGGGGATCATGGCAGAGCTCTCAGCCAGCCTGGGGTGCCACAGCATCGCACCCCTCCCTCTGCAGTGGCTGGGAAGCTGTGCTGCCTGTTTGGCAGGATACACCATCTGTCTGATCCAAGCTCTTCCTCCCTGTCCTGCACAGTTTTGTCACGTCTTCATCCCTCTATAGATGCTAGAAGTAACACAAGAAATCAGGCAGGCAAAACTAAGAGAGACCACGTGCAAGTTGTTGAAGGATCACAGCAGCCACAAAAAGGAAAGGAAAGGGGAGGTTGGCCTCTTCCCTTGAAGGGGCTGGGATCAGGGGAGCACCCAGCAGGACTCAAATCCATCACTCATTCTCCCATCTTTAGTAAAAAAAAGCCAATGGTCTTTGCTTTGGGACTGCTCTCAGTGGTCAGACTTCAAAGTCACACTGGTGTTTGGCAGCGAAGAGGGCCTGAAAGGGCCTTGGGAAGGTGCATACAGCCACATAGACTCCTTGCATCTGCTGGTTCACCTTCTCTGTGCCTCTCCCAGCAGTACCAGGACAGACCTTGTTGTCCAGGTCAGCTGGTGCATCTTGTGAGCCATTGCCCCAACCCCAAAGTTTGCCAGCATTTGAGCAGCTTGGAGGCTGAGAGCCCTGACTGCCCATCTCTGGACAGATGTAGTTGTTCCTGGCTCAGACATGTCCCCACCAGTGACACAGGCTGCAGGCAGCTCACTGCCCATTGCCCCACGTTCCCACACTGTGCCTTCCTCCAGCTACCAGCTCATGGCAGCCGAGTGGGTTTGTGTTGGATGGGGAGGGCTTCAGCCAGACACTTATCTCTCTTAATCCCCTTAAACCATCTCCTCATGGAACCACCTCAACCACAGTGTGACTGGGGGGAAAAAGGGCATTTCTAAATGTCTGCCCACGTGGTATGACCAGCAGCCCACAACATCTGTATTTCACACTGGGATTTGGAACTGGAGTGTCCCTTGTCAAACCAAGGTCCTGTGGAACCCTTCACTCCCTTATTCAGGGTAGCAACTGCATGTGAATTATCTAAATTCGTTAATAGCTCTGATCAAATCTGCTAATATAGTAAATAATTGCTGGGCCATGGCACCATATAAGTGATTGCTTAGGAAGGGTAGCTTGGTTCCAGGCACCTGCCAGTCATTGCTCATAGTGTTTTGAGACCTAATCGGCAAATAAATTGGGGTTTTAATGTCAATTTTTTTCTTGTCTGACTAGTCTTACTTTTCTCCTGGTGAAGTTCTTGCTAGATGAAAACCAATTAAGCTAAAAATCAGCTTATGAGCCTGTTCTGTATAGCTTCATGGGTTTCTATGTTGTTTTTTTCCAGCCAATTGCATATTTCTAATCACTCTTGTTTGACAAGCTCAGAGGTAAGGAGCTTTGCCATTTATTCACGTTCAGCAGAAATTCAGGCACATCTCAGTTTAATCACTGAATCTGATTTTGAGGGAAAATGCTGCTCAGAACATGTAGTGTCATGATCCGTGCAATGTTTCCTGTAAATACAAAGTGAACGAGGAAAAAGAGTGGGAGGGACAAAAATATTTTGACACAAGTAGACAGCACAACCATTTTTTCCAGTAGTTAATTTTCAAAATAGACATCCTGTAGGATTTCAAAATAGAAATCACTTTTACATAATTAAATCTTTTGAGAGGCTCATCTTCATGCTTGTCCCTGCTGTGGGACTGCTGTTTTGCTGTCCATAATCAGGCACAGATGGTCCCCCCTGTAGTTCCCCAGTGAATTTGTGGTATGGTCAGCAGGTCCCAATGTGTTTGTGGGGCACGTGGCCTCAGCTGCAAGCAACCATGCGCCTGGGAGGGGAAGAGCTTTAGAGAGGCCCAGCTAAAATAAGGAGAGAAATTAACACAGCCCCCCGGGGCCAGATTTTCAAAGACAAGCCTACAAGAACTGCTTCCAGTAGTGTTCCTCGGGTAGCCAATATTGTCCACCCAGTCTTTACATCTGGAAATACGTTATCTGAATTTAAAGAAAATGGAAATTATGAGCTATTATGGGCATTGATCTCCCCCTTCTGCATGAACTCAGGCTGTGGAAAAAAATGTGCCTGCAAACAGTAGTAGTACTCTGCACCAAAAATAACTGGGTAGTTTTTAAGCAGGCTGCTTTTGCATGTGGGTGCCTCCTCTTCCTTTCTGTTTCTGTCATTAGGCTTCACAGCACAGTGAGAGTGAGAGTGTTCTCTGCATCATGTGCTTGGAGAGCCTGTTATCTTTTGGGGTGCCTCTGTGTTTAAGACCTCAGCTGCAGGTATCTTGGGTATAAATAATCCCAACCACACCATGCTTGAGTGTGCAGAAACAACACAGAGCTGCTCAGCCAAGCAGTCAGCATCAGGGTGATGTGGGAAGGCATTTGCTCCCACGGCAATTGCTGGCAGGCAGCCTTCGCTCCCCACAGTGGGGAGATGCTTGTGGAGGGGTGACAGAACCTGAGAAGCATGTCTCATGTGCTTGGAGATAGATCAGTGCTTGCAGGGGGCTGGGGAGGAGGGAAGCAGCCCCCTTGCACAGCAGGCTCTCATGAATCACCCTCAGACCTGGGATGAGGTACTGTAGTGGGAATGGTTGCTTTATGCACACAAAAATATGCAAAGCTCTTCATAGTGGGCTGCACACAGGACCTTCCTGGGAAGAGAAGAAGGGCCCAAATGCCACCAAGGCACTCATCTATGCCAGTGCTGTGGGGGAGGCAAGCATCAGACAAGCACAGCGCTGGAAAGCTCATGGAGGCTTTCCACCATGGGGATGTCCCCCGCCCAGTGCTGGCACCCTTAGATGCCCTTCCCTGTGGTGACACCAGTGAGGCAAAGTGTCACCAATGCCACCACACGCCAGCTTTGCCTGCTGCCCTCATGGGTGGGAAGGAACTGTCCAAGTACCTCGTGTCAGGGCAGGGCTAATTTTCACTGGTGCCTTTTACATGCTCCAGGAACTCAGAAGTAACAGATGGCAGTGTTTATTGCATTGCAGTGGCGTCCCCTGCCAGCTTTGCATTGATCCAAGTCTGGCAGCACAGGACAATCCCTCCCATTCATAAAATCCTGCGATTTTCATTGTTTCCTTTGACATTGGTTTTTGAATGATACTGATTTATGCTCGTGAACGGCTTAGCAATCTTGTGACAAATAACACGGTGGCATGGGTCAGGGGCAGGGAGGCAAAACCATTTTTCTTTTTGCTCCAGTTCTCTCCCAGGCTGGGTGTGAATTATGGTCTGCAGTTAATGATGAAGTGCTGAGGCTGCTGGGACATTCTGTTTACCCAAAAAAGGAACAAAGCACACCTTTTAGCAAAAAGCAATATTTTTTTGTATTTGAAAGCCCAATGGTGCTCACAAAGCACTGAGGCTTTGAAGCTGGTGTTCAGGGGGAGGTTGAGTGAATGTGGCAGTAAAGCTGACAGTTTTAGAAGCAGGGATACCTAAAAAACCTCCTCTAATAGAACAGTGATGCATATAAAATGGATGGGATGTACGTCTAACTCCTGCTTATAGCTCTGGTTACAGCTGAGGGTAAATGACTGTCAGAATAAAATGCTGTTATGGCATAGTGCTTACACAATCCCATATGCTGCTACAGCACAGTTATAACCTAAAGAGCTGGTAAAAGGGGACTGTAAACGTTAGGAACAAAAGGTAATACAACAATATAATAAAATTTCTCAGTACTAAAGCTTTGAGTCTGCCCTGGATTTTATAAATATATGAATTGGTATCTTCTGGCATGGAGATTCAGAGAAACCCTGGGCCATAAGGCCTCTCAGTGGGTGGCAGTAGCCTTGGATGCAGTTAGTATTCCCTGAAGCGCCCCAGGACTTTGCAGGAAGGGAGAATCACTGCCCTGAAGCACCTCACTCCCTTTCCAGAAGTGGGACAACTGGGAAAGCTGCTGTCCCCACAATGTGATAAATACCCACACCCTACTCATTCAGCACCCTTCACACGGTCCCTACTATTACTGTAACCGTGGATGCAGCTCTCTCTAGCCAAGCCCGGTCCTCCTCCATTCCCTGAGCATGCTGGGTCACAAATTTCATTACATGGCTTCTGTCAGGTGCAGTGGAGGTACAAAGCACTGTAATCCATACTGTAGAGGGATAACAAAATTAAATATTATTTATTATTTGAACATATAGAGCATATTTCTTACCAAATATTATCAAATATGAATTTCAGTTTACATATGGACCAACTCACATATTATTTTAAACTTAGGGGTTTTTTTTCTTGAAATAATTATATATTTGATGTTTAATTCACAATCATGATGATCCATTTTAAGGTTATTGTAGGGTATTAAAATAGCTTGAACTGAATAAACACTGATTGAGAACAATCAAGTAGTGTTTGAATATTGTCTATGTCCATGAGACAGTTGGAGCTCTAGGACAGGCACTGATCATCTTGAACAGAGTTTCACCAAGGAGATGCACCAGCTCTCAGTAGCAGCAGCCACTCTCCAGGTACAGAAGGAATAGTCATTTTGTTTTGCTTTAGTTGTTTAAAATCCATGACTATGGATAAGGGTTTCAGTAACCAAGCTATTTATTTCCAGTACAAAATGTAGCTTGAGAAGAGTAACTGAAACATAGGAAACCAATTTACTATAGCTTTAAATTTCTGTACTTGTATTAAATCCCACCTTCCAACCAGAAACAGCAGGATGCAAAAAAAAAAGAGTTATCTTTTTCAGTTTTCATTTGCTGCTCTCTGTTACATAGAATGAAGAACCTAAGCAGGGTATGTTAAGTTATGTAATGGCTTATACATGTTTACCATGTGTCCCCCACCCCGGATAGCAAATAAAAAGCGCCAAATTCTGTGCAAAGACCATATGCAACTCCAAATCAACACATCTTTGTGGCTAGTAATCAGCAAGGCCTACCTCTCCCTTGCAAAAGAATAAAGGAGAAGAAATGCAGAACAAGATTAAAATTAATTATTTAAAGGAAAGTGTCTTGCTGCTAATTTATATTGTAATTAAAGATACTGATTATATATAATCCCTTTGGTTGAGATGAGTCTATTCACAGGCACTCTTCTCTGGAGATGCCTTCACTATTTCCTACAATGAGAAATCATTGATACAGATGGAGAGAAACTTTGAGGAAAAAACAGTTCCCCTTGAGCCCTCTGATGCAAGTGGAGTAACATGAAGACCAAATCTGAAGCAGGACCCGATGGCTAGGCAAGGCAGCCAAACTGAGTTTCATGAGAGGAAATGTTCTTGCTGTAGAAGTGGGCAAGCATAGTCATGCTCTCTTCTCCTAGCTTAAGGACCTGGTATGAAAATGCTCCTAAGCTAAAATCTTGTCCTGTTGCAATATATGCCCTGACTTTACTTCTCCAAGGCACAGGTAAGCATTATGGTCCCTCTGGAAGGCATGATTGAAGGGATATGTGAAATGTTCTTGCTGGTCTTTTGTGCGTGCTACAGGAATTATTCATGTGGTGGTATCTGCTCTAAGGTTCCTCATTCCTCATAGAGATGTCACAGACTGGCTGTTACCAAACAGTCTCAAAGGAGAGAAGCTTCCTCCTGTATGAAGAGGAATAAATGATGCCTTGTGGTATTCAAAACATCACAGGAGTCATTCTAACCATGCAGAGTTTTGTCAAATAGGCAGGTGTTGTCTCGCTGAGATTTCATAAAATCCCTTAAGCAACTTGGGGTCCCATTTCTGACTGGTATTGCTGTATGCAGAAACCAGTCCCATCCTGCTCTTTTGTTCACCAAAGGCCAAGAGATGCTAAAGCACTCTGGAGGCTTTCAAGTGATTGGAGAATACTGCTGGCTCTCAAGAGCACAATTTCATCTGAGCTGCCAGTATTTCCCATAGTGTCTATTCCTCTTGATTTTGCAGTCTCAATCACTCCTGAGTCCATGCATCACCCAGTGTCTGCTCTGAAACATGATGCATAAACATGAACATAAATAGCTCAAACTCTTTCACATCTTTGTCTCATTCCCATTTATTCCTTGGTATAAGACATTTAATATGTTTTAAGTAGTTTTTATCAGTGATGTAGAGTTACTGTTTTGTCTATTATCTTTTGACCATCATTCAATTATAGTGATTATTAGATTCCTGCAGGGTAGATTTAACTAAGTATGTTTGACTATTCTCATTTGAAAAACAATCTTCTTTGCAATATTATCTTTCTACCCCCCTCCCCCCCTTTTTTTTTGTGATGAAGCAGTCTGTGGTGTCAATACAAATGCTGTGACATTTATAGCAGTTCAGCTGGGAACACACTGCCTGCGTGTTCCGTTTATTCCTAATTTGCTGATGATTTCCAGCAGTGTAAGAGCACAAGCAAGCACTCTGACAGCAGTGTCTGCTGGTGCCCTTTTCTCTTTTTTTGTAACCCTTATCTAATTTTGGCAGGACCACAGTTCCTGCTCTTAGACCTGATAACAGGATCAGCACACTGCCCAAACCTACAGTAAAACACTTAGGCGGGATTCTCAGTCCAGCACATGCTGAAATGGGGCCACCTGACCCACAAGACAGGGTGTCCTTTGGTCCCAGTGAGCTTGTTGGGTACCCACAACCCTAATAATCCTAGCACTAGTACTGCTATTGGCATGTCCTGTCTATCTTGCTGACTCCCTTTGTTTCCTCTCTCCTGATTTGTAAATGGTCTCAAATCCTAAATAAGAAGTGCTGCTTAACCACTATGTTTTACAAGTTTTTACATTTTCTAATTTATTTGTGGTTTCCATTGTGCAATCCTTAATGTACAGAACAATGTGGGGAGAGAGCTGGAAGGCAGTCTTAAGGCAAGAAAGAATCATTAAATATAGCACAATCACCTGCAAAGAACAGATAGTTTAATTTTGAGTGCTCATATATTGAGCTCAATAACTTGTGTTAGACTAAAGCATATCACCCAGAAAGGCAGCAAATCTTCAGCTGATGCCATCAAGAAGTGGAGAAACAATTTACATCTCAGCCCCTTTTTAACCACACTTGTTTCTGAAAAAATGTATTTGTGTAAAAAATGCATTTCTTATTTCTGTTACCTAAACCTGATAATTATTATCTGTTGACAATGTAAATATTACCACTGAATCATTTATCTGAAATATTAATACCTTCTTAATACTAGGCATTTTAAGACACTATAGAAGCATTGTCTGCAGATTTTGACAAACAAATTATATTTTTTCACGGAGCTCTTGGCAATTTTCCTGTGCTCCAATTCTTTGGTTAATTAAATTAACCTCTGCAAGTTAATTTAATTTTGTAAGAAAGGTAGTCACTAACTTGACACAGGTGTTCAGGTTCACCTCACCAATGCTGTATTTAAGCATTTACATCACTGTATCGCTCGCTATTTTCTTGTCCATATATCTTCTTTATTTATTTTTTCACAGCATTGTTCTGAGCACTTCAGTTGCACTGCTTGACCTCTTTTAATTCCCAAACTCCATAGAGTAATTTCTTTCCAGCATCTTATTTCCCGCCACACAGATCCAGCACTCCTCTTCCCTAGATGCGTGGTTTTGCATTGCCTTGTGTTAAAATCATTCTTGTTTGGGTGACTTGAGCTGAGCAAGTGCTCCAGCTCACTCTGCATGACTGCCATGTCCTAACAGAGTCCCCTTGCTACCTGGGCATCTTCCACACACTGGCTTTGCAGGGTTCTTGAATCACTCTCAGGTGCTGAACAAAACCAGTGCCTTGGTCCTAGGCTGCCTGACTCAGAAACATGGCAGTCCATTTCATGACTGTTCCTCACTGTTAATCACCGAGGCCTTAATCCACTGGCTCTGTCCTGTATTGTATAGTGGGGAGTTTTTGTTGATACTGGTGGGGTTTTTCTGAGATAACACCCAGCTAGCCTGTTATAACAAGTAGGGATTAGCAGTCTGTCGTGTCCACGATTGCCTTTTTTCAGACAAACTTATAAACCGGAAAAGTAAGAGATATATTAAACAAAGTCAGCTTGTTCTTATGAAACAATGGTGTCAGTGATTAAATGTACATCTTTTTGATCACTGAATTGCACATCAAGCTTCTCCATAGTTTCACTCAGGATGAAAATCTTTCAACCAGTGACCTCCTATTTGTCCTGTTTAATTAGCACATCACAATCTTGTTTCAGATTTTCTGTAATTCCTCTAGTACTTAAGAAGTTACTGAAAAAAACACTCCCTTATCTTTTAGGACATTTGGGACGTGCAAGACATACTCTGCTCCTGTTACAGGAGCCAGCATCCTACATCTTCCAAAAGTAGAGAAAAAGCACTTTACCGAATGTTTCTGTCCTTTTTTGTCTCATTTGAAATGTATTTTAATCTTCAGCTATTGGAGGCCTTCAGTCATTTTAAGTTTTTGTTTTGAGTATATCTACATTGAATAATTTCCCTTGAAAAAATGGTAGATTGCCACAGTAAGAAGATGTGTCTATTGGGCGCTGGTCATGAGACAGATGTACTAGGGGCTACCAGGGTGGGCTGTCTTTCTCTGTTTGAGAACATCCTAGCACATAACTCATGCAGCTCTGGAATGAGGGGATGAACGTTGGGATGGGTGCAGCTGCGATGCTCTGCATGGGAAGCTGTGTAAGGTTCCCTCTTCCCTATAACCTAGCGGTTGTGCAAAAGGAAGGCTGGAGCCTGGCACCTGCTGCCTGCCCCACAACTGTCTGTCCACTCTACTTCTCACTTTTCTTTGGAGGCTGCAGCAGCAACTTTGTGCTTTGTAAGTGTGAGTTCACTTGAGAGAATTCCAAAGCACCCTGCAGCTTTCCCGACCTGCTCAGACTTGGAGTCTCCCTGTATGACAGCCCTTTGAATTGGCCACAAATATGTTTTCTTGTTACCCATTCATGTATTAAATACTCATCTCAGTGATGAAATGCTTGCCTGGGTCTCTCTTAATGAACAAGTGTCAGATGTTTAGCACCAGTAGACTTTATTGCTCAAAGGCACAGGCTTCTTGGAGCTCCTCTCAGTCACTTCCAGCTCTGTCTGCCTCAAAATAATGGGACGGGGGAAAGGGAAAGGAAGAGGCTGTTCCTGCCAATGGGATTCCAGCTGGTTTGTATATAAAATCTTTCCAGGACACCCAAAATGCTTTATTCACCAGTTGGATGTCATATTCTAAATAAAACCAATTATTTGGTTGACATCTACAACCCTGCTGAGGTATGTGATAATGGTGCCTCTTGTCTGCTAAGACAAACACATGCATTCTCCCCGCAGAGAGCAGCCAAGCGGCCCTCGCCAGCCCCGGCAGCGGAAGAATGCACCCCTATTCCCTGCCTCTTTCTCTCTCTGCCTGCCCGTCCCGGCGAGCCAAGCCCATGAGAATACCCTGGCATAACTTCCTGGCAAGAACCATCATTTTTATGTTGCTTTTGGGCAAACTTCAATGACTCATCTTGTATTCATGCTCATCTGTGGTTGGCTTTTTCAAAATTTTTTTCTTCTAATGTTCTGATCTGCCAAGCTGCAAGTAGTTTGCTTAACAATATGCAATGCTTGGAGAACAGATGGGCTCTTTTCTTCCACCCGGTGGCATGCAAAAATGAAATTTTATCCATCAAACTTCAGTCTGTGAGATTTTATTTGGAATGGTTGTTTTAGCAGCTACTTTGCCACCCACAAGCTCCATTGTATTTCCTTCCGCATTGGATATAACTTAATGACAAACTCAGCGTTGAGCAGCCAGCAGTCTGCACTGCCGTAGTACCTCACACAGGATTATCTTGAATTGCCCTCCTGTACAAACACACGCTTAGAAAAAGTTTGCGCCCTTGAAAATTTAAAGCATAGGCAAGGAAAGTGGTTTTCCAAGCGTAGTAGCAGCTCTGGAAATGGATACTCAGGTCCTCAGGCACACTGTAGGGCTGACTACACTGTTTGACTCCCCTTTTCCAGGACTGGTGCAAACTTGCTGTTATTCAACCTACAAATTCTGTATTAATCCAGAAAAAGCATTTTTGAGAAATAACATTATGTTTTTCCATGCACCATTTCATGAAAAGCTAAGGAAAAAGATGAGAAGGAGTGCTTCATGCTCTGCTGCTCCACTTGTTCAGAGACTGCCTTTCCAGAGGGTTGACTAGTATAATTTTTTCCACTGCAACTTTGCTTGCTACCTTTAGAAGCCAAATGGCACTTTGCTCAAATACACACTGCTCGCTTCCATGAAATACAAAGGGGAACGGCTGAAATTGGAGCTAGCCGAGGACATCAAGACTACTGAGAAAATCACATCTAGGACTGCTGCATTCCATACACTCAGTCCAAAGCACTCTGGAAGCCCTTATGGCCATCTGTGCAAGAAGAAAGAGTTTGTTCCTTAGGTGACTGACATACTTATTTCCCTGTAGGTAAAAGAAAATGGATGTAATAGCTTGGACATTCCCATATGTTGCTTGTGGATCTCAGCTTCTTGAAGCTGTTGATAACTGGTGCAATCTTGCCTAGAGCAATAGCAGCACAGAGACACGATAGGCTTTTGTGAGCTTTAAAGATGGATTAAAGCAGAATATTCACCAAGGCTAATTAAGCAACAGCAGCTGCTCTTCACAGGTCGGTCTGCAGGCAGTGGGCAGAGGGAAACTTCCCTGGAAGTGACTCAGAGCACATCCCTACATTAAACTCTTGTTCTGAATCACCTCCTGGGAGAGCCTCTGCTCCCCTCGCAGATGCCCATCTCCACCATTTCACATCATTCATCTTTCCAGCTGTGTCCCCTGAGCTCCTCTGCTGCCACTGCAGACACAAACCAGGGGAAATTGCTGTGAAATCTATTGCAGGTGGAAGGATAAGCGTGTTGCAAATGGTTTCAGAGTCAAATGGGGTTTGATCTTTCCAGTGATGAAACACAGCTTGCTAAATTCTCTGTTTTGAAACTCACTGCTAATATTTTAAAGTGAAAAACAATAACCATATGGGATTTAGCAATTCACATGCCAGGTTATGATGAGCTGCTTGGTTTGTCAGTTCCCAGCTGCTCCTCTGAAAAATCACCAGGGGATTTCCTCACTGACTGGGCTGCCAGCTATCCTGGGGTGAATACAGGGAACAAAAAGTTTTGTATTAGATTTTATGGACTGGAGGCTTCAGCATGCCACGATCCCTCTGAACCACATGAATGTGAACCAAGGACAAACTGACTCTCATGAATCCCTGCATTTATGGGGAAAGAGCTCTCCGTGGACACAAAACTGGTGGAGGCAATGTTCCAGCTCAGTATTTCAGACCTGTGTCCTATGGCACAGAGAGGCAGGAGGATGGAAGATTTGTGGGAATAGGGCTCCTCTGCGGCTCATCCTCTGCCTGCTGGTTTCCTTTGAGCCTGAGTTATGGCTGCAGCAGATAGGTGCTTTTATAGCTTCTAGGGACAGCTGTCCATCACCTACAGCTACACATATGCATGTTTACTGAGACATACATCTAACAAGGACAAGAACTGAGGTTTTATGTGCTCTGTGGCACAGAAAGTGTGAGAGCGTTCAGGGTGAGCCAGGGGTTGTTGTCATGCCCTTCACCCAAGAGAGCCTTATCAGACTTTGCCCCCTGCAGCGTCCGGCACTGACAGCAGCAGTGAACTCGCCCACACAGCCCGGCCAGACTCAGTGTAAGGAGAAGCAGTGTGGTTGGCTGTAGAAAGCTTTGTATCTCAAAATTAATTTGCCTGTGGTTCTGCTGACACCTTCTGATTATGCTGCTCTCCCAGTACAAGAAAGGGTGTGCTGAAATCTATCTCCCATCCCCTACTCCACTGCAGATAGAAGACAAAAGATATATTGCTAATTAAAATGTTCTAATCTGCTGGAAAGCAGTTTTGTAGGATTGATTTGAATAAAACTGATGATGCAGCCCACTCAGATCACTGGGAAACGACCTCTCTATTATGAAGTCCCAGAATAACATAGCCAAGCAATCTTGATTTCCTAATATCTGTCAAAGGAAGAACTTCTTCGTTAGTTACAGCATATAATACGGATATTCCTGAAATGTCCTCTGCTTAATGAACAGCTGATATTGGCTAACCTCATAGAAATAGAAGAGAATTAGTACCAGCTGCAAAACGCATTCACTGGATAGTGAAACTGGCAGTTGGTATTATGCCTGCTATAAATATTTTTAATTAAAAATTGTTTTCTGTCTCTTCAATTGGTATAATAGCGATAATGCTTACTGAGAGTTACTGAAGATGTAATAGGATTCCCCTTCATGTATAGCAGAGCTATTTATTCTGCTGTAATATTGCTATAGTGGAAATCTGCATAATAGTGTCCAGATTCTAGTACAAGAGAAAAATAGACTGCAGGAGTGTTTTAGAATAAGGCACATGAGCATGCAAATTCCTAAACAAAAACCATGCTCAGGATTTGTTTTCTCAGGTATGACTTTATATTAAAAACCTTTTTAGGGGGGAACTGGCAGAGGGGACCCTGCAGTGCTGCAGCAACCAAAGCCTCTGGGCACCTGGTCTTCACTTGGTGCTCTACTGTCATGACCATCCACAGGTGACAAGGGACACCTCCTCCTTTGGGGAGTCAAGAGGCATTAGACCGGCTATGCCCTGGCAGGCACAGCCCATTTAAGTCATTACCTAAATAGGATGGATTATATGACAGCTGGAGAAATCTGTTAGCTGTCCCTGCGGGGCCTTTGGGAACTTGTGATTGCTCTCCACACTGTGTGGGAGACTTTCTAAAGCTGATGGGACCAATTGCTTTCTCATCCCTATCTGACTCTCTTCCCCTCTGAGGCTTTGGACTAGTATAATGATTGAAGCTTTTTCTCCCACCGCCTTCCTCAGGCTCGCGCCTTTGTCCTCCTCAGCTTCTGATACACCTACCCTTGACCAGTACTCACCTTCACTCTCTCATTTTTACTCTCTTGTGTATATCTCAGAGATCCTGGTGCAGCTTGCCTTGGTCTGGTGTTTGCTTTCTGACAACTCCCAGAGGCTCAAGTCAAGACAAAAGCCTCATTCTGTCAGTCACTGTATGAATACCTGATTAGGCACATTCCCTGCTCCAAAGACCTTTTGATCTAAACCTGCTGCTTTGATTTCATGATACTAAATTCCTTTCCCAGTTTGGCTCTCATCCTTTTCTTGTCCCTAAACTGACAGCAATTTTATTGCAAGCAAATAATTTCCCAGACAAAGCTATGGTCTCTTTTACCCATAGGTTCTTTCTTCTTATTCTGGGTTCTTCCTTCTGCCACAAATTTTCTTTGCTTTGCTATTCAAGCCAGCCCTTAAGGATGCACTTGCAGTTTGCAGTCCTCTCATTTTACAGCTCCTTGTTACTCTTAGGGTTCAGCAGGTACTGTCCTCTCTGCTCTCTTTCAAAGGGAAAGATGATCTCTGCTTGCTGGGGCATTTCCCCAGCTCTCCATGGAGAAGGCAGCAGCCCCACTGCAGTGTGTTCTTGCCTGGCCAGGTTTGCAATGGGCACCGATACCATCAGCTGTGAGCACCTCTGCAGATCAATGAATTCAACAGCAAAGACAAGAACAAAACAAAACCAGAGAAGTGACTCACACCAGTGCCCAGAGGGATAAAGGAAGAGGAAGAGGGAGACAGGAAA
Source organism: Aleadryas rufinucha (assembly GCA_013397815.1). NCBI lineage: Eukaryota > Metazoa > Chordata > Aves > Passeriformes > Aleadryas > Aleadryas rufinucha. The sequence continues at coordinate 369,046 of VZTH01012257.1, forward strand.
GAGAAATGAACACCACAACCTCATCCGCCTGAGGGCACAGAGGTCATGTTAGCTAGGGAATGGAATAAAATGAACTTTTCTGAGGGTGGCTGAGCAGGGGTAGTTCCTGTTTGATTATTTTAATTTTTCCAGGCTACCTCCCAGGGTCAGGTCACTGTCACGAATCGGATGTGGGGTTTAGATTAATCCTACCTCCTGCCCAGGTCTCTGGCAGCAGGTAGTATCTTTGTTGAGGCGGCCAGCACCCCAAAACCCACTCTCGTTCGTAAGTTCTTTTAATAATGACTGATTCTGTCTATTATAGAATGAATTTATTAATAGACAAGAAAACTCACAGGCATAAAGACTTAAAGCAAATTAATACTACACAGGAATAAAACAAAGGAAAACACTACTAGTAGTAACATACAGTGCACGATAAGGGTACCTTTTTCACTTAGCGAAGTGAAAAGGTACCTTTTCTTAGTGAAGAAATAGTATAAGTTAGGATTCAATGTATCTTACCATCCAATTGCTGCTGGAGCACACATCCTTTCACACAATCCCTAGGGAAGTAACCACGAAACCTGCGTCCAGACTTCGGGGAGAAGTTTCGAACACTTTTCAGGGTGTACGAGGCTTCTGCCTCAGTAGTGATTCAGCATATCTTTTATAGTGTAAAAACTGTGTCTCTCAAGTCAGTAATTTCCTTTCATCTCTCCCCACATCAGCTCTGCAGACTAAGATATAGATTCTTAGCTAAAGTTTGAGCTATCAGGCACCAGAGACGGTTCCGGCTGGGCCTTTGAGCCCTTTGGGCTATCATCTCATTATGCACCCATTATCAGTGGTGGGGGGAGTTAGATGTCCTGCCACAGTCACTCAATGACCTAATTTTATTCCAATAATGAAAGTATTCTATTAAAACAGAAAAAGGACAACACATGATTATTTTTTTTCTCCATCCAATCCAATGAATTGGTTTTGGTGGCCAGTTTGGATGATTTTTTGATCACTTGACAAGTTTTTTATGAAATACCTGATAATTTAAGAGCCTGTTACAGAAGGAGAAGCTCTCACTTGCCCATGTGCTTGTTTCCTGCCCTGTTGTAAACTAAAAGAATAAAGAATGCCCTAAGCCAAGATAAATTTGAAATACAATTCCCCAGTTATTTGAATCAAAAGGCAGTATTGATTATTTAATTACATAGAAATGATCCAGATGCTTAGCATTTACTACAGATTAATGACTGCCCCAGAGCATTTAATGGCCCTTCTCGCTGCCATCAACAAAAGCTGCTTATTAATCCCTGGAAAATGGCTTGCGTAACAATCATAACCTGCTGTTAAAAGTTTATAAATAGATAAAAGTGTCACATGGATTTATGAGTGCTAAGGCTGAATGGGATCTGTGTGGTGTTTCTAGCAAATGAATGCCATGTGCATGAGCTCATCTGATTACTTGAATTATCACAAAATCCCAAGTTGCTCTTTTGGATTGGAAAATGGCATGTAAGGAACTGCCAAGTGGCTGGAGTCCTATCTACTGACTGGGAAATAATTACTTCGCTGCATAATAAACAGGCACCTTCCTTCTAACAGCAGTGCTCTGCCTTTTTTATCATATTGCCTGAAATGCATGTAAGGGAGACTATGCTGTTTCATTCCTTCACTTTGTTATTAAGAGGAAAAAATGTTTGCACACGCACACACACACACACACACACCCACACACACACACATACAGCTGGCCCAGGTCCTCCCAGGCACAGCAGTGGATCCAGCAGGTGTAGGGGTCTTGCTAGACTGGGATCTGTACTATTCAAACAAAGGCTTTGAAGGAGCCCTTTGCACCTGGGTCTCTCTATCCCATATGGGCTGGTAGAACACTGAACATGGTATGTGCTGCCAGAGAAAGGTGTTTTTGGAAAACATGTCGCTCCTGGAAGAGCTGGGAGGGCATGCAGACCCTGGGGGAAGGGGTGGTGGAGGGCAGGGATTCGCAGCAGCACTGCATCCCCACATGTGGTAACTGTGTCCCACCACTGTGCTGGCACTCACACTGTCCCTTCTGCCTGGGAGCTCAGCTTCAAACCAGCGTGCAGAAGACCCTGCTCCTGTGGGGATGCAGAATCCCCATCCCAGTCACCTGGACACCAGTGTCAGTCCCTGTCCCCTCAGCAGCCACAGTCCCTGTAGCTAAATGTCCTCAGCTTCCTAACCCCGCACACGAGCAGTGGCTGGTTATTGCATTTTACTGTGAACAGTAAAAATTATACACATGCCATTGTCTGGAGAGTGAGAAGATTGCCCAGAGGAGCAGACCAGGTCTGTGGGAGCATCCTGTTCCTATTAGGAATCTGGGGAAGTGGCTTCCTTACATCCAGCCAGACCACAGACACTGAGGTAAGAGGGAAGATGAGAAATTACTGTCTCCTTCAAAGAATCAGACAGGAGGGGACCTGAGGACCAGCCCTTCCTGATTCACACCTTCTAAGCCTGTTAGCATTACTGCCTCTATTTTCTGTTATTTTCAAAGTACCTGTCTTGATCAGGCAAAGACATGCTTCAGTGCAGCACTGGGCCAGAGAGGGTTGACCATCGTTAGAAAAGAAGTCACAGGGCCCCAGTCCCTTGCCCCTTATCCCATGCACTGTTCACTTCTCCTCCAGCACAGAGGCTTGGGGGGTCGGTGGCCCCCCCTGCAGCAGCAGCTGGCACAAGGGTGGGATGCAGGAGAGGAGAGGGCACATGAGTGGGCTGTTGCTGCCACTGCAGAGGTGTGGGATGTACACGTGGAGCAAGCGCAGTGCTCAGGAGGCTGGCAGGTTGGAGGCTGCAGCCTGTAATTTTTCTTCACACTCTCAACACTCCATGGACTGCAGCCTCTCTACCTCTCTCCTCTCATCCCATCAGGAGGCTTATTCCCACTGTCAAACGCTGAGGGCATGCCCCTTTCACAGCCCACTCCCGTGATTTTTTTGGTAGGCTGCATCACAGGAGTCGTCAGACACTAAACCAGTGCTGAACTAAACTAATTATCCTCCCTCAAACTCTTTCCAAATATGCTTTGCTGCGCTTTCATAACACATGCCCAGGTTTCAGGTGAGAGAGGTGCACATTGTGTGCTTCATGCGCTTCACTGAGCCACCTCTCCAGGACCCCCAGCCCTTCCTTCGCATCGACCGAGTGTCTGTACCCGGGCCAGACCTCCCCTCCTATGCTCAAAGGCTTTGGAGCGCTGAGGAATACCAGCCCAGAAAGCAGCCCCAGAAAGCTTCTGTGTCCAAGAGTCGAGAGACGCAAATTTGCCTCCCTGTACTTGTCCAGGAGCACGGAACCTTTCCGTCAATGGCATTCGGCATCCAAAGCCCGGTGCCGAGCGAGGCAAGGGCTGCGTGGGCGGATGGGGAGCACAGTCCCCACCGCCTCCGTCTCTCCTGGTCGGGTCCCTCCCGCGGAAGGCACAGGGCGGGCGGCAGCTCCGTTCGGGATGCTCCGCTTAGCGCGGCGGCCAGTGCCATCTAGCGGGATCGGGAATGGATATCCACGCTCCCCAAAGCGCCGCAGGGACCGCCAGCACCCCTCTGCCAAGGGCCTTTCCCTTCCGCTTCTTTCCCTTCTCTGGGAACCGCTCCCCCTCCCTGTTTGAAGGATGTCGATGGACAGAAATTAAAATAAATGGCTAAAAGCTTGCATCAACTTGATGTCAAGCTTGCGGACAGAAAAGATCTTGTAAGTCCTGTTCGTTGTGGGAGATGAGGTGGGCAAAGGGCTGGCAGATGGAGCAGGCTAGGAAAAACAGCAGCCAGGTCCGAAGGAAAGGTTTCGGAGGGGTCAAAACTGATTTTTAAATTAATATTTTACTTAGGTATAGATCAGATTATAGAAATCTCTTTCTCATAGTTTAGGTAATTAAACATCGTAGAGTGCAGGTTTTTATGAATAGATGTGGTGAACACCTGCCAAAGACAACATTGCCTCAGAGTGTTCTCGCTCTTAAAGGTCTCCACTTTTTCACTCCATTGGCTTTTCATGGTCTCCGTAAAAGAGAGCGGAGGAGGCACATTATTGCTCTTTCTTTTAAGGAAATGCTCAGTTACAGGTAGAGAATGGGACAGGGAGGAGGATGAAGAGCATCCCCCAGAAAACCTTAAATTACGTTATTCGGCTGAAAAATTAGGTCTTATCAGGAATCCCTTTTGGTTTGTTATGAGCACCGAACTACTTGATGTATTTCTGTGCGTGTCCCTGGGTGCAGATTTCGGCCATCGCGTTCCGCACCAGAGGAAGCTCTCCGGGCGGGCTGTCCCACACACAGCGCGGCGGAAGTTCCCCGCGGCCCGGGAGCAGCGCCCGGCCCCGCCTCTTCCGGCGCGCGCGCGGACATGGCGGCCGTGCCCGAGGAGGAGGCCGGGCCGGGGCTGGGGCCGAAGCAGAAAGAAAAGCAGAAGAACAAGAACAAGAAGAAAGCGGCGCCAGGTGGGGGCGAGACGAGGGACAGTGCGGGGCTGGCGGCTCGCCGGGAGGGCCGCCGGCTGAGGGTCCGTCCGTGGGACGCTGCGGAGGGTAGAGGCGGCTGCCGGGTGCTTGGGGCCGGCAGCGGCAGTGCCGTGTTGTGGTGCGCCCGCCCTCGAGATACTCGGCTTCCTCGCCTCAGTCTGTGCCTTGTTCTTGTATAATACACTTGCATAATCATCTTGTATATCCTAGATTAACAGCGCATGTCTCAGCTGCGGATTTCTTCCTTTTTTTTTTTTAATATAAATAGTTTAAAGCAGTAATTTTTCTAAGGTCAGAAGAGATGCAAACCGCATGCAACAGTGTATTAAACCAATCTTCGTATAACAATAGCTTTGTTTTTTTAATAGCAGTTGATGAATCTGAACTTCTCACTGTGCCAGATGGATGGAAAGAGCCAGCCTTTACAAGAGAGGATAATCCCAAAGGGCTGCTGGAAGAAAGCAGTTTTGCAACATTGTTCCCGAAGTATAGAGAAGTGTACTTGAAAGAGTGCTGGCCACTTGTCCAGAAAGCCTTGGGTGAACATGTATGAATTCTTAGTAATTATGATACTGCACTTTACCTTTTGGGACATACAGGTCTTAAGCTAATAAAAATAGTACAAGGTGCTTTTCTCATACTGTATTTGTAAATTTCTACTGTGCTTCCATTCTGAATTAGCAGTGGCATTTTTTGTTGGCATCAAAACTTGTGAAGAACTGTGTAGCCAGACTTGCAGTTCTTTACAGATGCTGTCAGCAAAGTATTTGCAGCAGCAAACATCTCATCATCCAGACACTGATAGCTTTGTTGTGCTTGAATTTAGGGAGATGAGAGAGATGGTGCTTTGGGCTTGTATTTAGTCTGTATTCAGTCTGGTTTTTGTCTGTGTGTATGAATTTTCTTAAGCTAAAAATCACTTGAGAAATTTTGGAAAATAGATCTGCATTCGGTATGTGTCATTCTGTTTATTAACTGCTTACTGCCAAAGCTGAATTATGGGATTTATTTGGTGTTTCTTTTCAAATTTTGCAGTATGTGAATGCAGTGCTGGATCTAATTGAAGGAAGCATGACTGTCACTACCACTAAGAAGACTTTTGATCCATATGCAATTATTAGGGCTAGAGACTTAATAAAACTTCTGGCAAGAAGCGTTCCATTTGAGCAGGTCTGTATTAAATCCTGATAGTTTTTATCCATTGCAATGCTTATATTTTTTCTTAAATTCTATCATAATATCATACTTAAATTCTAGCATAATATTTGTAAAATACTACGTTTTAAAAATGTGGGAATTTCAAGTGAGTCAAGTAAAATAAAATATATATTTAAAATCAATATATCTGAAAGCAAAGGGAGAAGAATAAACTGAAGGATTCTCTTGACTCTTGTGAGTAATAGATTTGAATTCAGGTGACATTGCCTGCATCTTGTCTTTTTAGGCAGTTCGTATCCTTCAGGATGACGTGGCATGTGACATCATTAAGATAGGCTCTCTGGTGAGGAAGAGAGAGACTTTTATAAAAAGAAGAGCTCGGCTTCTTGGGCCAAAAGGATCTACTCTTAAGGTATTTCCTGTAGGTGTAGTAACTAGACAATACTGCGACCCAAATTTGTGTCAGGTCTTCATATTATACTAATTTCATTTCTTTTTTTGATGCAGGCCCTGGAACTGTTAACGAACTGTTATATTATGGTGCAAGGCAACACTGTTTCAGCTCTTGGACCCTTTAGTGGGCTAAAAGAGGTAAGAGGAGGTAGATGAGCCGTTTGTGTTGCAAACATAAACTTCTGTGCCCAGCTCAAGGGTGGGTGATACTCAAAATCTGGCAACCTTGGCAGTATTTCACTGACTTTTCAGCTGTGTGTTAGTAAGCTACATTTAACATGAATATCCGTAGTCTTACCATCTTAGCTGCTGAATTTTGTTTAGACTCCAAGATCTTTCTGTCTTGGAAGAAGAAGTATCTGTATATCTTTTAGTAACTATGTGGGAGAAGAATGCTTGTCAAAAGCAAGTTCCTCATGACACCATAAGATCCATGGTAATGTGAAAATAATGTTTGTGGGGCCTGCTGGAGTCTATTTAGAAGCATGGCAATATTACTGACATTTTTGAACTGCTGTGCCTTCCAGTTAACCCTGTGCTTTTGCTTTTTAAAGGCTGGAATCAATGATCTTGGAGGTCTTCTCCAACCTTAATGTTTCTATGATTTTAAATCTTACTACTTTGGGGAGGCAGAGGCAGGGAGAGGAAGCAAGGTAGTACAGCTGATATTTTAATTGATTAGCATATGAAATACTTGCTGAGTTTTCTTTTCTTTTTCTTTTGTATTCAATACAGGTTAGAAAAGTTGTGCTGGACACAATGAAGAATATACATCCCATATATAACATCAAGGTTAGCATGGTCCACTGTGCATTTTTGTTTACAAGAAAATACTATTTCTTCCCAGAGAGTTGTATATTAATAACTTACATGTTTCTCTGTGATCATCTATTTTTGAGAATTTATGTAGTGTGCTGCTTTATAAAAAACACTGACTTTGGTATCCTCCATTTTACTAGACTACAGTGCCATAAAACCATTATGGCAGTATCTGAGAAAACATCAAAGGAAAAGTGTGTATCAACTTTCTCCCTTTGATTGTTGGCTTGATACTTGCTCATTTAAACTGAGGCACCTTCTCCAGTCCATTCTGTCCTGGTTTTGAGACAGCTGTCTGGTTCTGCTGTTCATAATTAAGCCCTTCTGCTTTTACTGAAGTGAGATGTGGAAGGTTTGGATGTAGCATATTCACCATAAGAAAGTCTAGTGAAACTTCTCTTTTGGATCTCTTGGCTTCTACTGTAATATTCTTTTTTTAATAACTTCTTTGTGACGTTCTGAAACTACTGAAGACTTTGATGATCAAAAGGGAATTAGCAAAAGATCCTGAACTGAGGACACAGAGCTGGGAAAGATTTTTGCCTAAATTCAAGCGGAAGAACTTGAAAAAACGCAAGGAGCCCAAGAAGAAAAATACTAAGAAGGAGTACACACCATTCCCACCTCCGCAGCCAGAAAGCCAGGTCAGCTGAAACTTTATTTGGTTATGCAGGAATATAGCACACCTGAAATTGTGTTCTTTGTAAAAAGAGATGAGGAGGCTTTTTCTGTCATTTTCTGATTTCCTGATATTATACATCTGGCTTATAATGCATAATTAATTAAGACTTCTTGCTACTTGTCTTACACAGATTGATAAAGAATTGGCAAGTGGCGAATACTTCTTGAAAGAAAGACAGAAGAAACGCAAGCAAATGGAAGAGATAAAGGTAAAGTTGTACTAATCCAGTGTCCACTTAAAAAGCGTTTGATTGCTGACTTGGAATCAGATTTTTTTTTGTCCTTTTTGCCCTGCTCTATTGCTACTTGACCTTTTTACTGGTAACTAGGCAAAGCAAGCAGATGCAATCAAGAGAAGACAAGAAGAAAGAAATAAAGCTTTTATCCCGCCAAAGGAAAAGCCAGTTGTGAAAACAAAGAAAGGTAACCATTTTTTTTCCTGTTCTAAAACCTTCTGTTGTCAATTTCTAGCCTGAGTAATTTTGCAAATACAGCTTAGGAAAAAGAAAGGTCATGCAAAAAAATCCTGGTGGTTAGATCTATGCCTAGATTTGCCAGGGACTGTAGAAAGATCATCTGGCAAATAATTCTATACCTGTAAAATGGCAATTCTCTGTTGAAGAGTCAATCTCAATTGGTTGTTGTAGCTTCATCAGTTTTTGCCTTTCAGTTTTACAGTGAAGCTGCCATGACTTTTACATTCAAATAAACAGAAAGCAATACTTACTTGAAAAACTTACATCACAACTTTGGTACAAGATAGGGTAAACAGCTTTTCTAAAAGTTAAAGTAAAACCACACTATATGCAGAGTAAGAGCTTATGTTATCAGATGACTTACTTTTTTTAGTGCACTAGAGAAACAAGTCTTCAGTTCTCACTGATTATGCTTCATATTCATACAATTAGATATACTATTAGCTATACTACCTACCTGTTATTACACTATGTATTACACAATTTCTTACAAACTTAAAAAATTGTGTTTCTTGAAGAGCATCTGTTTTGCAGCATTGATACTGTATTTTTTGTTGTGAGGGCAGTAAATTTCCAATGGTCCTGTTGTTGTCTACACTGTGTCTCAAATATGGTGCTTTTCTAGCTATGTGTTTTGAGCTGAAATCCTTCAGTCTTCCAAGAATAGATGACAGGAGTAGTTTGTATGTAGAGAAGAACTGAAGTCCAAAGAAGACAGCTGGTACCCACCATTAGATTTAGGAATTAACTGTGTGTGAGATAGGAAATTTAGATCAAAACTCATGACTTGTGCTCAAAAGAGAAAATACCATCACCTTTGTGAACATAAGAGTAGGTTATTCATGTTGCTCAGCACTAACTGTTTAACTTAAGTATTCTGGCATTCCCTATAGAAGTTTTTAATAAAGGTTTTCATGCAGAGGTCAAAGATCTGCATCATATTCCCCCAAGCCACCCTTCCTCATTCTTTGTCTGACAGTGGCCATTAATGGATGGCCACGGCAAGAGTGTAAGGATGGGACAGGCATGTTTGGGATCTTACCACTTTAGTTACTTGCAGAAAGACAAAATGCCATAAAAGCGTCTCTGGATATAAGCACTGAGCAGTTGATTTCTTTTCTTATGCAAGATCTGTCAAGCCTATGTCTAAGACAGTGTGTATGTATTAATTTCAGAGGAGTACATCAGTGTTCTGAGGAGTGGGTGATAATAGTTTGTATATCTGTAGGGTGTGGCATCTGTGTTCAAACGTTGTTGTATGGGATTTTTTAATATAACTGTTCTTCAAATTCTGCTGAATAAGATTTGTAGATAATACTAGTTTCAACAAAAATGATTTTTAGAAGAATCTATAAAATCGTTAGTGAACATAAAATGAGTCCTAACCAATGCCACAGGATGCAGTGTACTGTGTTTATATATAAAGCCTTCTTGTAAACTGTTAGCATTTTTCAGAAGTTAAATTCATGTTTGTTACCTTTGTATTTCTTACTATGTAGCCTCCACTGAGAAAAAGATTGATATTGAAGCCATCAAAGAAAAGGTAAAGAATGCAAAGAAGAAGAAATTAGGAGCACTTCCTGAGGAAGAAGTAAAGTTAAAAATGGCAGCAGATGAAAAGAAAAAAAAGAAAAAGTAGTTGTTCACCACCCAGGAGGTTTACTTGTCTCCTCCGACAAGGAACATTTTTATACTCGGAAGATGGGAGATTTTTTGCTGTCAGTATAATGTGGACAAGAAAAGACTAAGTAGAAAGATCATTCTCTTTTCCTAAGTACAGTTTAATTAGTGGACTTACAATAGCTGTACAGACTTGGCAAGGTTGGTGAAGAAAATTTGTGCTGCTCTGTTGTTTGAGAAAGTAAGAGAATGTATTTGGATAATACCCATCTACCTAAAGGAAAGGTTTCACAATAGAAGCATTTAGGAGTTTGATGTGGAGTGTTAAACATTTGAGTCAGAGAACTCTGGGAAGATGAAAGTTCAAGATAATTCTGTGAAAAAGTACCAGACAGTATGCAGCCTTAGTTGTGGTGATAACTTTTGCTAAATGGGCAAGATTTATTACTATATTATGCTTTTTTGTAAAAGCTGATTATTTTGTGTGTCTTGTCTCAATGTTAATAAATATTTTGAATACAATGTTCTTAAATCCTTAGTTAATCTACTGCACAACCTCCATTTTGTTGTCCAGGAAACAAACTCACAGCTTCATTTGAAAATCAGACAAACCATAATCTTCATTGCATACCATTAATCAACTGTCATTTATTAGCATTATCCTGATGAGTTTTTAGACAGAATATGGTACAAAGTGTCTTTACATACAGATTGTGCTGCAGGGATAACATAAAGTTGTGTTATTTACCTTTAAATATATCTTAATTTAGTTCCTTCTTGCAAGAACATCTTAAAAATTGTGTTCCTTTTTTTTTTTTTTTTGAGGCACTTCCTCTGTTTTAAAGGAAGTTTAGAGGTTTTTCAGTTTCCTGAAACTGTGATATGTGATGAAATAAAGTGCACCAGGAGAGCGACTGTTGCTTATTTCATGCGTTGGAGAATAAAGAAACAAATGTAATGAGGAAGAGATAGAGCCACACTAATTTCATGACTCGGTTAAGAGAGCTTTTGCTGGGTTTTGGAATTTTGATCCCTGCACATGCAGTGGAAATTATTCCCCTAGAAGGGTGCAGCTCAATGCTTTTAGGTTAGTGACCTTTTATTTGAAACCAGGGGGTGAAAACAGCCTTTTTTTTTTTTTTTTTCCACACAGATAAGTAATAATTGAGAATATATTTGGTTAGATAGGCAGTGCATGAGCATTGGGACATAGCTATGGTGCTTGCCCTCTAGGGTAGGGCACAACATCAGCCTAAGTTATTAGGCCTTTCAATTATGTGAGCAGTTTTTGGCACTTAATTGTTAAGGAAAAAACACTCCCAATTTTCTTAGGGACTGCATTGTTCGTAAGTGGCAGTTTCTTTTGGAATCAGTCAGGAAAATACTATTATGGCATCTGTCACTGAGAACATGATGCGTAAGTCACAAGCCATCCCTCTCAGAAACAATAGTGATCTGATGGGTTCAGTGATACCAGCACTACAAAAAATGTTTTAGAAACACCAGCTGGTGTTTGGCAGTTGACAGAGTGAAGGGGAGACCAAATTTAGGGCTTGTTGGGTAGCTCAGACCTCTCATGTAGTGAAAGGACTAATTTCAACAGGAGACACTGCAATACTTTAATTTAAATTCCCGTTCTCACAAATGTGCTTCAGCAGAAGAGTCTGCAGAGTGAGGACCCATTGAGGAGTTTGACAAGCCCGTGGGGGAGCATGAGTGTATTAGGGGAGAGAGAGTCCTAGGTTCTGATCTGAGCTGCATCAGGCCCCTTTCATGACAGAGGAGTGGCACATATTCCGCTGCCTGTTGTTTGAAAAGTTAAAAACGAGTGTAAGGCTGTTTGTCCCATACTGGTCTTGCAGACTGGCATAACATTTCAGGAATCTGGCTGTGAAAGTATCCTAAAAAAAGTTTCCAGCTGCGTCAGCTAACTTCTTGGGTGCCTGAGTTGCAGTGCAGGAAAATGTAGCTCAACTTGTGGCAGCCTGGCTATAAATTATGTTTATTTCCATGGATGTGTGCATTTTTTAAATTAGGATCCACAGCTGAGTCATTTATGTAGCTTTTACATGGCATCTTTCTCTGTAATAAAATTCTAAGTACACTTCAGGAAGTCTTGTCCTATTGTTATGGGGTTGGAAAGGTGTCACATTGTGTTTAGTTTTTCTTGGTTGTTACTGTTGACAAGTTTCAAGGATTGTTGGTAGAATATTATTTACTTAAACTAGAAAATCAAGAAAGCTTATTCATATTCCTGTAGGCAAGTTAAGCCAAAGGATTTGTCTGCCCGAGTCCGTATCTGAACGGAAAGGGCTGCATGGTCTCACTTGCTGGTGCTTTGTGCACCTGTTTTCTGAGAGAGTATGGCAGTACAGTTATAACATTTGTGTAAAACGTAAGTAATAGAAAACAAAGTGGGCTTGGAAGAGTGAAAGATTATTTTGTATTTTCAGAACTGCTTAACTATTTCAAATTATGTTCTTAAACAGATTTTAGAGTTTACAGACTTGCAGAAATGTACATGAAGTCTGTATTTCCATATCAGTGTTTTGCATTTATCATATGGAATTCATGGGCACATGCCATGTGGACAATTCAAAGTGGTTTGATCATCCAGAGCTAAATACCTGGATTTCTGGATACCCTGAAAATGACAAAGCTACTTTTTTCCTCTTGGCTTCTTGATTTTCAAGCTTTTTTTTTGTTTGAAAGATGCTGCATTGTAAAGGTTGGGGGTTTAATCCCCCTAAGCCCCCAGTTTTTTTAAGAAAGGTCTTTCTTAGGATTTCCTAAGAGCTGCTTAAGTATATAGTAAAATGAAAGAGTTAACATTGTGAACTTCAAGGTCCCTGTGTTCCTTCTGTTTCTTCTGGAGAATAAGCATCAATTAAACTACGCAGGGGAGAACTCCTGCTGAACTCATTTTAAGGTCCCCAGATACAACAGTGTATCTGATTCCCTTCCCCACATTCCTCTTTCCTCTTACCCCATATGGCTTCTGTGGAGCAGACACTGTGCTGGGCTGTCTGCTGCAGAGCCCTGTGCAGGACAGTGCACACACATTAAGTCCTGCTACCCATGTGCCACTTGCCAGTCGATTTTTACATGGGACTTTGCAGTACATGGAGCTTGAGGCTTGGGTTTCACACAAGAGTGTCTGTGACTATGCTGTCTCGGCTATGGAGGCCCCAGTAGCCAACAAAATAAGATGTATATATATAAAGATAAGCATGAAATTTGTAATTTTGTCCCCAGCCGTATTTGCATTTTGAAAAATGATTTGTTCAGGGAATGCTGTGATACTGAAATGATTCTAGTACAAGCAGTACTAGCAGACAACTATCTGGAGATGTAATGTGAGAAATGTTGGGTCCCAGTTCCAGTGTTTTCAGTTGAAATCCATGCCAATAGTAAGATCAGGAGTCAGGGTCAGGAGTGGGTATGCAGAAACACTGACAGGTACTGTGGTGACAGTACCGCAGAAATGAAGCAGTGAGGGGAACTCCCCGGCTTCCTTTGCAGCAGTGTGTGCAGAGGGACAGGTGCAGAAGCTTCTAAAGGTATAGACAGGGATTGCTGTGGTCCAGCTTGAGTTTGTGCGGCTCTGCTGCTTCCAGACTGCTTGAGCTGAGTGACCATAGTTGGTAGAGGATATACCCAACTGAACAGAGCAGCTGCCCCTACAGCTTTCTGCCTGCTCCAGATGTGCAGGTTGCAAGAGACCCGTTCTTTGGCAGCTATTGAACTAAAGTCATAACTATGGGCACAGTGTGATTTTATTTGGAGTTCTATCTTTCCCAAGCATTTTTTCTAGTGTTGTGCAAGTTGGAGCTGAATATGGGGTTACTTTGTGCACCAGCAGTTAAGCTGCAGCTCATGTTACAAATTCATGATTGCCAGACAGGAAGCAGGAAATAACAATTTATTGTTTGAAACAGCAGTAAAACCCCAATGCTCAGAAAAAAAAAAAAAAAAACAACCCAAAATAAACCAACACAACAGGCAAGATTGCAGTGATACCTAAGTGTTACATAACATGTAAACACAGGTAAAACTGTTTAGGCACGGGTGCCATGAGTTTAAAAACAAATTCTAAGCAAAGAGAAGAACCAACGACACAAGTGCTCTGTGAAACTGGGAAGTGTGCTGCCTGCCACAGGATGCAAATGCCAGAGCTCACAGGGATCGAAAAATTCCTTTAAAATAAAGTTTAAATGATACAGGCCACTCTGCATCTTGCTGTAGGAGCACCCAAGGTAAGAGTGCAATAGGAATGAGACAGGTGCATGCTCTGCCTGTGACTTGGCTGTGGGCTGGGGCCTGGCTCCTGGGCTGGACATTCTCCAGCCCTTCCTAAAGTGCGTTGGGCAGCTGCCTGCACCTTAGTGTGCTGCCTGGACTATGTGCTCCCATACCCACCACATCACATGCACACTGCTCCACTTTAAAAATATTTTAACTTTTTAACTTTTAAAGCAATTTTAATATCTAAAGCCATTTTAACTTTTAACTGGTTCTGAGCAATAAGAAAGCTGCTTATCACTGCTTGTAACTACAACAATGCAGATGTTATTTCTGTATTTCTAAATCACCTCTGGATGCAAACAATGTCTCTACCAATGTTTGTGCTGCCAGTAACTTATGTGAATGGAAGAGGTGAGTTGAGCCAAGTGCTCTTGTGGTCTTCTACATGTGTGTCACCCACTGGTGGGTACTAGAGACCAGTATTTGGGTAGCAGCCAGGTGGCCAGAAATGTCAGTACAAGGAGTAATGATCTTAAAGCAATAACGGAGATGCAGAACTCATCACATGCAGGTCTGTCCCAGTCTGGATGCCACTTGGGATCCTCTGTAAACAAAACAATTTACTTGTTTTCAAGTATAACTGCAACAGGGGCGACAAAATGAAGCAGTAATTCCAGTGGTACTTACCAATGACTTTGTCACGCTCTGCATTTCCTGGAGAGAGAAAAAAAATAAACATAAGCACACTTATAATTTAGAAACAATTTGAATCTAACCAAAGGGGAGTGAAATGTGAGCATCACAATGGGCTTATAAATACAGCTGATGTGTTTTTTATCAGGAAGAAACAAAGACCCGCTGACTCTGGCAGAGCCAGACTGACTCTTAGGACTCTGCTGAGGAGTGCTTGATCACACTTTTTTGACTTCTCCTCCTATCAGTGACTGGTGTAGAGAGGACTCACCCCCCAAGGTGTGCTTCCCAAGATCACTTTGGCTTTTGCCCTGTGCCTTGTGTTTTGAGGTCCTCAGCCTGCAACTAACATTAAACAGCCCTGTGAATCCAGGACTCCCTCACATTCCTGCGGTACTGGTGTTTTAACGCCATCTTCCCACTCCTTTAGTTCACCAATGATTGAGTGCTGGGGAAAAGTGTGACCATACCCTCAGCTCCCCACAGACCAATGTCCACAGCACAGTGCCTTGTCTTTATGGAAATTTCAGGTCTCCTTCCCTCCTGACTCCATTCAGTCAAAAGCCCCGTGCAGGCATATCAGGAAGGCTGCCAGACTTGGGTTGAGCACGGCCTCTCCATGAAGGCTCTTGCATGTCAGCCTTGTTCTCTCCCAGTGCTTAGGGGAAAGCAGATGGCCTGGCTGATGTTCACTGGAGCGAGTAGTTTTGGCAGTGCCATGGCTGCTCTCCCCACCCGCAGAGACATGGCAGGGGCAAAGCTTGCTTGGACCTCCACCAGCTCAAGACACAGCTCACACATCAGGTAATAACCTGAAGCCCCCAGGACGGGACAGGTATCCCATTCTCTGCTTTCCGTTTCTGCAAGCAGTAACTTCTGGCAGGGGTAATAACACCTTAAACTGCAGCCACCATATCTGCTGTATCACACCTTCCAGGACCTGAAGAGCAGACCCCGTCCCATCACTCCCCAGGGTAGAAAATAGGCTCTTTCCATCCTCCTCCCCTCTCTTCGTGCATCACTACCCACTTGGCTTCTGACTGCAGATTTTCAGCCTATATTTAGGAACAGGAGAGTGCTGTGCCTGCCTCCTGCAGGTATCTTTTGTGTGCTCTTTCCCTTTCTACATGTGCTTGGGGAGGATGTCTGGTTGTCTTCTACTTACGACACAACTTGCTGTCACACTGCTCACCGCCGCACTCATTGCACGCGTCTCCCGTCTTGTAGGGGCGCACTGGGTAATTCCCACTGTGAAGGAAAATCACACTGCTCTTAAACAGCCCTTGGCAGAACATTAATACCTACTGCTAATTAGGTTTTAACTTGAGTTTTGCTTCACTTGTGTTGATAGAGTGATGGTTTTTTCAAGAGCCCTGTCTGAGTGCCCTGTGCCCAAGACATGAAGTGAAGAACAGGTTAAGTGTAATGTGACACTCTGTTGTTTAGGAAACTGGAGATAGCAGTATTGCAAACCTGGGAATTAAAGCAGTCTCAAAGTTGAGTAATTTGTAGGCATGGAGACTCTAGACTCTCACAGCTGGCTCTACCTATGGAAACAAGAGCAGGTTCTGTTACTGTGTATGTATGTGTGTGTATTCAGCCTTTAAAAGGAATGCTCTGGTGTTAGAGAATCCCTCATAGGTGGTGGTTTCATCCATTTATCGGTTAGTATTTTAGGAGTGATGTGGGTCTCTCTCCTGCTCTCTCCCTCTGCCAGTGGTGTGAGCAGGACCAACTACCTCTGCCCAGGCTGATACTGCACCAAACACAGCTCAGTGCTTCACTTTGCTCAAAGCATGGCCAAAGCCAAGAGTTACAGCATGCCTCAAACTGCCCACGAACACAGAGAGAGGGATTTTGAAAGCATGAAATCTCAGCAGTGAGATGAAACTTCATGGTAAAACGTCATTACTTTCAGCACGGTGAGGCTTTCATTGCTTGGTCTAAGCTGAAGCGTATGTTCACTTGAGGAAAATGTGTATGCATCTTGCCTGGGCCCTTGGCAGAGCTGAAATAAAGAAATGAAGCTGCTGCTTCTCAAAATCAACAGCTGGATGTGACATTACTGCACTTGTTAGCATGCAACTCTCCATTTGCAGTGTCCTCACCCAGCAGGGAAGGGCCCAGCTTTAAAGCCCTCTCTAGAGCCCCTTGCCTCTCCAGAGAGCACCCTGCCTGCTTTGCTGGGTTCTGGTCAGGGCACCACTCCTCTTCCCCATGCCAACACAGGGCAAGAAATCCAGTGGAATTTTGGCCGTCTGCACAACACATTTAGGTGTGGGGCTTCTGGGAGGAGCAGCAGCTGTGTCATTTCAAGGTATCGAGTCAGGGGTACATATTCTTCCAAGGATGAGGCATGGGCAAAAGGAATGCCAAACTCGCTTGAGTTCAAGGGCTGGCCTGGCCTTGGCCCAACACGGTATGCATGTAAAGCTTTTAAAACTTCATTTATACTGTGGTGGCATTAATTAGCTGGAGAAGAGAAAAATACATACATCTGTCTTGGGGTGACCTTATCATGTGTATCCCCTACCATTGCTCTATGCCCAAACACGAGTCCTGTGCCTTTAAACTGGGCCTGGGAGAGGAGAGAGAAGCAGCCAGGTGAACTTTTCAAAGCAGTCTATGCTTCAAGGTCGCTCTCCCCTGCGTTCAGCTGTGTGGGGAGAAGAGTGGAGGAAGCACCCTGCCTGCTTTTTTTTTCCAGCCAGCTTTTCGGCTCTTTTCTTCAGAGAGAGATGGAGAGAAAAACTTGGTTTTGTTTCCTTCTCCTTTGGACTCGCTCAAACCACCAGAGCATCTGAACTCCACCGGGGGACCTTCCCCTGGCCTGGAGCGGGGCACCCACCTCGACCCAGCTCCAAGGAAGAGGAGAGACCACCCCCGCAGGAGGACTCTGAAATCTTCCAGGTTTCCTCTCCACAGTGAGAGAGATTTTGTTGTTTGGCATTGTTGTTGTTTTCCTGTTTGTTAAATAAATAGTTCTTTTTCTCCCTTTCACATTCCCCTGAGGAATATTTTCCTTTCCCGAACCTGGTGGGGGAGGGGCGGCAGTATCCTGCCTTTCTTTGAGGAGACGTCGTCTTGGACAATTTCCTTGAATTTGGCCCAAACCGGGACAACATCCTAGCTGGATATCCTAGTGATTATGCATATGAAGGACCTCTGGATCAAATTTTGCCTTGAGCAGCCCCAGCCTCATAAGCACCTCTCAGCTGCTAAGACTGTAAGTTGACAGCATTGCACGCTTCAATGTTTATCCAAGCCATTGACTTAGGGACTTAATTCTGCAGGCAGATGTGGGAGTACCTTCAGACTTTGGGCTTGCACCTTGGCAACTCTCTGGGGCCATCTTGGCACTCAGGAGCAAGGGATTAACTTTCAGATGATCACTTCAGTATTTTCATGTCAACATCTTGCATTTAATCTTTACTCCCAGTCCCACTGCTTTTTGGTTCCAATACATAGCCCTCATCTAGCAAACAAAAAAAAGCTGGTTGGACAAAGGTGTACCGCTTTCTCCATTTTGGAGATCATTTCCTCCCACAAAAAACATGACTAAATGGACTGATCTTATAAATTTGCATGTTGTTGGAGGGAAGGGGTAGGACCCAAACTCTGTGAAATATTCGTAACAAAAAACCTTACGGTGGCCCATAGTTGCAGATGAAGTGTGCTGCGTTGGGTATGGTGGTGTATGTCACCTTGGGACAGAAGTGGACAGCACAGCCAACCTTGTAGCTTGTAGCCCAAACTACCTGCAAAGACAGACAGATGGATACACTGGTGACAAAGACTTTGATTCAGCACCTGAAGAGTTAGGAGAAGACCCGCCCTCCTTTGTTTTATCACCTACAAATGGGAAGAGGAGGACTCCTTGGGCAGGCTTCACAGGGAAAAGCAGCAATGATGGATCTCAAAATCATAGTTTGTTCTGAAAAAAGACTGATTATTTAACCCAATTCACCATGTATTTCTTAAAACTATGCTGAAAGAAGAAATAACTGGCTGTAACAGGTTGTTTTCTTTTCTTGCAAAGGAGAAAGGTGAAGTTCATCTCCTTTGTATCAAGCTCATCCATTAGCTTTCTGTCTTTCCTGATGTGGGAACTGAGTTCAAGCCTCTGCAGAAAAGGCTGCATGATCTGCTACAGCTCCTATGAGGGCTGGCTGCCCCTTTACTGAATCCCGTGGGGACATAGAGCAAATTGCCAGAAGGCACGGGTGTTATGGGAGGAGCAGGGAGGAGGATTGTGTCTGGGCTGCAGTCCTGCCTTTTAACATCACGGCCATGACTAAAATAATCTAGAGGCAAGGCCATCACTTACTGATCCTCTCTCTACCAGAAGCTTTTCTACAGGACCCAGCATCCTATCAGAGTGCAGCCAAATGCTGCAGTCCTGGAAAAGTAGGTCCCACGACAGCCGCAGAGGGGAGACAAGGGTACAGCAGTATTTGAGGGTGATAAAACAGCAGCGATGACTGACTACATGAGCAATATGGAAGGATCCTGGCAACCTAGCACATAAACACATTTGTGCCTCCACTGACTTAAAGGGGAGGTCTGGTCCTTTCTGTTTATGCCTGTTTGGTGCCAGCTCTGGGAAGAGGGGACAATCCTGAGGCTCCTAAGGGTCTTCTCAGTGCAGTGGCAGAGCAGAGGTTGCTCCTGGCACCAGCCATAGACAACTTCATTCCTGAGGACAGTGAAAGACTGAATTAAAGGACCTTCCCCATCCCAGGAAGTCACTGACTGAGCAGTGATTTGTGGTAACTGCAGCAATTGTGCCCAGGAAAAATTCTCTTCTCCACAGTTGGGAAGAAGAAGAGGAATGAGGAGTTCCCCAGCAGTAAAGACCCAAGGATACCACGGAGGCTGGCAGATATACATCTTCTAGCTACAGTCATTATCACTGCTAACTCCAAGTGAGAATTATCTTATTTTTTTTATTCTACCCCCATGAAACTGCATGAGCTTCCCCTCTACAAACACCATAGTCAACAGCACTGTGCCTTTGTGCCAGGTAAGGTGTGCTCCTGTGCAGTTTCCAGGTGCTGACTCTTGCAATGTCCTTGAGAGCAAGCTCAAAGAGCAACACAGTCACCCCTCACAGCTCCTGCATCCAAGTATCTTCTCTGCACACAAGTTCAGAAAGCCCACCAGCTCCACCTCATCTACTCAAGTCCTGGATGCACATGTGTAACTCTGCAAAAAATATTAAATAGCCTCAGGTTGAAATTTAACCCTCGAGCTGCTGTTGCAAGCTGTCCTGCTTTCCTAGAGCTCTGGGTAGTGATTGCAGGCTTGCACAGCAGTGGCACTCCTTTTCCTCACTTTGCCCACTTCCTTTGGGAATAGCTGTTGGACAAAGTGTGCACATGATGTTTGCAGAACTGCAGACATCTCTTTTCATGATGGTACTTCTCCAGCCCTTGGCATTTGAAGTCTGCCTGACAGAGCTGGGACCTCATTCCACTCATGCACTGCAGCCCAAAGCCATTGCCATTGCCTGTTTTTTGGGCACTGCTTGGCTAATCTGACTGTTTGATGGCTGCACTATTTTCTTCCAAAAAAACCCCAACCCAAACTGCCACACTTCAAAATAAAAACACAGTGACTCTTTTCCTCCCATAAATGAAAACATAAGAACATCTTGTGCACACAGACATATAGTAAGACTACAGAACCTGAAAAAGTTCATTGAATCTTCAACAGAAATGTAGAGTTTTTGATTCAAAATGGCAAAGCTGGTTCATGGTTTAGATGGAGAAATGAAATGCCTACCTGTGTATAGTGGCCACACACTTTACTGCACCCATTGGTGTTGTAAGTGTAGAATTGGACCTCACTGTACCATGAGGTGATGGCTCCTTTCACGGTAAAGGCAGAAATTGAGCCAGTCCAGATGTTTTCTCCAGCAGAACGAAATCTGGGGTGAGTTTTCCCTCGCTCTTTGAGGTGTACATTATGTTTAAATAAGCATTTCTTTGCCCAAGCTTTTGCAGTCTTTGCCAAATCTGGATCCCAACTCTGCAAAATAAGGACAATTAAAAATCACTGTTATATTAGCAGTGCAGTAATTCAGAGCAGCTTTCAGGAAAATCTGGGTCTCAATAGTGTAGATGCTTTTGGTTCATTCATTTTTTTACTTCTATTGAGACTTACAGAGCTAGATGGCAGATTGGCTTGTAGGTTCGTTTCTGATTTGAACTTAAATTGCTGGTTAAGCTTGAGGAAATTTTTGTGGTGATGTATGATCTTGGCTGACTGGTTTGTTGGACACCAAGAGCTGTACATCAGTCAAATACAGTGTTTGTGGCACAATGACAATTTCAAGGCTGTGCTGGCCATGACAGAATATTAATGTAAATTAAAATGAATGTACATGAAATCTGGAAAATGAAGGTTATGCTTACCATACCAAAAATGCAAGAGTCTTGTGTAGCCTCATATTTGCTTAAGGCCATGGCTTGCAGGTCAGTTCACAAGCACACTGGGATTGTGGGGACAGTTTAAACCCAACCCTTCAGCAAGCATCATTGTGCTTGGCGGCTTGAAACATTAGTGCTGAATTCATATTTGTGGAATGACTCATTCACTTGCTATTCAATTTCACAGAACGTGGTTATTTAAGCAACTGAGTTATGTAAATGTCGTTTGTTTGCACTGGAGGTGGTGTCTGCTCTTGCTGGATTTTCTTGTGCACACACCTTGACTGAGCGATTACAGCATTGTACCTCCTGGTAGATACAGTACCACAAGTGTATGCTTGTAGTCCTAGTTACACTTTGTGTTATGTAAACGAAGTTGTCCAGCACTGAACTATTTTGTTTTGAAGTTGTTTTTTTTTAAATAAACTGTTTATTTGTCCTCTTCTGAATTAATTAAAATAGCTCACTCGTGCAAATGATGGAATCACTAGGGAAATTGTTTTGAATGGATCAGAAATGATGAAGGAAAAGGTGTATTTTACAATCTACCTTTTTGTAGATTTTTTGGTAGAATCTAACAAAGCTAGGTTGTTAGATTTTATGTCTGTTTTACCTAAGCAACCTTTTTTTGTACCATAGCTAAGTCTGAAACAATGCGTATTGTTTACACTACCACTTAGTAATTAAAAATCACAAGATCACACCAAAATGCATCTACAGAAATTTGAAAATATTTTGTAACCTATGTCTTCCATTTCTTCCTTTGCCTAACATTTGTGGAGGGTGTATTTTCCCACTGTGGAGGGGTGGATGCTGGCCAGGTGCCCACCAAAGCCACTCTATCACTGCCCTCCCCAGCTGGGCAGGGCAGAGAAAATGCAACCAAAGGCTCCTGGATTGAGATAAGGACAGGGAGAGATCATTCACCAGTTACTGTCATGGGCAAAACAGATTCAGCTTGGGGAAATTAATCGTATTTATTGCAATTTGAAACACTTTCCTCCCACCTCTCCCTTCTTCCAGGACTTAACTTCAGTCCCGATTTTCCACTCCCTCCTCTGCCCCAGCAGCACACGGGCACACTAATTGGGGGTTATGCTCTGTTCATCAAACACTGTCCCTCCTGCTCCCTCCTCCTCAGGGGGAGGACTTCTCACACTCTTTCTCTGCCTCCAGCGTGGGGTCCCTCCAGCAGGAGACAGTCCTTCACAAACTTCTCTAATTTGAGTCCTTCCCATGGGCTGTAGTTCTCCATTAACTGCCCCAGTGTGGGTCCCTCCACAGGATGCAGTCCTTCAGGAACGCACTGCTCCAGAGTGGGTCCTCTGTGAGGTCCCAGGTCCTGCCAGCAAACCTGCTCAGTGTGGGCTCCTCTCTCCACGGGGCCACAGGTTCTGCCAGGACCCTGCTCCAGCCTGGGCTTGCCACAGGATCACAGCCCCCTTCAGGCCTCCACCTGCTCCAGTGTGGGATCCTCCACAGGCTGCACCTGGATCTCTGTTCCCCCATGGACCTCCACAGACTGGAGGGTCACATCCTGCCTCGCCACGGGCTGTACCACAGGCTGCAGGGGAATCTCTGCTCTGGTGCCTGAAGCACTTCCTCCCGACCTTTCTGCCCCGACCTTTGTGTCTGCAGAGCTGTTCCTTTCACAGGTTCTCACTCTTCTCTGGCTGCAATTGCTTGTGCACAACCCTTCCGCTCCTTGAATGTATTATCCCAGAGGCACTACCACTGTGGCTGATGGACTTGGCCTTCGCCAGCAGCAGGGTAATGGCTCTGTGGGACATGCAGTAAGTTTCTGGCAGCTTCTCACAGAAGCAACCCCTGTATCCCCCTTCCGCTTCCAAAATCTGTCCATGCAAACCAAATACACCCACAAAACTAGGACATAAATAATTTAGGTAGGAACTCAGTATATCAAGTATTAAATTTGGGGCAGGGAGTCTTATTTCAAGTGAGCGGCTGGTAATTCCTTAGATACTTTTAAGGACAATTGATAAAATCTGGCATTGTACAGAACTTATCTTCCAGTCCTGGAAGATAACTCTGCCAGTTAAGACAGAAGCTTCATTTTGCATCTTGGCAATGCTCTGAGATGATCATGATGAAAGATGTACGACAATGGGGAATGCACCTTAGTGCTTCATGGTTTATTTTCTTCCACATTCTGCTTTTTGCAAGTCCATGCATCTCTCCTCCTTCATCCTAGAGTAGTAGTAAGTTTAATAAAAGTATGCATAATACCAAGTTTAAAGTTGCACTAGTAAGTTTAAATATACTTTCCATTTTGTGTGAATGCTTAAACTGGCTGACAGATGAAAAGCAGTGCACAGAAATCTTCCCAATGATCTTTAGTTTAACTGCAGTTACACTCCTTATTTGCTTATAATACTGCACTTAAACAGAAAGATTGGGCTAAATGGCATGGGCAGAAAGTGCACAGGACAGGGAGATTTGCATATAGATATCACTGTTGTTTAAGGAAACAATACAATTTTTTTTCCCTCATGAACTACTTCTCAGTTTTAATTTTATAACAAGTTGCTCGCTGATTTAAGGAGGAAAAATTGAATGTATAATATGTGAAAAGTGACGGCAGGCAGCACTAATTCAAAGGAGACTGTTGTGAAGCCCTGATGAAACTGGTGACTCTCTGCTGTTTTTGAGAAGCCTTAGAACAGACCTAAGCAGTGCTTTGGGTGGATGAGAAAGGGCTCACATTTGTCAGGTAAAAAAATTTTAGATCAACACTCTCATTTTATAATATGTGTATTACAAATATCTATGGTTGAGCTTTGTTAATTGCAATTGAAGGAGTTTCCATTTTGCATTTCCTTTTAAAAACTACTGGTCTAAAACACAGGAATGCCCTGAATTCAATCTTAATTTTTACATATCTAGGTGGACAGTTACCTCCAGCAAAAAAGAAGTTCCCTGTGAAATAAAGGCACCATCTTTTTTTTTCTGCCTTTTTTAAGTGCCAAAGGCCACTCAAAATACTCTTTTCAAATACAATGCTTTGACTTTTGTAATAGATTTTATCATGTATTGTACTGCTTTCTCCATATTAAATAGTTTCTGGGAGAGGTCATATTTAAGACTAGCGGTTTTGCAGTGTTTTGAAAGAAACTTAGCATGATTTAGTTTCTGGTTTAGTTGCAATTTATTTGTCTCTTTCTTATGCTGCTGGTTTGTTTTTTTTTTCCGATTTCAGTTCTTTTTCAAAAGGAGAAACTAGGCACAATTTAAAAACGTGAATATTGCACTTTTAACACATCCTAACAATATTTTGTTCATTTAGGGCCAGTAGAGCAATGCAGAAAATGAAGAGTCCAAAGCAATATGTACTGAAGGTCAGGATGTACAGCTGAGAACAGCTGAGTAAAAGATTCATCCAGAAGAGAAACTAAACAGTTTCCTGTCATGTTTGCAACTCAAATTTGATCACTGCTCAGTTACCCCTCCCGAACAGGAAACTTATCTTTTAGTGTTTAACAACCAGAAATGGAAAATGAACTTTTTTTTTTTCTAACTTCAGTTGGGGTGTTGCTAATTACAGCTGTGGCTTTGTCCTCTTCTGGTGGTGACCATGTGAGATAGTAAGAAAGCAGGGCAAAAAGAAAGAGCTCAGGACAATGGTTGTGGTCCACTCGAAAGACAGACTGTGTTTTGCATGGTAGCTGCAGATATTGCTCCTGAGGTGCCCGGGGAGCAGGTGAGGGGCAGAGCAGTGGGGGACACGACGTCCCCAGCACTCGATCCTGCTGCACTCGGTGTTTTTCGGCTTTCCCTGCAGGCCCAGCCCCTCGGAACGGCTGCTCTGCTGGCTCAGGCCTTGCAGAGAATGCTCAGAGAATGCTCTCCAGCGCTGTTTGGCAACAGGCTCTGCCCTCGCTGACTCGAGCATGAAAGCTGTGCTCAGATGTGCACACAAAAGCACACCCCCGGCTGCCGAGCTGCGTGTGGTGCCTCGCACCGAGGCGGCTTCTCACACAACAACAGCGCTCGGCTGAGGGCTGAAATCTGGGGCTTCGAATGAGGAACTTCAGTCAGGGCAAAACTGTACACATATCCAGTGGCATAAAGCCACCTGATAATTAGAGCCTTCTTCTCTGCTTTAAAAAGCGGTTAGTCTTATGATCCCAGTTTTTTTTTCTGATTTTTTGCATTTGATCCCAAAAGCAATCTTTAAGAATCGTAAACACCATCGCAATGCTACATGTTTGTATATAAGTCACGAAGATTCCCTTACCATGTAGAGCATATTGCTGGCTGGTGGATCCACTCCGGACCGGATTGTGTTATGGGTTTGCACACATTCCTCAATAAACTTTGGATCCCGAGGATCAGGCAATGTCGATGGTTCATAGGAATCAGAGGAATAACAAAAGAGTAGTAAAGCCAGCACACAACCAGAAAACTTGCTTGTCATTGAGAAAGGGAGAAGGAGAGAGACGGTGCAAGCAGAAAGTCACCACCGTGGATCTAGGGGCATCCCGGGAAACACGCACGTCCCGCGCCCGTGGTGCTGAAATCCCCGAGCGCTCTCCCTGGGTTGCCTTTATAGAGCCCCTCATTAGCATGAGGGCAGCGGGGCGGGGCCCGGCCCTCACCGGCAGGCGAGGCACGGCGGGCGCGGGGCCCGCACCACGCACGCCCGGGGGGAACGGGGTCGGGCCGCGGCTGCTCTGGGGTCGCACGGGGCGAGCACCCCCACAACGGAGTGTCCTGTTAGAGACCCTGCTGCCTCTGCTTGTGCTCTTACCCACTTTCTGTGTCACACACCTCAACGGAACGTCGCAGGGAAAAGTATGAGTGTCGGTCCTGCCCCCGCAGGGCCAGCGCCGAAAGTCAGCTCATTTCTGCGGTTTGTGCACAGGCACCACGGGAGTTTTCTGCAGTCCGTTCCGTCACCGAGCACTTGCTTAAGGCACACACTGCAAATGTCATTAGCCCTTTCCTTACGGTCATGCTTCTCAACATCTGCTCCTCCAGCTCTAAAAGCAGGGTGTTTCAGCTGTACGAAGTGGTTTTAGCTCCACCAGCAGCGTTTTGCTTGGAAGACTCGTGAGCTGGACTTAACTTAGCCATGGTAATTGAATCCAACATTAGTCACAGGAAACGAGTCGTATTCCAAGAACACTGGTATGAGAATAAGGAAATTAAGCTACAAGTTAACATGAGAGCTGTATCAGTCTTCTTTCTTTTTTTTCCTTCTTTCTTTAACTGTGGCAGGCAAGCGTCTCTCCTGTCCTTTAGGCTTCTCTGTCACTATGTGTTTGGCCCCTGTAATCCTATTCATAGCAATCACTACGTATTGCAGAAAAGTTTTGGATAAATTTTCTTCTTTTGATGAAAATAGATGCTATTAAGGCTGTTGCTTTTTCTCTTTCTTTTCCTCATAGATTTTCTTCCTTTCCACTACAACCAAAGTGTTCTAAAATTAAGCTGCCTTATTTATTTATTTACTTATATACCGGTCATTCAGTCTAATCCACCCCAACGGATCTAATAACAAGAGCCCTCGGTTGGGGCTCATTTTTATTTTGTGGGATGACATGCTGCAATGTGGCTCAGAATCTGAGTCCCTGTATTCTTAAAACACTAGAACAAAGACAAAGGAGGAAAAACAGTTTTAAATATTGATAGCACAGTTAAGCTTTGCTAATATCAGTCAGTATCTCCTGGCTTGAAAGATGGGTTTATTCCCCTTACTAACAAACATATATTGGAACAACAGGGGTCAGGTTGAGGGCTAAATGTCTCTTAAAACAAACTGCATCTGTCAGAGGTTTGCACTTGAGGCTGAGATCTTCCGTTTCTAAACTAGAATCTGTCCCGGGCCCATTTAATCTTCTGCCTCTGTTTCCTGCTGCCTGAAAGCTCAGGATGGCTGTCATCTACTCTGCATTTTAGATTTTTTCACCATCTCACATCCTAAAATTAAGCTTTCCCCATTGACACTCCACCTTAATCCTTACTCTATCAACTTTCCCTGGTATTCTTCTACTTACGGAGAACAAGGATTAACTCTGAGAGGAGAAGAACTGAATAGTACAACTGACAATAGAGTAATGGACACTGACACACATAGGCTAAACATAACCAAGGATAAGCTTTACTCCTGTTCATAAAAAGTAATATATACAGTTAAATCTCCATTATCTGGGGAAAATTGTGTCCAGGGTAACTGAAGGTTAATGAATTATTGCTTCTTTTGGATACAGTGTGCCACCTCAGACGTATCTTCGTGATGCCCAGGTTTCCAGGAGGATTGTTAGCACATGGAGCAATACGTAGTCTCCGTGGTCCCTCTAGCAACCTAGCCCTAGAGCTAAGCGGCTCGTACAGATACTGGAGCATGTTGCAACTATTGCCGATAAATTATACTACCTCTATGCACAGCGACTTGTATCTTGCCTTGAATGAAGAAGCAGCCCTTCCTATGCTGGATAAAGATTGCAGGGATAATGAGAGATGACCAAGTGTTTTTTTAAATGTGTGCCAACTATGGGAGAGTAATACAGCAGTAGGATCACAATCAGTATCTTAATTGACCATTACTCATAAAAAAATGTGTGTGGAAATTGCTGTTGTACTAAAAGTACAGCACCAGCACTCAGTACGAGAAACAGTGGCCTTAAAATTAAAACACTAAGGCAGTATTGATCACAAGAGGGACGTGGATGCTCAGCAGGTGGGACGTATGACAGCACGGGAGGCCGGGGCCGCGGTGGCTGGGGCTGTGTATCCCAGTCTGGATACCAGTTGGCGTAACCTAAAAGTCAGTGAAGAAGCAGGTGTTAAGACCTATCAGTCTTAGCCATACTTACAGGAAAGCCATTAAGAACAATATGATACGTACTTATCAGCTTCTCACGTTCTGTATTTTCTGCAAAGAGATCAGAAGAGGAAAGAAATGTGAGTACCATTCAGTGGTGGTTCTTAATGTAAAGACGTAAGCCTTTACTGGTGCCTGGCTGATTGCACTGATGATGCCAGTTAATGCCTAAAATATCCTGCAAGGGGGAAGCAGGCCAGCAAGAGCAGGCTCCCTACTGCTATGGAGTTCATATTTTTTATTGAATTGAAAGAGAAGCAGAAAAAACCAGCTGTATCAGGAAGAATTTGTGTCATGGGGATGAGGGAATAAAAAATAACAACAAAACATGGAATTTATTTAAAATTGTTACACGTACCAAATTTAAGTAGTTACAGACAGACAAATATAATTACTAATTTATCACAGAAGCACACCTTCATTAAAAGTTTTGACACATTTGCAGGACTGCCCATGTGCATCCTATTGAAATTCCTCATTTGCCGTATAAGAGAAAATGGTAAAAGCGGGTGGTAGGATCTAGCACAACTTTTAAATACTCTGTTCCTCCTGTTCCTCCCCATAGTCTTTGAGATAGTTCTAGTTTTCCTGTGATGCATCAGTCTGAGACTTTAAGATGAGTCAGCCAGGATATTACCAAAGGAAATAAGAATACCAAATGCTCAATAATTTCTACAGATGAAGCTGTCTAAAGCCTGGCTAGTAAAGACCATGCCCACTAAACCCCTGTACAAAATTCGTATTTTCTTTAAGACATTGCTTCATGTCTTTTAACTTCTGTTTATTTAAACATTGCCCAGTTTGGGACTAGGTGAATTGACATAAAGGTCCACCCCTACAAACTGCTGTTTGGAGCAGACTCAGACTAAGACACAGACATAGGCTGTGTGTTTCCCTGCTGTGCCCACACCCTGACACTGAAAAGACAGACCCAGCACAGACTCACTCTGGCTCATTAGTGGGGAGGCAGGAGCAGGGAGCAGGATGAGCCCCTCGCCATCACCCGCTTCTCTCCCAGGCTCAGGCAGCATGTTTGCAGGGAACATCTCCACCCCAGAGAGGAATTTACTCCAACCAAGCTCCTTTCACTGTTGCATCTTTTCAGGGTTTGGTAGTGGCTGTGCAGGCTCAGCCCAACACCAGCTCCCAGCACCAGCCAGACATCCCATAGCTGCCACAGGCCTGCTCCAAAGGGGTTACCAGTCCTTTATTAATTGTTCCTCCAGATTTGATTAAAATCCCCTCATTCCTCGAGCCTTTTGAGCTCAGTTACAACTGTTCATTTAATTATTTTCCACCAACACTCTGGTAACACTGAGCATAGCAGGGAAGAGATTTACAAACAAGCTCTCACTGCTGTTTTTCTGAAAATTGTGGAAGTCAGAAATAACTGTGCTTTTTGGTGCAGTCTTATTATTGGTTCAGAAATACAGTTTTCTGGAAAATGTGTTAGGACACATTTAGGATGCTAAACAAGCAAGAAAGAAGATAAATTTCCTATTTCTGCTGGGAGAGAAGAATCAGACTGAATATTTGCTGGGGCTAAAATTTTGGATTTGACTTCCTGACCAGATAAAAGGGAGAAAGTAGTCTAACTCATACCTCCCTGAATCAGAAACTCTGGCTTCTACTTCTGAGAGCCCTCAGCAGCAAAGTATTTCAATTATTTCCTTCTTACACTATTCTTCCCAGAGTTCGCTACTGTTGCTGTGTGGTGTGCTACAGACCCACTGTGCACTTAGGGCAAATTGACTTGTAGTATTTCTATTCCTAATTATGCCACTTTTATTTCAATGCAGTTTTCTTAGTTGATCACTTTGGTCTTACCACAGAGCTTGTCTACACACTTCTCATTACGGCATCTACTGCATGGCTGTCCTTCTTTATATGGTTTTCTTGGGTAATTCCCCCTGCAAAACATGAATAGTATTTTTTTAGCTGTCATTGAAAAGCTATCGAGGAGAGGGAATTCCCTTGTCAAAAAACCGGCCATTGAAATTGTTTGAAATTCCTTTTAGATCAGATTAAAGCTCTCACTGGCATGGGGAGCAGTTGACTCTCACCACTGGAAATTAATGAGACTTCTCAGGCAACACGGTATTACTGTAAGCATACAAGAATCTGCCTCTAGTCCCTCATTACCCACCTGGGTTATAAAAAACCAAACTTGTAAAAAGTAAGTCAAAATACTACAAGGTACCAGATAAACTAGAGGATTGTCTTCCTTTTATTTCTTAAATTACAATGTCTTGTTTGAAATTCAGGTAGGGACATAGAAAGATGTAATCTTTCTGAAGTGGGAAGATTATACCCTTCCCACTTTTCCTACAGAGACTGAAGTCAAAACAGATTTTCTTCCACCATCTGCATTACGGTGAGTGGTCTCAGCTATGATCTGCTCTCCTGCTTTTTTAGAATGGGATTTTCTGCAGTCCCAGCTATGTCCAGTAGGTTCTGTTCCCAATGGTCAGGGGAAGTTTCCCTTGGACAAATGACATGAGTATGTGGCTTATTTTGGAATTTCTTACAACTGCACCCATCATTGTTGGTGTCTGATACCAGATCAGTTGGGATATTTAAAGAATAAAAAACCATCCAAGTGCCATAATTAACTTACGCTGGCCCATAGTTACAAACAAAATGTGCTGCTTTGAACAGTCCTGGAAAATTTTCAACTGTATTGCAGAAGTGAACTGCGCAGCCAACTTTGTAACTCTCTGCCCAAACGACCTGCAGGACAAAGGGAAGTACGTGATGCACTGTTCAAATACTGCCAAAGCAACAGCATTAAGGGAGGAAGGAGAAGGGAAGTATCTCAGGGAAATTTAAATCAGCTGACACAGGAGCAAGTTAAACAACCTGCAGGGCAGCTGGGATAAATGATGGCTTGATAGACATTTTTGCACTTATTATCTGGCTCCCCTGTAAACATGAAATTGCCAGGGGATAATCCCTTTCCACCATTACTGGAAGTAGAACTTGACATTGCTGGGGCTTGTAATATTTACTTCCAATCTCATGCAACAATAAGCTGAAGGGTGCAAAGCCCTGCTGTAATTCCTGTTCCAAAGAAATCTGTTCCAAGCCTGTACTAAGATTTTCAGTGAAATTAAACTATATCTATATATTAGACTATAAAGAACCAGGCATGTAAGACTCACCTGAGTGTAGTGACCACACTTATCAGTACATGTATTGGTGCTGAAATCATAGCTGCTGACTTCATTAAACCAGGACCTGAGAGCTGCATCCACAGAGAATATGTGGGCTGTGGCAGTCCAGATGTTTTCTCCAACAAATGGGAAGGTGGGGTGCATTTTCCCTGGCATTTCAAGGTAGGTATTGTGGTTAAACTTGCACTTCTTTGCCCACGCTTTGGCAGTCTTTGCTAAAGCAGCATCCCAGGACTGTAGAAAAGGAAGAAAATGTACTATAACCTGCACTGCAGTGACTTAGCTGAATTCTAACATTTTTAAACAGAAACTTGTTAAGAGTTCTTTTCCCCTTTTCTGCTTCCCATCCCTGCATTCATTTTCTTTCTCTCACTCGACAGTTCTACTCCCATAGCAAATTTTTGTCTTCTTTCTCCCTTAGCTATCGCAGGACATGCAGGATCTATCCACTGTCCTGTTGTATCTGACTCGTTAATATATTTAGAGCTGGAGTGCAGTCTTTAAGCTGTTGCACCTGGGGTAACTGTGTGAAACTCCCAGCTGTGGGGGGGCTTGGGGGACTTTGTACCAAGGAGATGCTGGCTGTTCAGGGATTTGCACTTTGCAATTATTATCAGACCTCATAGGAATTCTGTTCTGCTGGCCAGGACAGAGGGGAGAGTCACAGCTGCTCCCTTCCTCAGTTCCTTCTGCCTCTTTTCTCTTCTCCCTCCTCAGCAGACGGACTAAGCAAATAAAAGACTCATCTCTGCTGGGCTGAGAAGGAAACACTCCTATCCAAAGAGGCACAAGTGATAATTTGACAAACCAGTCTGGCAGACTTGCAGATTTTACGCTGACAGAAAAAGTTCAGTACAGAGAAATGCAAGTTAAGGGATGTGAGAAAAAATTGAGATTGTGTTCATAATAACAGGTTTGGAGATGGCTATTACCACTTGAATGTATTAGAAACTCTTTCCAAAGGAATGGAGAATAAAATCACACATATAATCACACTTCTGCAGAAGTCCTGTTAAATGCTGTGTGCAGCACAGCACCCCACCTCAAGAAAGGTCCACTAGAACTAGAAAGGCCAGAGAGAAGCTGGAGTAGGATGATCATCCTCAAATTCGGAGGGCTTTCATATAGCAAGAGAGTGCTCTGCAGCTTCCATCAGAGACATCTGGACATCTTGTGTGAAGCAGGTAAATAAGCAGCAATAACTTGCTTCTTCCAATACAAAGACCAGACACTATTAAATGAAGCTAGGCATTAACAGGCCCAAATCAAACACAAGGAAATAGCTTCACACAACCTGTGGTTAGGCTGCACAGCTCTTTGCCATAAGATGCTAAAAATGATAAAAACTTATATGACCTCAAGGCTGAAAAAAAACATCCAAAAAATCCATTAAGAGCTTGTAAGTACCATGCAATACCTTTGATTCAAGAGGCTTAGATATACTTGTCCTGCTGTTATTCCAGAATTGCTGGGTCTTTGGTCTGAGCAGGTAAGTTTGCTCTTGTGCACTAGCTTTTTAAATTAAACATTTTTTTTTAAATGGCAAGAAATTGAAGTCACTGGTACTCTGAATCTCAGCCCTTTACTGTGAGTTTCCATCTGTAGAAATGATTCATACTCTGCATGTGGTCATGCATTTAACTTCCTTTCCAGCTATGCAGCACTGCTGGAGGGCTCAGAGAAGTGACATGCACTGACTGGGATTACCTCCCTCAGCTAGCTATACACATTTTTCCTTATGTATTCCACTGAACAATGTATGACCTACCCATAGCCTGTTCTGATATCCACAGTATTTGTAGGAAGCTCTGCTTTTCAGCCTAGGTATTACTATCCCTACTCATCAAACCCTGCTACAGTAAATGAAGATCAGGTATCTAAATGGATGTCCTGGAAATTCCCTTTATTCAACACATGTTCTAGATTAGAAGAAATAACAGGAGATGACAGATTTTCAACAAATCCTGTTGTGCAGACTGCCTACTCAGGAACTTTCTAAAAACCAAACAGCTTCCTTGTATGAAACCTGACCTGATATAAAACAGATTACTATCTCTCTTAGAAAGAGGTAGATGACATACTGAGAACTGAACACTACTTTTTGCAATACAACTCTTTCCTCTGACTGAAGTTGAAAGTAGCTAAATCTTGTGCTAAAAAAGAAATTCCCTTCAAATTATTAAAACTGGACAATACTGTGAAAATTGATGTATTTCCTATTTCTTACAAAGAACCAACACATATGTTACAGTAATCATTAACTGAAATGGTAAGAATAGCACAATGCAAATGAAGAATAAGATGGGCTGAATCAGCCGCCCAATCTATAATAATTTCAAACAGATCACAAACACCACCTTACCATACGAAACATGTTGCTGGCTGGTGGATTCACTTTGGATCGAAATGTGTTGTGAGCTCTCACACAATCTTCAATGAACTTTGCATCTTCTATGTCAGGCAAGGGATATTGCAGATAAGCACGAAAGCAAGTGAAGAAATCCAGTAAGAACAATACAGCAAAGAAAAATGTGATTTTCATAACTCTCCAGTGGTTTTTTAGAAGTTTTAAAATGAGAAATCTCTTAGGTGGAGATGATACCGGCAAGCAGTTTTTAGAGGTTGGCTTCTGGGTGTGGAAGCACTTGAAAGTGCCAAACTAACAGGAAGTGAAGTGCAATTGCTTAATAAGGTACATCTCTATCTGACATCATAGCTGGCAGTCAAAGGGTAAATCGTGAAACAGGCATCTGCCATGCACATCAGCAAGAAGCAACACTCCAAGTATACTTCTGTCTTTTCTTTGAGTGTGTTCCATCTTGGTTGACTGCCAAACCATTCTGTGATTGTAGGTCTTATCTGAAGAGATGCTGCCAAACAGCTTTCTTAAATCCTGCTGCCAAACAGCTTTCTTAAATTCAGTCATAAAAACTGTAGCTTTGATAAAACAGAAATCTGCTGCTCAGATGATTTGCCAATACTATTGCTTAGTCATACCAGCTTTGTTACAATTATGTTGCAGGACATTGCTTCCATTTCAGAATTACTCAAGGAACAAACAGAATTAGGAATTCTGTGCTTCAGCAGGAGTCAAAAAAAGGTTTTTGAACATCACCTGGCTGCAGAACAGACATTCTGGCCTGGTTTGGTGTGTAATAAAAATAAAATTTGGAAATCCCAAGCTTGAGTATATGTTGATTCCCTACTCCTTAGTTATTTGCTATTACCTGCTAGCCTGAAATCACTGGAGGACCTTCCTGTGCTCCTGGAGAGTAGCTACAAGACTAGCACTCCTGGTGTAACATTCCAAGCCTGATCACTTCTTGGGGCAGTAGGATGGGGTGTATTGGCACTTGTGTTGTCTCCCCAACTGTTCTACAAGCTGGATGAATTTTTTTTTTTCAAACCTAAACCAAATTGTACGTATATGCAAGAGTGTAAGAAGAACCATATGTTTTAAGAGCTAATGTCTTGTAACCCAGTTCTAGATAGGTTTACAGGGAAAATCTGTTGCAAATAGATTGTAAAATAGGTTACTGGGTCTCATTCCCTGCTCAGTTTTGCCAGTCAGACTTAATGTAAAAAAACCATGATTATATTACAACTATATGAAGTTTGCACAAAAAATATCACATTACAACTTCATCATTAATTTAACAGTACAGTGATCTTACACTTATATATGCATGCAGTTGCAATTCTGTGTTTCGAAAATGAACTGAGATTTTATGCAGTAGGAAATGTTGATGGGTTCAGGATAGTCCAGGTTATAAAATGCGTTCTTGCGTTTCTGGCTCCATCTAGTGACTCTATCTATAATTAAAGCAGAAGTCCAGCCTGCCCTTGAGCATCTATGTTTTCCCAACAAGAGAGTTTTAGGCTTTTGCCAGCATTAAGCAGTGGATCTTGACAATTAAGTTTTGGGCTTTGGATATCACATTATATTTGTCTGGACAATACAAGCATTGCCTATTCTTGCATGGATCTCAAGTGAAATTTAGCACCATGAACTGGGAGCTGGGTACATGCAAGAAGATTTACAGCCTCATGATCTTGAAAAATTCCCCATGTTTACATCCCACTTTCTCACTTCTGGTAGGCACTAACCCAGACATTTTACCAAAGACAACTCTTACTCGAATGTAACAACCACAAACCTTAGTACAGTTCTGCACTATGAAAATTAAGAATCTGACTTCACCATACCAATTTAATGGCATCAGCAACATCAAAAACTTTATGACTTCCAATCCAAATATTCTCTCCAACAGATGTGAAATTAGGATGGCACAGATGTTTCTTAAGTATATGTTATGTTAGAAAATGCACTCGTCTATGCCCTTGCAGTCTGTGCCAAAGATCCCAAGTGTGCAAAACATGAAAGGCGAAATAGTTGTGTAATGTTAAGTTACAACAAAATCTTAAACAATCAGATAAAACCAGTAAGCAATAAAGGAGATAGATATCAAGTGCTGTAGTTTCATAAAGAAATACTTTTCCTTATCTAGGCAAGTGCCTGTGTTTTATTTTAATTGACTTTTCCTATTGCAGCACAGAAATATGAACTAATTTCATTAGACAAGTTTTTCCTCCCTTCACTGTTGAAATTTAACTTTGTAAGAGCACTTGCTAGCAATTGAAAAGATGTTTGAAATGCAGTTTTGTCTTCAGGCAAGGAATCGCTGGCACATTAAACACGGAACTTTTTGGGTTTTTGTTATTGACCAGGTCATAAAGGATTTCTATTTGATACATAAAAAAAAATTCAAAGTAAAAATGCACAGACACTGTAGATTCAATAGCACAAATATTTTAAGTATTTTTAAGAGAGGCTCTGGAAATAAATATTTACTCCTCCTATGTTCAGGCTTTAAATACACATCAGGGCATTTTACAAAGACAGCTCATGAGGTAAACGTGCCAATTCTTGGCCGGTAACTCATTCTACTACCTTTTACTTCTTTGCAGCTGATTCCTGAACATGAACAATATTCTGTATTTGTCTTCCAGCCATGACTGTTTTTCAGCAAGTTTACCTTTAAAGTAACTAGTTTTATATATTAAAAGAAGATGCTGTGGTTTATTGCCTCGGTTTACTGGTGCTCATATGTTTCAGTTCACGCTTAGTTTCTGTGTGGACTTTACAATTAACTCCACTGGCTGCTGATACTCTTTCCTCCCTTAGGCCTTTGGTTTTTTCCTAACCATGCTTTTCCTGGTTTTCCTACTCCTGAGTATTTA
This sequence comes from Aleadryas rufinucha, assembly GCA_013397815.1. Classification (NCBI taxonomy): domain Eukaryota; kingdom Metazoa; phylum Chordata; class Aves; order Passeriformes; genus Aleadryas; species Aleadryas rufinucha. The sequence continues at coordinate 405,362 of VZTH01012257.1, forward strand.
AAACTGTGTGTGGTGTCTTTTGCAAACTTCATCACTTCCAAAATCACCCCTCCCTTTATCTGCCAATCCAGCTTAAAACCTACCCAAACACAGAACGTTCTTTGCCGAATACATGCGCGTCCCCAAGCGTGTTCCGGATGCTCATCATTTAGCTGCCCATCGCTAACATGTTCCTCTTGAGGCACAAAGCGGACTAAACATCAAACATCTGCTTTTTCTGCATCTTCTTCACTTTTGTGTAACCCTTTCCAACAAAAATTTTCATTTGAGACCGGAAATACCCTTCAACGCTAAGAGTGCAGCTCACATGTTTGTTTTTGACAGAGAGCCTGGCTACCCCGGGTCGGTGCCGCTGCCGCCGGGGAGCGGCGGTGCCCGCGGGCCGTGGGCGGGGCCGCGCCGCACTGTGCCGCGCCGCGNTGCGGTGTTCTGCTCTTCTGGCTCGCCAGTGCTTTGGGTTTTGTCTGTGCTGTCTTACCAAAAGTACTCTTAAGTGCAGGAAACACCAGTAGTTGGAAGTGTGGGGCGGTGTGACAAGCAGTGCCCGCAGGGGCACGATCAAACAGATGAGGAGCTGGGAGGTGTCACGGGAAAACTCAAGTGCAATAAGGAAGCCAGGTGTTACTGTTAATAAATATACGCACAGAGTCGTACAAAATCTGTTCGGCAGTGTATTAAAAAAGGGTCCAAGATGCTTGTTTAGAAAAGGTATCAGTGAATGGGCTACGGAGTTTACTACTTGTAGGAGATAAAGTGGTATAAATGTATGTTAAGCCATGTCAGTGCATGTCACGATTTAGTTCAAGCTCCAAAGGTCCACCTTTGTTTTTGACAATCACAAAAAGCTTGCTTTTATGAGGTAGCTCTGTGATTCATTGATGATGCCTTCCAAGGCGTTTCAAACCAAAAGACAGCTAGTTGCTGTAATCCTTCAAATGTGTCTGCTTTTCCCTGCCGGCAGAAAAATCGAGACTTGAGCTGCTACTGTGTTCTTCCCAGCTGATGTCAAACTTACTGTGGTTCATAAGCTCTCGCCTGGCCTGTTTTGCTTGATTATTTTTAATTTATATGGTCCCTGTATATTCCTTATAGATCAAATTGTTTTAAAACCAAATCCTAAAAAAAAAAAAAAGAAACACTTCACATGCCTGTGATTCTACTGAAGTACTGGCCCAGCACTGAGTAAAATAAATTTCAGACACATCTCCTATTCTCACCTCTTTGAGTGGTTCTTTTTTCCTGGTTGGCTAGTAACTCACTTTGCTGTTTCTTCTGTGGGCTAAACTTGGTGCAGGACACTGGACTCCACTAGGATTCAGCATTCCTCGTCTGTACCCAGAAGATGTTTTCCTTGCCACGTTCTTATTTGTATGATCTGTAGAAATCTTTTTCATCTCTGATACTAACTATTTTAGTAAAACTTCTTATTTACATTAAAAACAAAGAGAATATAAAATAGGGAAAAAGGTGAGTGTAAATATAAAACTAGGAATCAATATGAAACATTCTGAAAGGAGGAAAGATATATATAATATAAAATGTATTTTCCCGATTAGTTAGTGCAGTTTTAGCAAGTCTAAACCTACTTGTCCTGAAAGCAGAATGCCTGCCTGGATTTGCACTGAATTATGAAGGTAGCTTGAGTTGTGATTGTATCAGCTGTGGCGTTTAGTTTTTGTGTAACTGTCCAATTCTGTTTTGAGTTCCAGTGAGCAAACCGATGGATAAAAGGTGTGTGTTGCAAACTGATCAACTGCATGTGGAAGAACTTGCAGTCATGCCTGGCATGACATCACTTTAGATCTGATAGTAAAGGCTGCTACACCCAAAGTCATCCCTGGAGGTCTGAAAAACTTTTCTGGCTAACTCATTTTAGGCAATACTGAAACACTGTTCGAGATCGCTTATCAAAAAGTACCAGTTTAGATTAGCAAAATTAGATTAATTTTTTTCTCTTGTAGTTGGCAGAAGCTGTAGCCAAATAGTTTTTTCACTGGGAAGTGTAACTTGCATCAATTTTTTTCTCTATCTGGTCGTGGCTGTACTTTGCACACTTGAGTTACGTTACTGTGAGTTCCTGAAATGCCACTGTTACAGTATTAATTGATAAGAAGTGATTTGCATAATGATCTTCTGTTTGGGAGTTTTTATAGAACATGAACTGTGCCATACCCATACTCAGTTCTTATAAATTTGAAATTGTAAGTCTAGGCAGTCAGTTGAGACATCAGTGTAAAACTTCACAATCCTCCAATCCCCTGCTGTCTGTCTCTGCAAGTGTCTGCATTCTTTAGCTGATGGTATCATTCCATATGTGCATGTCCCATGAACCCTTGATTTAACTACCAAATAACTTGTTTCCTAAGTTGAACACTGACACTGGCTCTTTTCTCATCTGCTCTGTTTTCTGGCAGGTAAATTACACGCAAAAATACTTCTGACTTCCAAGGCTGCATCTCTTGGCTATTGTGTAATCTTTTTCCTGCTAAATATTTGATTTGCAGAGGTGCAGTACTTCTAAGCCTGTGGGAATATCCATGTAAAACTGAATTTAGTGTCAACATAATGAAAGCAGCAGCACAGCATGTGTATTTTGAGAAAACCTTTTTTCTCTGGGACCAGACAATTCAATTTGTAATTAACTCAGTTCTTTTTGGTGCAAAGGAAAAAAATATTAATTACTGTTTTCAGCAGTATCAACAGTTTCTCTGAGTCTGCTTTAATTTCAAGATTTAAATTGTTTCTTGTTACATCTATCTTTCTGCGGTTTGCTGAGGTTTTGCCAATGTTGCTGTGAAGGAAGAAGCTTAAAAATTGTATATTAAAGAAACCAAGCTTGGTTTGAGAGTTTTTGTTGCCTAGATTTAACTGTGCATCCTGTTAATGTAAGAACAATTTTAAATTTTTTTATTGGAAGCAAGGCTGCCCACACCATCTTAGATGAGTGATGAACAAAGATGATTACACAAGAAGAAAACAATTTAATTCCAGTTGTAGACTCTTAATTTCATTTCCTACTTTGTTGTCTTTCCCTCAATTTAATTTTTAAGGTAGTCCTCAGACAGTTTATCAAATTCACCGGAATCCAGGAAATTCTGACAGTAATGCTTACCAGAGTATTCAACAGATGAGAAATGCAATGGAAAAAGAGATAAAAAGTGAGAGAACGAGAGGAAATGGTAGAGAGTTGGCATTCACCCTCATGCCATTGTATGCTCTTGGAGTGGGAATGTTTGCGGCATACAAACTTCTTAAGGTAAGCCATAGGAAAAGCATTAAATTATTGTAGTTAGGAGGAAATGTAACTGCTTGGCTTGTTTGTTTGTTTTTCCAGTTCTGAGTCTGTGTATATGGTTGTCCAAAAGCCAGTTCTTGCTCTGTTTGACTTCGAGTGTGAAGTCCAAAGTTAAAATTTTAGCGTATCTAATTCTTCCTTATGAAGGCTTCTGGCTTACGTATTTTTAGACACTTGAAGTGAGAATCTTACTCACGCTGCAGCCTCAAATGAGACTCTGAGAACCTAAACAGTGCTGCTACCTGAGTCTGTAACCTAAGTCTCTGATATCAATGTTTCACTCCCTTTTCATTCTTCAGAATGAGATTGAGTATGGAAAGGAGGTGGACAATTCCTGCAGAGCACTGGTCTTAGATTAGCAGTTAGATGGAATAGCGAGTAGCCTTGACCTTTTATTTGGACTTCTCATTTGATCATGCAGTTGCAACATACAGGATTTATTCATATAACAGGATACCTTTTCTACAATTTGTAAATTAAAAAAGGAGAACACATGATCTGTTGTTTTTTAAAAGGAATCAGTCTTGAAATGTATTATTTATAGTAAGAGATACTAAAGGACTTGCCAAGCTGAGAGTGCACCTGGAATATTGTTGCTTGCCCTCAGTGTGTTGGTTTACAGGGAAAATAAAAATGAACAGGAGTAAGACTGGAGACAACATCCTTATTTCTGGAGTCAGTTCACGTTAACCTTGTGTATGAGAAAAATACCACACCTTAGCAAAATGAGTATAGAGGTTGCCCAGTTTAGTATAAGATTTAAAAATCATGAAAAACATATTTTGGGTGTTAAAATTCTTTACGCTTGGGCTTGTGGGATTGAAATGTAAATATTTTTATAATAGCATCTTTATTACTTTAAGAAATAAATTCCATATCGTAATTAATGATAGGAGACTGGATCCAGTAACCTAGAAAGTTTCTTCTGCTCCTTTTTGAAATAGCAACTGCTTTCTTATACAGCTATTGCCAGTCATGTTGTGTTTGCTTAAAATCAGAAGTGTTAGTTTAAGACAGGAAGGAGGCATCACAGAAGAAAAGTTTTATTAATGTAGTACATTTTCATGGTTGCTGTTTACTTTCACTAAAGTTCTGAATGCAGTTTTATTTTTAGTGCACAAATGATGATGTTTTTTAACTCAATTGTATTTTTTAAAGATGAAGTCACATGAAGAAAGTCACTCCAAAAAAGAAAAAAGTACAGAAGACAAGGCAAAGGAAACAGGTAAGATACCCATTCAGAATGCATATGTTCAACAAAAATGCTTATTTCCTACTGGAACAAAACATCTTTTAATTGATGCAATCTAGTAAATGAAGACAATCTTTTAAGTTACTGAGAGCAGTTAGGAATCTACAAAAACCCACTCTGTTACTCCGTATGTTTGAAATGCTTGTTTGAGGTTTGTTTAAATTCTCCAGGTGTAATGCTCTTTAAAACAGCTGTAGTAATGCAGTATGATTCTCTGCCTTTTAAATGTCTGATGTTTTTCTCACTTAAGATCTGTTTAGTTTCCTTTAGTTTAAATGGGATATAATTATCTTTAAATAAGTGGAGTATTTAAAAATAATATAATGGTCTGGTTTAGAATTGAACTGTATTGATAGTGGAACAGTATGGCTAAACAATTATAGAGACCATTTATGATTTCTAGGCCAAATGAGAAACCTGTCAAAAGCATTAAATATTTATAAGAAGAGACAGATAAATGATACCATCTTTTTCTTCATGGTACAGAGTACTCTTGGCTGTCTGTTTCACTCTGCTCTGCACATGCAGAGAGAAAAACTATTTTTGGAGAAAAAGTTAGCAACATGAAAGTTGAGCTGTTTTCATATCTTTTCCTGCCTTGTATAGACACATTTTTAGTGAATTGAACAACTAGCAGCATCTTTTGGTGTCTGTATACACCACGTCTGTAATCAGGCTCAGCAGTGATTTGCTACACTGCCTCCTCGTCATCCTTATGTATTGCATTCTTCTTTCTTCAAAGTTTAATCATATTTTAGGAGGAATGACTCCTCTCGATTCTAGTGCATTAAGCATTAAATATATTTGTAAGGTGTGAATAGACAAACACACGAAAGCATGTGAAGTATAAATACAGTACTTACATCTCAGAAAGTCTTGCAGCTGCATAGTTTTTGAGACTGGGAAGGTGAGTTCCACATTCTTGCTCAGTTTCTACAGAGGTGTCTTCTGTGTGGGCACTATTGGACATAGGTTACTGGGTGGAAAGGACTTCTGTTCACACATAATAAGGCTTCTGTTCTTACCCCCACCACTCCCTTTTCATATTGTAGAATTTTATAGATGAAAGAAACTTTCTGGTTTTGAATCTGCCCGACCAAAAATATAAATTAATATCTTAGTGATATTGTAAAGACATTACTTACATGTTCTTTCTCTCCTGCTCTACCTCTCCCCTCCGTCTTTTTTTTATTGTATTGTTTTTGTTTGTGTTTGTTTTTGTTAGAGCATCAGCTTTTAGAACTGGAGCAACATCTAGCACAGACAGAGAAAATGTTAAATTCTTTATTGACTCAGTTGGATCCACTTTCAAACTGGTGAGTGTTTCTAAAAAATCTCAGTGTTGTTTCCTGTAAATTGAAATTTGCCAAAATGTTAACAAAGAGTTCGTAAAACGATCCTTATATATAGGTAAGGAACAGTTTTAGGAACCTTCTTTGATTACTTACTGGTTTTTTTACCCTTTTGCAGGTAATACCAGTTCTGCCATTTGTAAACTTTTTCACAGACACCTCCCATCTCTTGTTCACCAAACATAAATTCAGAAGACATATGATCATGTTACTGTGGCTTAACAAGATGAGCTTTAATATTGACCAAGGAGACTAATAGTGAAAATACACTTAAACTCAGTAGCATTTGAAAGCCCTTGTGGGAATTAGATTTTGGTAGCAGAGTGAGTTTCTTCCTTTAGATGTAATTATAAGAAAAAAATAATTATCAAGGTATAGCTGCTTATTTTTGTGTTTTGAAATGAATCTGTAAAGTGTGTGTATTTCAGTGAAATAGAACTTCTCTATTTTAGTGTGACAGGGGAATCAGTGATATAAAAACTTCTTGTAGTTTTAGAGAAGTTCTGTTCTTAAGAAGCTAGAGCCTTACTTATCTACTAGAAATAAAAATATCCATGCAGTTAATTTTGTAGACTGACCTCCTTCATGAAACAGGATGTTTTTAGGCTAAAACATGCAGAATTTCCTGATGGTTTCTTCAGTGTACTTCTGAACTTAATATATGCTGAAACTATTAAGCAGCAAATTCACCGGCCAGTTTGCCTAACAAATTTCTAGTAGTGATGGGGAGGAAAGTAAAAAAAACCTTGCATGAGAAAAGCCTTTAAACTCCTAAAGTTCTGTATTAGGCATTGTTGTACTACTAATAACTGTACTTCGGGTAATTGTTACTTGCAGTACTCATTATTGACCTTGGCCATTGGGGCTCCTTTGTTAGAGTTGAGTGACATTCAGTAGTTGTATGATGTGATGGGCTCCCCACTTCTCAAGAGACAGTTCTCAAAGGAAAAGCTTGACCTAAACATTTCACAAACTTAACCATGGTATTTATGCACAGAAAGAAATATTGCAATAAGTGTATTATTATCAAGCACTCCCTTCCAAGATAATCTTTCACCTGTTAACATTTGTCTTCTTTTTCTAGTGTCAATGCTTTAGCTAGTGAGCAGAAAGATGAAATAATGACACAGCTCCAATCAATTAGACGACTGATGAAAGAAAGTGGGTTGGATAAATCAGAAAACAAGATGAAAGGTACTTTAATTTTCAGACAGATAATTAAGTAGTTCATATTTTAAAAGAATAAGTAGATCTTACTATAATAATGTTCAGCTTCTGCACCTTAGGTAATTTGTGTGGAATTAGTTTTATTTTGGAGGAATACCATTCTTCCTGTTTGAGATGTATTAAATTTCAAATTTTTGATACATCATGCTGTATTTAGGAATAGGTGCTAAAGACATTGGACTGGGATGGACCACACAGTCACATTCTGCTTTGATAAAACAGGCTTTTGGAATGTCAGTTCCTTAGCAGTCTGTTAGTACTGGTCTAACTATTTTAGGATTTACAAATGGGGACCTCTGAGGCTGTGAGTAATGCTTGCATAAAACACTAAACAGCAAATTGTGTATTAGTTTCAACTGGAGACTTCCAAGAGCTGCATAATAGCCCAAGAGAAATCTTAAATGTTAAGAATGGTTCATTAGAAATTTGGGGAATTTTTGCATTACTGGAGTCTTAATAGAAGAAGAAAAAAAAATTAAAAAATATTCTACTTCTAAACTGACCCGAAATTTAGAGCCTTTCCAATAAACTTTAATTTTGATTCTTTTTTGTGAATTTTAAGATTTTGGACACATTTGTAATGAGAAACTTGAAGATCTCATTCAGTCATTTGCTGAACATTCTCAAGAGAAAGAAATGGACAACAGAGAAGATGACTGTAATGAACATTTACTTGAGGATATTGATAATGATTACAAAATAGAAGAGCATGAATTACACGATGAATGTGAAATACCTCAGTTGGAGCCAGATGTTGTAGAAGACGAAGAAGTGATAAGCAAAGATGCCATTGAATCAGAAGAGATGGCACTGAGGAGACGTAATAGATATGAATGGAATCTGCATATGTAAAACTTTCAAAAGCTTATGAATTCTTTTTATAATGTTGTATGCACTTTAAACTGTTTGAAGTGAAGTTATGTGCACTGCTATATGCTTTAAAAAGAGGGGTGAAATACTGCCTTTGCTCGTATCTATGACAATTCTGTAACTGACTTCAGTGGCAGCAGAATTTTACTCAGGATGTTTACATATTTTTTCTATTTATTTTTTCCCTATAAAAATATTTCTGTACTCTGTATATAATGCACTGTAATTATATCTGATGCTTCACTAAAATATTAAAATATCTTCTAATTGAGAATATAAAGAATAGATCTTTCATAAACATTTTGTAACTAGTAAGCATTATGCCACTTGAACTGTGACTTTCTTGAGTTCATTAAAGAGCATGCACTGATGAATTCAGCTGTTTGTGGAAAAATTTTCTCTTTGGGAGTGTGGAAATTAGTATGGGTTAAGTCTTTGAGATTCATTCATAGTTAAGTTTCTTTATTTGGAGAGAGAAATTTAGCCATGGACACTATATAAAAATAATAATATGTGAATTTGCAGTCCTTTGAGTAATGATGTTTAGTTTTGTATGTCAGTTTAATCCCTAATATATTACACTGGATCACTTAATTTCTTCCCCACTTGTCACTGGTTAAACTCAGCAGCTGTCTAATAACTGATTGATACCCATCAGTACTGTATTTCTGTTTCACGTTTATTTTAATACCATATAATCTGGCCTTTTGATTCATTGTAATACCATTTTTTTAACATCAGAATTAACAGATGTATTGCTGTGTACCATTCAAGAACTGTGGGGCATGGGATCTTTTTTCAATACATTATGCCAACTTGATAGTGGCCTTTTTAGGTCAGTATTAGGAAAAGCATTTATTTTCCTTTGCCAGAATCATTTTTGTCCATACCTTCATTTTTTACTCACTTTTTTGTTCACTTATTGCACACACCTATGGTACTGCCAGCCTTTAATGACAGGAATTGCCTTACAGGTAGGTCTGACAGTACAGTGCTATTAAATTTTCTGTTTTATAACTGCATAGCTTTTAAGTAGGCCAGTTGTGATGCCTGAACTCTTCTGCCATCCTTATTCTTACAGGAAAATAGCATGTGGACTTGTTTTTATGGAGGAAATGTACTGTACTTAAAGGGACTAAATTTATTATCGTGTCACTCACTGAAATGGAATGAATTGTTCATTCTGGTGTGGAAACATGGTATGTGTTTGGTTCTAAACTGGATCACACAGGCTTGGAAGTAGCAGCATCCAAAAATACATCCTTAGTGTCAGTGTGTAGTTTTATACTCGGTGAGATTTTGCCTAACTTTGGAAAACTGATTGACTACAGAGCCAGGGTTTCTCAAGAGGTGGCAGATTTTTTCCCCAAGACAGAACGGATGAACAAAACTGGTACTTGAATACAATTTGATTTTAAAAATACCTGATGTTGTTCTGGTCATTCAAGATAACTGGAACTCTTTGGAAAAAAATCATAATTTCCTAGAGGCTTTTCTCTGAAATATCTAATAAAGTGAACTGAAACTAACTTTAAAGCCATTGATCAGAGGGAACGATGGAGTGGGAGCCAGGCGTGGTGCGCTGCTGAGGTGTTCGCAGGGTGCAGGTCAGTCCTGCTCCTTCGAGGCACTGGTGCCGGTGTCCTTCGCCGCAGCGTTTCCCCGCCTGGGGCAGTGTTTGAATCATCACTGCTGTGGCTTTCACCTCCACGAGTCCTCGGATGCTGCTGACACTTGAAGCCCTTGTGCGAAAGGCTCTGAGCTACTTTGGAGTGATCGCTGTATTTCTGACTCAGGCTACAAACACGCACCGTGAGGTCTCCTGCCGCAGTTTCGAAGTCTCCGATGCCGGCTGCCGGGGTTTGCCGAAGGCAGAATCCCTGTGATGTGTAAGCGCCCGCCTGTCCTGGCGGGGTTGCGGGGGCCGCAGGACGGGCAGACCCGCCCGTGGGCGCGGGGAGGGAGTGACGGCCGGGCCCCGGGCAGGGTATTTCCGCAGGAGCAAGCGGGAATTCCGCTTCCCCGCTCCGCCGAGGCGTACCTTGCGAAACTGGTGCGAGGCCTGGCTCGGATTGGCCCCTCAGCGCTGCGGTACCCGGCAATCCGCGGCCCAGGCAGCGCGGCCGGGGCGGGCAGGTGGGGCGCGGGCACCGTGTAGACGCTGCGGGGACGGGCCCTCTCCGTCATCCGTGCGCCCTGGGACCGCTCCGGTGAGACAGAGCCCCTGCTCGCCGGGGTCCCGCGCCTCTCTTGGGAAAATGCATCATTTCCGTGAGCTGTTGAGCTCATAATGTTTATTCCGCCTCTTACAGCACTGCTGTTTGATAACAGTAATCTCAGCGTGTGAACCATTAAGTACAACAACGCTCTCTCCCCTCCATCCTCGGTGGGAGGATGCTCCGTTTCAGGAGAGCGTTGCGGCCGTGCATGGACGTTCTCCGTGCCCTGGGAAGGGGCTCGGCGGGAGGGCTGTGCCCGGCGCCGTGTGCCGGTCTCCGAGCAGGCCCTGCAGCCCTGCTCCTGCTCGGGAAAGGAAAGGCTGCTTGGGAGTGGGAACTGCTCAGTGCGGTCAGCCTTTGGTTTGAAAATGGAGTGTCTGATTGCTGGGAACTACATGATGGGCTTTTGGTTCAGAACTGGCTGGGTGGAAGGAGGAGCCAGCAGAGCAGGAATACTTGGTGGAATGTCACCCTGGAGCTCTTGGAGCCTGGAAGTGTGCCAGGAGGGCCCTTATGTCTTCCTGAAAATGCCTGTTCCCAGGGCATTGAGCGATGGAAAGCTAGGCAGCAGCTGTAAGTGAAGAGTACAAAAGGTTTGATGTTGCCAAGGGGTAGCAAATTAGTAAAACTGGAATGAGGAGGTATCGATAAGTGTAAGGGAAAGAGGGAGTTAAGCTTGAGGCAAAAACATAAATTTGAACAGGAATCTGGTTAAGCATTAGTAATAAAAGACTGAAATTAAGAGGTGGTGAAAAAGAGAAACCAACAGTATTTCACAGCTTCCTGAAGACAATACCAAAATTCTTTCTAATGCAGTAACTTTTTTTTTTCCAGAAGTACTTAGATAAACAAATATGTGTTTTTCTCAATAGTATTTTCTGTTTTTCAGTTTGTTCTGAAAGCTGTCATTGAATTTGCATGGATTTGGAAGTTAAAGGAGTTGCTGCATCCCCTCGAAGGAAGGCTGAGTTGTCATTGAGGGGGAAGAAATGTCAGGTAGTCAATGGAAGGCTTGTGATTGTTTTCCTTCCTTACTTCAACATTTAAGAAATATTTTAATCATACTTCAGAAGGTTCTTAGTTTGAGGTTAGAATCCATTCTATAGAGAGGACAACTTTTAAAGAAATTATTTTTGTCAGAAGGGGTAGTTTAGTACGACAGCTTCTCAAATAAAGGTGAGAAATTCCAGTATAAACAGCTATCCTAGAATAACTGCTGCTCTGAGTACTTAATTGGAATGTGGGGAATTTAAGAATGAACTAGTACTTCCAGTTAGGAGCAACAGAGGCTTGAAGCTGTCCTGTGTGCTGTCTCAGGCTGTTGGTGAAACTGGCAACAGGTGTGTGTCTGTGTTTTTGTTTTGCAAGACAGCAATAAAGTAAAGCAGCCCCCAAAATATAATTTGAAAAGGCATGATTTTAGATTGACATGAAAAATGAATCTCAGCTCTCTGTGTTCAGTATGAAGGGAAATTACATTTTCCAGGTTTTCCTAATAGTCTATGCTTTGAGATAGGGTAGATGTGCAACCCTCACAGGTTCACTGTATTAGGTATTTCAGGGCTAACTTTTGAAAGTCCCTACAAATACAGTCTTGGATTCTGAGGGCCATAATTTTCATTACTGCTAAGGTAAATATTAATATTGTTAGGAACAGTTGATTTTTCTCACAGGTTCTTTGTACTTTATGTCCATGAACTAAAGTTAATTTCTAATCCTCCCTCAGCCCCCAAGCACCCATTTAACTTCCTTATTTGTTGCATGACTCCATTAGGAATTCTTGGAGTTTGACTGCCAAGTTGCTGTTCTTCTTTTCAGTTTGATTTGGAATGAAAAAGGACCTTTTGTAAATGATAACACATCAATGTTACAATGTTACTGTTAATGTTTTAACCGGGTTTTCAAAAATTAGATACCTGGGGACAACATTTGGGGCATTTAGTGTAGGTTGTGAAAGAAAAGAAATGACATTTTTTCTCCAATATCTCATCCCTTTTTTTTGTAATTCTTGTGCAACTAAGTTTCCAAATTTAGACTCCCTAGTCCACATGATTCTTGGTAGTTTGCAAAAATAAATCTTAAAATTATGTTGAAATCATGTGCTTCACCCCAGCATTCACAATGTTTTTTGTTTGCTTTCTTCCTGATTTGTTGACTTCTAGAAAAGGAATTATATTAAGGCTTTAGCATCTAGCATTAGGTGTTTTCTTTACCTCACCACAGTTGTAATGGTACAGCAAAAAGATAAATGTGAGATGTAATGCATTGTTTTTGATGCCTTGACGGTTTTACGTACGTGACCACACGGTGGCGGTGCTCATTACGTGCGGAGAGCTCTCAAACCTGGGTACCCGGACCCATGTTCTGGAGTCACTAGAGGGTAGTGTTGCCGAACTTGTGTTTCGGGAGCAGCTACAAGGGTGCATGGCGAGAAAGGAGTTACAGTTTTGTGGTTGCTCTCAGATCGTGAAAGATGTCCGGGCACTGCTGGAAATAGGATTCTGCTTAGCTCAGGCTGTGATGCTGAGATTTATGAGCTGAAAAGTGTGAAAACAAAAATGTTAGCCCTGGTTCTGAACGTTCCTGAACCACCACTTTTTTTTTTCAGATTGGGAGGCCAGTTAGGCGAATTGTTATTTCGTGCTTGCCCCAAGCAGCCTTCCCTACCGATTTGTTGCTAGCTGTTTTCAAAAGCCATACTGGGATGGATGAAGCTTTGGATCGAGTCTTTTTTTTCTTGCCATGTTCTTGCTCAGTTGAGTTTGGAGATCTGTGTGGTATGCAGCCTTGCAAAATAAATAAAGTGAACTGTCTAATCATCATCAGGACTGCTATACTAAAGCTGAGATGAAACAGTTACACCAAATATCAGGGGCTCTTTGGGGTCTGAGCTGGCTCCTTGTGAGCAGTGGTTTCGGTTTAAGGGTTGGTTCCCAACCAACAAGGACAATGTGACCTAAAGCCTTGTGAGCAGTGACGGTACAAAACCTCAGGAACATGGATTATTTTTAATGTATTATTAATAGATGATGTGGATGCTATCTATATTCTTAATGGCTGGAAATCTTTCTGTCATGATGAATATTCAGTCTTTTAGTCTCATGATCTGTAAGAATTAGCTTTCAATGAGAAGTTTTTGCTTTTTTCCCCTTGTTAGTAGCATCTTAGTCAAGTATGTTGGACGGATAATTTGAGCCACTAATTTTGAATATTTCAGGAGAAATTGAAAGAGAGAGCTATGTATTTTAATCCAGATCCCCTAGGTGTGCAATAATATGTCATTCTTTTAGGGCTGGAGACCAAATAGGCTACTCACAGTCCTCGCCCACCAGAGTAAGTCTGCTTCTATTTCTGATCAGCTTGTTTAATTATGTGTATTATTAACACAATGCATTGGCATTTGTAGTGACGTGCAACTTTGTGTTCCATGAAATTTATCATCATAGGTTTGTTTTCTGTGATTTATATTTGGAGTAGAATATTTGATGCATTATTTACTTCAGAATTAAGATGATTTATTTTGGCGGAGTAGAAGTGTCATCACAGGATGGGTAAAGATGGAAGAGACTACAGTGGATCCAGCCCACTGGTCCATCTGGTCCAACCTCCCTGCTCAAGCAGGGTCATCCCAGAGTACATTGCTCAGGATTGCATCCAGATAGCTCTTCTGGAATTCTGTTCACTGGAATGCTGGAGTATTTCCAGTGAGGGAGACTCCACAACCTTTCTGGGCAACCTGTTCCAGGGCTCAGTCACCTGCAGTGATGAAGTTCTCTTTGGATGGAACCTCCTGTGCACCAGTTTCTGCCTGTTGCCTCTTGTCCTATTGCTGGGCACTACCAGGAAGAACCTGGCTCCATCCTCTTGACATCCTCTTCAGAGGGTGTCACTCAGAGCTTTCATGTTTATACTTTGTTTTTCTTAAATATTTTTAATGTGTCTGCAAAAGGAGAAAAAATGTTTTTTAACTATTGACGACTTTTACGGGTATTACAGTAAAAAATACAGAGAAAATGCTGTGAAGGGTTTTTACAAGCAATGGAAAATTTTGTTTCTGCTTTTAAAATTTAAAACCTTATAGTGACTTTGGCAGATAAGGAACATCTGCTCTTCCAAGAGCCATGACTGACAGTTTGGGCAGTTTTGTTTACTGAAATGCCTTAAAGCCAATGTATGTAATTATTTTATAAGTGTGTGTGACCATGACCTTTGATTCTTCATACCAAAGTAAAGAAATTCCAATTTCTGTGTACTGTCTGTCATTATCTAATAAAAAAGGACTGTAAAATAAGGAGCTCTCTTATTCCAAGAAGGTTTAATAGAGTTGTTTGGAAATAGTGGTGGTAAAATATAAAAAATACGTATTCATAGTACTCTGCAATATACCTGGAGTAGAGGCAGAAGGCACAGAGATGCTTTGATGAATTGGAGATGTTTTCATTTCTTTAAGCAGAACAAAATGCTGAGGTATGGTTGTCTTTCACTGTGTTAATCTCTTACGGGAAGTTCAGAAGATTTGCATCCCAAATAGCGATCGCTTCCCTATTGCCTCATGTTGACTGATTGTAGAGGAATGTTGACACGGATGTGCTGTGGAAGACAAGAGTAAGCTGTCCCTGATTTCTGATCTTGTTGCAGTAGCTCCTGTTGGGGAGGGAGGAGAAGCTGATGTGGGAGTAAAGAAGGGTCCTTTTTGGCTGCCAGGGTACTCTGCTACTGGGGAAGAGGAGCTCAGTGGCCACTTGCTGAGCTGAAGCAAGAGGGGCTAATAGAGATTGGCTGAGTAGGCCATATCCAGTTGCAGGGAAATTTTTGTGAAGGACCTAATAACAGCTAATAGGCAGTGCTTTTATTGTAATTAAAAATAAGGGAATGTATTGCTGCTAAAATTATTTTAACTCCCTGCAGGGTGCCATGCCTAGATCTAGGGAGGCTGGGAGATTCTGATGAAGAGGTAATTGTAAATTAATTCCTTCTCAAAAAGTTCTTAGAATTCACATGTTTCATGAATTAATAAAAAGTATCACTCTGAATACAAAACAATTATGACTGCTTGTCCTTTTTTCCCTGTGATTTTAGGATGGAGACTCTTACATACCATACACTGGGAGTTGTTCTCATAGGTGCCAACTAGATTCATCTTCAGATTGGAGAACGTCATTACAAACTCCATATGCGCAGCATCAACATGTCAGTCTGTCACTACAAATATCTTTATAATACGCCCCTTTAGCAGTAATTTAGAAAAGCATACATAGATTTTAATGAAAGTTCTTTTTTTTTTCTTTTGGTTAAGCATATTTCTCCAAGTGCTTTTGGTCCAAAATATTTTTAGCAAAGTCCTTTTACTGAGATTCTTTAGAATATTTAGAAAAACCTATTTTACTACATAGCTTAGCTCTTTGTTGATTGATACACTTACCCTTCTGTTGTATTTTTTAAGAGATATATTAATAGTAGTAATAATAAAGATTAGTAGTAGTAAGTGTATGCTTGAAGAAAAAACCCATGTTTACAAACACTAAGTATTATTTCTATGGAAGAAAAAATAAATATTATATTTATTAAAATATAATATATTTTATTTCTGGTGAAAACAAAACTTTTGGAGTTACTTGCAGCCATTTCATTGTTTTTTTCTTTGGGCTGTTGTCTTTAAAACAGAACCATGATATAAACTTTGGAATTATGTCTAATTGGTTGGAGCTCTTTTTATTGTTAAAATTTCCTCATCATGTTAGCATTTTTTCCGCTGGATGACTAAGAAACTTAATCACCAGTAGTCTTAGGTGCTTTTTAAGGAAAATCGGTAACCCAGATGCTAACATTCTGGTTTACAGTACAGTGCAGCATTGTTCAAGATTAATATCCACTATAAAAGTTTTAAGAGTTAATTTAATTACTCAGTTACTAGACTTCCCTGAATGCAGGAAAAGAGTTCTTTTGAATTCTTATACCTGAATTAAGTGTGAAGAAAATGAATGCAACAATTTTTTATTTGATCATGATACATCTTAATTCCTGTTTTCCTTAGAACATTGTGTCAGAACAAAATGGAGGTAAAGTAGCTGAAAAAATATAGATTGACAAAAAGTATTATCAGTTCAGTACTATGGTATATGGTCTGAAAATGTAATATGTTTTAACTTCTTTTATGTAACAGGAACTAACTTATTGGAGAAACTATTAAAAAATACACTGATTAAAAATCCATTATTTCAAAAATATTTAACTTATGTAAACCTAAGAAATATTCAAATGTGTGTTTAAAAAAGCCCTCAGGATTTTAACTAGAGAGAAAACCAATTTTAAATTAATTTGTACATAACCTGTGCCCCTTGAAACAAACAATATAGTAACTTGAAGGGCAGAACTCCAGATTGGCTGGAGTTCAAGGTGAATCTGCCAAGAACGCTATTTTGTGTTTCCCTATATAACCAATTGGTTTCTCTACTTGAAAAACAATTTCATTTAAGTGAAAACTGAAATGGTAAGTGGGTTTTTTTTGGTATTTTAAAAATAATGTACTAAGAATGTACTAGTTTTTAGAATATGTGCCCAACATAGGTATTTATACATGTCTTAAGATGTAACTGTAAACATGTAACTACAGATAGGTATTTTTTCCTTTTGACTGCCTTGTAAATGTGCAGTGCAAACATAGTTGAGTTGCTATGGCCCTTTTGGGTCTGGATGCTTATGATTTCACTGCTTGCTTTACCATTTTTTTTTAAACAAAGTTCGTATGTATAACTCTGTCAAGCTGCAAGAGTGCTAACAGAAGATTGGTGTGGCTTTGTTTGTTTCTCAGGGTCTTTCTCTCTTTCTTTTCTGATTTCCTTTATCTCTTGTTTCTTCCCTTCTGCCTTCATTATATCTTAAATACTGACTGCTTAATGTGCTGGAATATGTCTTCTGTTCACTTACCCTGTTTTGCTCTCCCTCTCCCTCTCCCTCTCCTTTTCCCTCCCCCTTTTTTGCCTGACTTGCTCCCCATCTTTTTTTTTGTGGAGAAGATTTTCAAGCTGTTTTAAAATATTTTAATGTATTCCTCTGAGCAGCCTTTATTTCTGCATTTCTTGCTTCTGGGGCTCTGACCAAGCTTTCCTTTAGAAAGATAAGATTCCAGCTTCTTCAGTAACTGTGTAAGTAAATCTTCCTAAAATAGGTCACTTTTGGAAGAAAAATTTAAATATACTCTTATAATTCAAGAATTAACCAGTGAAGGGATGTGAATCCTCTTTTGAAGGAGAAAGTTGGCTCTTCAAAACCAAATCTTTTTGGGTTTTGAAAAATGTTTTTCTGGAGCAGGACTGTAACACTGTTGTTGCAAGCTGAGTTGCAAGTGTTGAGTAGAGATGCTAGACAAGGCCACCCTACTTTTGTTAGCACTGAAGGAATATAACTTAAATATTGAAAGTGTTAGTCATTCAAGGAGACAGAAGAGAATGGAATCTTGGACTTCTGTCATTGCTGCTCTTTCTACTGATCCCAGCCTCTGTTGTGTACCTTTATAACCTTACACCTGAAATGGGTGTAAGGTTAGAAAGGTACTTAGCTGTGCAGCTGATGTTGTTCTAAAGAACAGTGTCCCAGTACTCATCTGCCACACAAGAATATTATGACTTCTGACTGAAAGACATTCATCCCTCTCTTTTCAGCCATCCAAAATCAAATGTCAGAATTTCCATTTTAGTGATTTTATAAGGCAGAACCACTGAATCTGACTTATTTCTTTGAAAGTGATGTAAAACAATTTGCCTGTGTATTTTTTAGATTTAAAAATGGCAGAATTTGAAGAACTCAATGCAAGTTAAGCCTGAATATGCAGTGCTATTGACATTTTTTTCTTAATTTGAAGCATCATGTCTAGAAGTTTCAGACATTAGACTGGATAGGAATTAAAATAATGCTGTTCTCATTCAATAGACCAGCCAGAGGCTATTATATTGATTACTCATTGCTTTAATATTCTGTTTTGGAGCAGAAGACAAGACCAGAAAATCTGTCATCCCCCACAGACAGATACAAACTGAAGTATGGTCAGTCTGAAGCAGATACGAAGGAAGAATATAAGCAGCATCCTCAGAAAATTGCAGAAAAGAAAAAAGACCACCTCCAGTATCCAGACACTTCAATAAAGGTAGCTGGCAAAATAGAAATCACATTTTTAAATAGCAAATGTAGATCACTATTTAATTACACTGTTTGGAAAGATTTGCACGTGTGTAATTAATTTCATGTTTTTATTGTAAAGAAATAAAAACATCTAATTTCAGCATCTAATGTTGAGGAGGAAATAAAATATTGGAAGCTTGTTTCAGTCGTTGCAGAACGAGAAACTGAGGTGCTCTGATGCTTGTGTTCTCTGGTAAGGAAAGTAACACTGGCCCTCATAGTGCACTTTTAGCCTGAGCATGAAGATTAGCATGATTGATAAGGAAGAACTTACAGCCTATAAGAAGAGGAGAGACAGCAGGAAGGTCTTGGTAAAATGTTATTTCCAAAACCAGAAATCCATTCAAGCTTTTTTATTTTTAAAATGTAGAAGTATATAAATTAGTACTTTGTAAATTGTGACTGTATATAGGACTTAAAAAAGGAGAAATGAGAGATTTAATCTGTTCCTTAGAGAACTATTAACACTGAAAATGCAAAGGAATATGGGGTTAAAATAATGAAAGATATTATCTGTACTTTTTGCTTTAAAGTTTTATAACATTCAGTACAGTTGGACTGCAAGCAGTATTAATTTTGCCAGGTTTCTTTTGTGTTTTTAAATTAAAACTAAAGTGCAAAGAAGGGAAGATCAGTGGAGAGAAAAACAAAGGTATGAGCAAACCCAACTTTCATCTTGTTCTAGAAGAGATGGCAGAGGAGTGTGGTTGAACAGGGAAAGATGCATCATTGTAGGTGTAAGGAATCAGGAAGCCTAAGTAAGCAACAGCTGTGAGGACTGGTTGAATGCTAGATTCTGCTGAGGGTAGATGACCATTTAAGGATCTTAATGGAAAGTTAAGTATGCAGATGTTGATGGAACATATTGTGCTCATTGCTTTTCAGAGAAAAGGTTTGTGATGAATAAGTTTACTGAATTTACTTTCTTAACATTCAGTGGAATGAAAAGGGAAGGTCTCACATAAGACAAAGATGGTCTCACGTTTTGTTGATAGCTTTAAAAGAGCTTTCTCCTCTTATAGTCATGCTTCTAGCGATCAGACAAAGGAGAACCTGAAAAAAATGTATAAATAAATATTCTGTGAATAAGAGGGGAATGAAAAAAAGCTGTGGTATTTTGTGGTTTAGTTTTGTGTTTGGTGGTAGAGAAGATTGTTCTGGAGATTTTTTGTCGGGTTTTTTTTTGGTTTTTTTTAAGTGATTCCACTCTAATGTCTGACACTGTCATATCTGTTTTTCAAGGAGTGACTCCTTTATATGCACTACTGCAAACCCTTCAAAAGGGTATTTACAGGAGCAGCCAAGTTAATCTGGAAATTAAGAAATAGATGGCAAGTGTATACTGGGAAAGAAAAAGCAGAACTGACTTTTTTCTGGTGATTTTGGGTTCCAGAAAGATACTTGCTAAACACTAGAAGCATGTGTCTTAGTTCTTCTCACAGATTTTAATACAATGTCTATCAGAACAATTTTTTGTGTTCGATATTATCACTACCTGATTAGATGAATAAATCAAAAGATTTCAATACACTTGTTTTACTTGATTAATGGAACTTGTAACAACTTTTCTTTTCTGAAAGAAGTTGCTCATGGAGGAGATTGCTAACAAAACCTACTCCTCTGATTTCTTTCCTACGCTACCTCCTTCCCTGAGTTATGTAAAAAGCTCCTGTATCCTTTTTTTTCATATCATCCGTGTAGGAAATATTTCCATCATACCCTGGGACTGGTTTACAAGTCTGTTAGAGCTGGTAGCATGCTTTGGCTTTTCCCTGTCTAGACTGTATTTAACTTCTTCACTGGTCACAAAGCAGTATCTCTACAGTGAACTTTGAGTTTTATACCTAACAGCAAATCCTCTGCTTTCTCCTGGCTGTTCCTGAGAGAACAGAAAAAGGATGAATTCTTCTCTTCTTCTCAGAGGTACTACAGTCTTTCTTCTCTGACTTGCTGCTGTTTTTTCACAAAGCTTGTAGGAACACAGTATTTTTGAGATTTTTTTTCTTTATTGTTTATTTCAGTATGAATGAAAACTGGTAAGTATTCAAAAGATATAAATCTTGCTCTCTAGTCTTTCCTTATAAGTTCAGTTTCTGTAGAAAGCTAGGCTTAAAAAAATTCTCTTTTATTTAGCATGAAGTGGAAGAAGTAGACACTTTAGAAAATAAAGAAGAAAGAAAGAGAATTACTTTTAAATAAATTGTTGAGGAAAATGTGTGTGGGTTTTTTAGTTTGATTTTATTACAATTCGTTAAATTTGATTTATGAAAAAAATGTATTTTTGTGTAGGGTACACAGCTTGAAGATGGACATAATGATGATTTTTTCACTCTTGATAAGAAAGCTCTCCTGCAACAATGCTATACAAACAAGCCTTATAATATGCAGCACAACATAAGGAAATTAGAAGCTGTAAGTATTTTGACTGGTATTATGCTGCTAACCACCTAGACATGGAGAATGGCTTCCCAGATGTTCAAGAGAAGTTATGCCCTTGGGGATTTGGGTCTAGTATATAATTGCACCCATTGAAATCATGTGAGTTTAAACATTTCTTTCAATGAGAGCTGAACTGAGCAATCCACTGACCCTTTTTTAAATCTTATCTGCAATGCTTGTGTTTTATGCAGTAATGTATATAAATGAGAATGCAAATTATGAGTAATATACACAGATATATTCATACAACTAAGAATAACTGAGGTAGTTGAGTGAACCTAACCATAATGTTACATTCAGTGCCAGAAGTGGGACTTTGATGATTCCTGTGGGTCTCTTCCAGCTCAGGATATTCTATGATTCTATGATTTCCTCTGATCTGTAGCTTTTAGTATTCAATGGTCCATGAATTCCATGATTCCGTCAGCTCTGCTGCTAGTATTAGACTGAATCAGCAACAACTTTGGCCGAGTCTTCAGGCTCCAGGGATGGAGCTTCTACAGCGTCTCTAGGCAATATCTTCATGTGACACTCTACTCTCTGTATGAAGAAGTTCTTCCTGTTGTCCACACCAATCCTCCCAGAGCTCAGTGTGTAACCTTCACCTCCTGTTATGCTGTTGGCTAATGTCAGAAATAGTTTGGTTCTCTCTTCTTTGTAACTTTTCTTCAGAATGCCTCATAGCTGCTGGTTCTGCACACTAAACAAACCCAAGCTCCCTTAGCCTCTCCTTTCAATTGCTTTGGCTCTGATCTTCTGTCAGATCCTTTCTGAGGAAAGGAGAGAGCCCTGAAGACTGGAAACTAGTATGGACTCACTAGCATGCTTAGAGAGGAATTAAAACTTTCCTTACATGGATGTACTCAAAATGCTTCTTTAATTTCTGATATAGACGTGAATTTTACTCTTTTTGGGACTGAACAATAGTAGTCTTGCCCATCTGAGGCCAGGTCTTGAATTTAGGATGATTTACAATGATGAAGAACCTTGATTTGATATTGCATGATTCAGTATTTGCATATGCATAGTGATGGGTTTTGTAACTGGTTTTTGAAGGTATTGTTGAAAAGTGTTATGCATTCTAACTTTCTCATGGAATATTAAGCCATGAGAAATTTTATTATTTTTTAAAGTAAAATAGTAATTTTAATTCATTTTATTTGCTCATCACTATGCACTGAATTTTGCATCATTGCAAGCATTTATTTGATTTCTAGTCTTGTTGAAGTGAATGCAGATGTTGCACTACTGAGGTCACTGTTAATTTTCATGATAAGGAAATCTTTTGAGGAAGTACTTAAGCTTTTATTTTTAGAATAAATTTAAAAATCTATACTATAGGCTGAAGATAATGGAAAAAAGTTTTGAAGTATCCCTAGAGTAACTACTTTATGCTAAATGAAGTACAGTGTAAGCACTGAGAAAGGGAGCAGTGCAGAACCACAAAATAGAAGATATTCTATAGCTGCCATGCTTTAAAATAAAGCCAGCAGGTGTCTGAGAAAGGTGTTGCTGGGACCTTCAGAAGCCCTTTTGTTATTGACTAGCACTCGTGGTCAGCGCAGGCTGACTCTCTCTTTTGAGGACCATCTCAGGCTCTCCTAGGTCAAACTTCTGATAGTGGTACAATACTGGAAGAAATTGGCAGTAGTAACTGCATGTATATTCTATTTTGTATATGTTACCTCAGTTGTTGGCATTTCATTTTAAGGTACTTTAAATTTTTGCTTAAGAATACATGTCCTTTTACTGTAACATGTTAACACGTCCTTTTACTGTAATCATTACCAAAAGGTCAAATGTTAAAGCAGAACTTCTCTTGATTTTTCTGTAATTTGGGATAAAGTTCACAAGTGGGGTTCTGCAGGGCTCTATCTTAGGCCCTGTGCTCAACATCTTCATAAATAATCGGACACAGGACTGGAAGGGATACTGAGCAAGTTCGCAGATGATACAAAAACTGGAGGAGCTGCTGACTCCCTTGAAGGCAGGAAAGCCCTGCAGAGAGACCTTGAGAAATCAGAGGGCTGGGCAATACCAACCACATGAAGTTCAACAAGGGAAAGTGCCAGATTCTGCTCCTGGGAGAGGACAACCCCGGATGTACGGAGAGACTGGGAAATGAGATGCTGGAGAGCAGGGCCATGGAAAGGGACCTGGGGGTCCTGGTCCATGGCAAGTTGAACATGAGTCAGCAGTGCCCTGGCAGCCAGGAGGCCCCACCCTGTCCTGGGGTGCATCAGGCACAGCATCGCCAGCCGGGCAAGGGAGGGGATTGTCCCGCTCTGCTCTGCACTGGGGCGGCCTCACTTCGAGTCCTGTATGCAGGTTTGGGTGCCGCAGTATAAGAAAAATATAAAGCTATTAGAGAATGTCCAAAGGAGGGCAACAAAGATGGTGAAGGGCCTTGAGTAGAAGCCATATGAGAAGCAAATGAAGTCACTTGGTCTGTTTAGCTTGGAGGAGACTGAGGGGAGACCTCAGTGTGGTCTTCAGCATCCTCATGAGGGGAAGAGCGGCAGGTACCAAATTCTTCACTCTCATGACCAGTGACAGAACCTGAGGGAATGGCCTGAAATTGTGTCAGGAGAGGTTTAGGTTGGTATCAGGAAGAGGTTCTTCACCCAGAGGGTGGTTGGGCACTGGAACAGGCTCCCCAGGGAAGTGGTCACAGCACCGAATCTGACATCCATGCAAAGGCTTGATCTCTCTAGAATTTGGTTTGCACACAAGACCAATTAGAAAAATATCTTAATTCTTTAGTTTCAGAATATCTAAAAAAATGTAAGGTTGCATAAACCCCCTCAGTAATAATAATCTCTATTTTCTCATATATAAAAATAATATTTTGGAATAAAAGGTAACTTTAAATGCAGTAAAAAAGTTCAGAAGTGTGTAAGATAAAGAGAGGTGCTGAGGCCTGGTTATTGCAGGTGGCCTCCATACTATCTTGGGCCATCCTCTTGTGCTTTGGTTTCTTTCTGTGTAACAGGTTGTGATCAACACCTGCACACTTTACAGTGAGTGGCACAAGGTTATGGTTCAGTGTTACTCTAATAAAAATAATAAGATCATGTTAAATCCCCTTTCCCCTTTAGGATGATATTTCCTGAAAGGTTTTTCAGATTGACCTGTCTCAGCAGAAAATTATTGTGGCGTGCAGGAAAGAAAAATCTTCCAACTGAGACTTTAGTCTTAAGAGAATTTTTTTGACTAAATATTGCTGGAGGTAAAGTTTTATTCTCTTATTTGGAATCTGTGTCAACCATGAAACCTGGAATAATGTGGGTCTCCTCAGGCTCTGTTGTACTTACAGAATGTATTGGAAACAATACAGAAATAAGGACTTTGTCTGTCAACTTAAATACTAGAATTCTCATATTTATTACAGCTAATATGCATAGACAAATTGAGTGTGTAGCAGAGAATATTATATGTCTTTTTTATGCAAATAGAACTCTATTAAAAATGTAAAAAAATATTAATTGTGACATTGGTAAGTTTGTGACCTCTGAATGCTGTCTTGAAGGGTAATTTATTATTTGAAATGCCTGTTACATGTTTCATTTGTTCTCAGTCAGTTTTTCATTGCAGAAGGCTGTTGCTGCAGAGAGGAGAAAACAGGCTGTTGTAGAACAAGTTATGGTGGATCAATTATGTAGGTAAATGAATTTATAATGTAAAATTTCAGTTTTCCCTACATAAGAATTTAGATCTGTTAGTGTGTGGCTTTTCTTGCTTGAGAGGTGTTTTGGTCATCTTGTTCCAAGTCTTATGAAATCTTATGTAATAGTATTATTTGAAAAATTCCTTAAATGAGAAGTCTTTTTAATGCAACTTAAAATATCGGTTTTAAGTGCCATGTGTATGTTATTCTTTTTCTGGAAATAATTTTAAATTTTATACTTGAGCCCATTTTAAGGGCTTTACAATAGCACAAGCTCTTGAAAATAACCCTCTTGCACCTCAAGAAAATATATGGATGCCTGATGTTATAAGTTGCACTTCCTCAATATTTATTGTCCTCTCTAAAAATCTTAGCTTTATTAATATTTATTAATTCTTTATTAATACTGACACAGCACCTTTCAGGCATAAAGGAGTATTATACCAATGCTGGACATGTAGGAAAAAAAGGCACTATTATAAATTAAGTTGATCTAGGTTGTACTGTAAGATCTCCTGCCTTCACTGCTATCTCTTTAGCTTCAAGAAAGCATCGCTTCTGTGCAGAAAGATCCCTCTATTTTAAGCATGCTTTAATAATTCAGGGCTTTATGCAAGCTGTCTGGTTGTGACAATATAGGAAGATGCAAGCCAGTTTAATATAGTTTCATGTTACTTTACACTTACTAAAAATTATCTGTGGGTACGTCTAGATTATTTTGCATTCTGTGCATAGTTTACAATCTCTGGAGCCGTCTTCACTGGTGTTCCAACCCATCAAATCCTAAGATTTTGAGGTTGAAAGGTTGTTGCACTTCACCATTTTAGTTTTTCTCTGTTTCTGTTGCAGTGGCAATTTAAATGACCTGTATTGTTTAAAACTCTGTTAATGCTTTTACACTATTTAAAAGCTGAGATGACAAGAAGGTTGCCTGAGGGAAACAAAATTGTCATGAAACACAATGTTAAATTCCAAGTATCATTTAGCAGGATTAAAATTATGGAACTATACAGTGTAGAAATCCCCAGTTTTCAAATAAGTGCTTGGCCTGTGTCATACCCCTTTAAAGATTATTACAGAGGTGATCTTAAAACTACATTGGTTATGTTGAAGTGTTTCAGTACTGCTGATGTTGCATTAAATGTACAGCTTTGTGCATCTTGGATCATGGATGCCCATTCTGTGTTTAACCTCCTTCTGCTTCTTTACCTTATTTTTTCCACGTATTCCTTCTCCTACTCTGAAACCCTTCTGTTGATAATGTCAAAACAATATTCAGTAGTGCTGCAGCTGCATCAGGATGAAGTTTTAATTTAAAAAATCTCTCTGTTTATGTTCCAAATATAACTCTTCCAGTACTTCCAAACAAATTGGTATCAGATATCAGGATGTTAATTGGAAAAGATTAGTTCAAAACTGTTGCATGGAAAAAAACTATTAAAGGAAACACAAAGGTGTTTGTTTGGAATATTTTTTTTTTAGTAGAGCAAATCTTGCAGTCAAATCAGTGTAACTGATGTGTACAAAGATGGATCTGTATAGAACACAGAGCAAGTTTAGAAAACTACGATAGCCATGCAAAATTACATTTTTCCTTCTGATAACACACCATTTCAATAGCATAACAAGCATCTCATTTATTTTTAAAGGGTCTCTTCTTTTGTTTACTTGTTGAACTGGTACAGACAATATCAAAATGTTCAAAAACCAGTTCATCTGTTTCTTTTCTGCTTGTTGGGACTTTGAGATCCTCTCAGCTGTGTAGTCAGTGCTTTGAGAGAGGAAGTGCCTATGTTTTTGTTGGATGACAGATTGGATGGGGCTCTGAGCAACCTGGTCTGATGAAAGGTGTCCTGCCCACAACATAGGGGTTGAACTAGATGGTCTTTAAGGTCCCTTCCAACCCAAACCATTCTGTGGTTCTGTGGTGATGGTACTGGCCAGTACTAGTAACTGATATCATTGGTAATGGAGGGAGCCATGATTAGAGAGTATCACTGATGGAACATTTACAGAAACAGTGGAAATGATGAAAAACTCCACAAACCTTCATAATACTAAGATTTATTTTATACAAAGATATGTAAAATATACTTTAAATAATACATACCATTATTACTACATAGAAGTACACTGCCAGAATGTTATTGCATATGTTTGATTTTGATAAATAGACTTAAGAATTTGTAAAAACAAACAAAAAATTAGGCCCAAAAAATTATGCAGACTTAATGGATAACTCTGAGATTGTATTGCTGTATTATTCTTGGGTGTTTTCTTTCCTGAGTAAGAATGTGTTAAGACCTGAAATTCAGCCATACCAATAGTCAGAGGGCTTCTCCTTGCTCTTTGTGGTCAGAGCTGTTATAAGTGATCCAGAGCAGTCCACACGTTTTGATGTTTGCAAGGAAGCTCAAGGACATCTGGGAGTTGAGACAGCACCAATGCGTTTTAGGAAAAGGACACTCCACGAAACAAAGTAAGTTTATAAAAATGCACTTTCTGCTGTATGGGGTTTTTTTTTAGCTCTGTGAAGTCTGTTTGCCTTTCCAGATGTTTTATTTTTGGCTTGGTTCCACCAGCTTTGTGTGAGGCCTTTTTTGTAGCCTTCCTGTGCTTGTTATTGCCTACTGGGATAATAGGGACCTTTGTATGTGAATTCTCTATGTATTATGATTGATTCACAGAATTTATAAAACCTGGGAGAATATTGTTAAGCTTGTATTGGTATTATTCATCACAAGGTTTTGCCAGCCTTTTCCAAGCTGTTGGAGGCTTGCAATCCTGTCATATCCTTTTAGAGATTCCTATCCTGAGGTGCATAAATTGCATAAATATGCATCTGTAAATGCTAATGTAGATCTTCACAATATAATCATACTTTTCTTTCATGTTTTGATTTCTGCTGCAATAATTAACTCTATTGGCATTTAAATGACATTCCTGGACTGTCAGCATTGAAATAGTAGCTCCAAGGGCTTAAAAAAACCTGAGGAAACACTGTGATCCATAAAATGAAATGAATCTACAGGTCTGAGTTTTATTCTGTTAATTTTTCTCAACATTCAGGCAAGCATCTCTGCTTTGTGCATTTTAACATCCCTCTTTAAAGTCTTTCTCATCAAATGTCATCTTTGTATTCTTAAAAAAAGAAAAAAGAAAACAAAATCAGTCTCAATTTCTTACATCCATCACATAAACAAATCTCAATTTCTGGAACTAGTAATAGGGCCAATATAAAATATTTAGGTGGATAGAAAAGCCCCAACCAGGGTATTTTTGTGAGAGAACACATTGATTCGTGGAAGTATGAGTGGTAGAGGTTTAATTCTTTTTATAATTGTATGTAAACAAAAAATTTCCCATTCATATCTATGCTCTCTGTGAATGTACTCTGATATTATATAATAACAGAACACTTTACAGCTCTGAGTTGCTTTCTAATTCAACTACAAAGGATCATCTCCTCAGCCAGTTGCCAAGGATACCGTATTTCATGTTTTTTGCTGTTTGGAAATGGTTGATTTTTATGTAACATTTGTCTGTGAGCACATAGGTATCATTAACATGCTGCATTATTTTCACAGAATAAGGACCAAATCAGGACTGAGAGCATGCTGTCCAACAAGCTACGCTTTGATAGTAGGATTACATCGAGGTAATCACAAATTTTGTGAAGCTTTTCAGTTCTCTGAATTTGTGAATGATGATTACTCTCTTGAACTAATTAATTGCACTGAATGTTGAAGAAAGAAAAATACATGTGGGTGTCCATGTATAGCACAAATTCTGACATGGCTAATGGATAGTGGCTTTACAGTCCCACTACAATGTTAAGATCTGTAAGCAGTGTTATGTTACTATCGTACCCATAGCTCTATTCAGGACAGTTAGCCCAGGGGCTGTGTAAAATAGTGCTTTTAGCTGTTGCATCTCAGTTGATTAAAATTATTTTAGCCTTATCTTAGATGTGGCAACTGCTATAAGTAGTAATGGCTTTGCAACTTGTTCATAGCTCCTTATTAAATTTTAGAACGTCTTTGAAACTGTTCTGATTTGAGCACTGGTGGCATAAACATATTTTTCAATTCTGAAGGTGATGCTTTTCTGCAGCTCTGAGCTGTATACTTGTTAGACACAGCTGAATATTCAGCAACATACTTTCATATACCTCAATGAATGCAGTAGTCCTGGTGTATGTAATCCTTTAGTTAATGAGTGAAAATTATATTGGCATACTAAAACATGAAGCCTCCAGAGGTGTTTTTAGCATTATGGAGAATGAAATATTGAATTAAAAATGTGACCAAATCCATTTCATGGTGGGTTAAAGAAAATAGTCAAATAGCTCTTTAAAAAAATAATTGTACAGCATGCAACATTGGAAATAAAATGGATACTGAGAGCAGCCTGGAGGAGAAGAACTTGAGGGTGCTGGTGGATGAGAAGCTCAACATGATCTGGCAGGTTGTGCTAGAAAACCAACTGTGTCCTGGGCTGCACCAAAAGAAACACGGCCAGCAGGGTGAGGGAGGGGATTCTGCTGCTCTGCTTCTCTCCCGTGAGACCCCACCTGCAGTGCTGTGTCCAGCTCTGGGGTCCCCAGCATGAGAAGGATTTGTTGGAGTGATCCACAGGAAGGTCACAAAGATGATCAGAGGAATGGAGCACTTCTCTTACTAGACAGGCTGAGAGAGTTGAATTGTCCAGTCAGAAGGGAAGGCTCGAGGGAGACCCTCTTGCAGCCTTCCAGTGCCTACAGGAGGGCTGCAGAAAAGCTGGAGAGGGACTTTTTGCACGGGTGTGTAGTAATAGGACAAGGGGGAATGGCTTCAAACTAAAAGCGTGTAGGTTTAGATTAGATATTAGGAAGAAATTCTTTACTGTGAGGGTGGTGAGGCACTGGAATAGGTTGCACAGAGGATGCCCCATCCCTGGAAGTGTTCAAGGCCAGGCTGGATGGGGCTCTGAGCAGACTGATCTCGAGGAAGGTGTCTCCGCCCATGCCAGGGGTTTTGGAACTAGATGATCTTTAAAGTCCCTTCCAACTCAAACCATTCTGATTCCAAAATAAATGTTACTTATGTTTGGGTTGAATTGGATTTACATAGGTGACAAACATAAAGGTGCTTTTCAATTTTCCTTCTAGAAATGGTCACGATGCTTGTAGAGAGTTGATTGGATTTTTTTTTGTATGGGACAAATCCCTTACTGTGTATGAATTTCGACAGTTTGGAAAAAACAGGTAGGAAAAATGACTTTTTAAAAGGGTTTTAGAAAATATATTTCACTGTATCTAAGAAACTTAAATAAATTTAATTGTTTTAATGCCAGTTTTGAATTATTTCACAGGACAAATGCCTTGCCTTTCATTCAGAAGGGAGTTTATCAACATCAACGTGGTCAAAGAAAGGGAAAAGCTTATGATTTTAGTGACTTCTACGTTGTAAGTATTCTTCTGCTGAATGTAGAACTATTTTTTGGAAGTAATATTAGGATATTTGAATTGAAAATTGTGATCTAGCCCTCTGGGAAGACCAAAAGTCTTCCCCCTGAGTAAAATTTTTGAATTAAAGATTTTCAGAAGTCTGGATTATTTTGTTGTCCCACATTTTAGAGGTTCCAATTTAGGTTTCAGATTAAGCTGTATTTTGCAGTTTTCCCCCTAGAGGGCACAAGACTGCTGACAGTGTGGACCTTATTTGGCGAAATGATCCACTCGGGAAGGAGAGTCCTGAAGAGGAAGTAGACCAAAGTACTTGCTAAAAGTAAATAATCTTTTAGCTCAAAGCAATGATTAAATAAGTTTTAAACATGAAGAAATTGCAGGTTAATTGTTTTTAACCTGCAGTTGGAAATGTAAACAACCAGCTGTTTAGCGCAAGTGTATGAAACAATGTTAAGCTTTGTCTACCAGCTAATCTGATGACTGATTAAAAATCATATTGTACCTTCTGTACTGCTGTACTTCTGTACTGGTTATGAATACTTGACCAAGTTTTCACATACAGACTGTTTTCACCAAATTCTTCACGTGCTCCTGCAAAACTGAAATTTAGAGGAAAAGCCATGTTTGTGAGAAGTGTTGAAAGTAAAAGAAGTCGACATTAGTTTTTTGTATATTTTTTCTAGTTACATGCCTCTCCTAACTGCTTACACAACCACCTAAGAATTTCCAAGATGAAATAAATGAGTTTATGATATGGAAGATAAAACTACTTGTTAGGGATTTTAATATTTTATTGTCATGTGTATTTTTGCAGCCTGCAGATGCAAATGTGTTCTGAATAAAGATGCATCATAAAGTCATCCAGAAAATGTACTGCATCGAGTTCAGTAGCTCTTCGGAATGATGTTGTATCTGTTAATCTCCATACCTGCAGTCATACTTTCTGGGCTGACATTAAGATATGCAGATCTCTCACAAAGTCTGAGTGGTTGAGACCCTTGCACAGTAACAGTGTGTCTGTCTTCTCCTTCCAAATTCTTCAGTTTTGGAGACTTTATAACCCAAACCTGCCCAGATATTACAGTTAGAGCTACTGCTTTTTTTTTATTCTTCTCAGCATTCTTTGCTTTTAGTTTGCTGCTTTTCTTTCTTTCCCCTTCCTGTCTATTTACGAAATACACAACCTATTTTTAAATCATTGTGTGCTTTACTAACAGGGAGCTAATCTAACTTTCCAAAGTGTTGATCATAACCTTCCAGAAAGTGTTAAGCAGAACCCTGTCTTCACCCTTCGTGTGATAAGTATTGATGAAGCTGCTATGGATTATCTAAAGTAAGTGCTGCTAACTGCTTTTCAAATCACCTTTCCTTCCTTAAGCAAAAAAAGATTTTTTTTAGCTCCTAATACCTTATTACTTATACTGCTAAAAACAGAATCCGTATTTAGGCTGTTGTTAGGAGAAATTAGTAATAGATGTTAGTGGATTTTGTGTAGTTCAGTAACTTCCTAGAATGGTAAGGAGTAATTTTAAAGAACTGAAACATGAAGCTGTTCTGTTTGCTCTGTTTGAGATCATGTGTTTTTATATACAACTCATATACCTCCTGTGTTTCAGTTTGTGCCCATAGCCTCTTGTCTTGTCAATAGGCACCACGGAGCAGAGCCTGACTCAGTTTTCTTTACTCCTTTCTGTCAGGTATTCATATGTTCTCGAGAGTAAGATCCCTCAAGGCTTCTATTCTCCGGGCTAAACAGTTCCAGCTCTCCCAGCCTCTCCTCATATATCTTACACTTTGATCCCTTCTTGATCAGGAAGAGCAATAATTTTAATCTCAATTAAATATGCTCAGTATCTAAAGACTACTTTGTTAGCAGAACTTGAGTATTATTTTTCTTTCTGCAAGTGTTTAAACACATGCAGCTTGTTCTCAGTTACGGTAATATTCACTTAAAGTCCCTTTACACTGAAAGCTTTACAAAGGAGCCATAGTAAGCTAACAGTGCATAGAACAGTAAATTCAAATTTAATTGGTTCTAGAACTATATAGTTGAATGATGCTTAGTGCTAATTGTTCCCTCTCAGCAAGGTTTCAGTGAAATAAAACAAAATACAGTTTAATTTCAGATAGTTTATGTAAGACATTTTACATCTCAGAAGCCTATCATGCAAGTGAACAGCTTTTTCTTTCATTTGTTGCTAATCTTATACCTGTGAAATTTGGAGTTGAACCAATGTTATGTCCAAACAGAAGAACCAGAAAGAAGACCTGCTCAATGGGTTGTAATTTTGGATTTTCTGCTACCTGTGGTGGAATAGATTATTTCTTTTTTTATTCCCTCTCTGTGTTCTTTCTATTAGTGACAAAATTTCAGTCTGTCTTTTTCTTCTGTATGAGGATGTTATTGAGCTCTCTATTCTCTGGTGCAAAACTCTTGAACTGAGTCTTCTTACCTGCATTACTCTACTGACAGAAAATCCTGTTCAGCTACAGTCCAGAAGGTCTATTACAGGTTCCCAGGAGCAGCTATGCCCTGCTGTTACAAACCATTAATCTTCTGGTTTCCATGTGTTCTAGAGAGAGTACATTGCCCTCTGCAGGTGGTTGTTGACTTTCCAGTTTCGGTGATATGATGTAGGTAAGCTTTTAGGGACCTCATAATGGGAGGTACCCAAAGAGGAGATGAAAAGTCCTACTAGATAGCAGAGAGATAAGTCTTTGGCCTCAGAAAGCAGGAGGAGAAGTATGCCATGGCAAAACACTGGTGAGCAAGCAGCTCAGAGTTGACAGTAATGCTTTTTCATTTTTATTTATATTTTGATTAAAGTAGTTGTAGGACTTTGTTGATTTGGTTTGTTTTTTTTTTTGGTTTTTTTTTTTCCAGTAGGTTCTTCCACAATATTTTTTAATCAATCTTTATAATAATTTCTGATGAAGGCTTATGGGAAGCCCTTCTCAGAAGGGAACTCAGCAGAAAAAAACCCACAAAATTTAACTATAATTTCTAGTTATACTTTTGGTCTACACCTTTGCTATTTGTGTTCTAAAGAGATTTGAAAAGTGTTTCATGTTATTTTCCTGTAATTGCTTTAACAAACTCTTCCAGTGGTATGAAATCAGGATTGTCCTGAACTAAACTTCTGGAGATTTTATGCCCGGGAGGAATTATCCATGATTAATGAATTGGTAGAGGAGATCCCAGTGTGGTATTGTTAGAAAGGAATTTCTGCATATCTGCAGCTGGTCAGCAAGGACTTCTGTGAGCACCCTCTCAAACTCATGCAATTGGGGTATTGTGCTTATAAGGGTAGTATATGAATTAAATATGAAGTTCAGTATGTTGGGTTTTTTTACAACACCTGTTTTGAATATAGTCATATTACATGTAATTTCACCAATCAATGTCAAGTTTGGTTTCTTTAGAGCTTCTTCTCTGGAACTCAGACAAGAGTGTTCCAGGCAACTGGTTGGTGACAGCAAAATTTTCAAGAAGATTTAAGGTTTGTGTCTACCAGAACCCATTTAATTTTAATTTCCATATCTCTATCTTTACAGCTCAGTGCAATGAACAATAGTGATGTTATAAAGATTTTATTCATGTAAATGAAATTAAACAAAAGTTAGAAATTTATCAGAATATTATTAGAATCTGCTACCAGCACAAATCAGTCATAAGAATGATTTCTCCTATCTCTTCAAATAAACAGTCTGCGTAAAGATTCTGCAGAATGTGCAGAATAATTGTGAATGTGATCAATAAAATGTTAAGCTCTGTGTCAACATAATCTCTGAAAAAATTATGAAATACAACGCTGATGCTATGTTACACTGGCATTAAATTTGTTATTGGCCAAGTGTACAAACACCATCTTATTTCTTCCATTAATTTTGTACTAGATACTTCTTTTGGCCATTGTTTCTGTACACTGATAAGTTGCATTTTGATATCTCTATTATTATGCTTTTTAAAAATCATGAGTATAATTGAGTAATGTACTCTGGAATATGTAAATTAATTCTACCACGTTCCTATCTACAGTGTTTAGGACAAAGGCATAGCTTTTTGTTGAAAATTATGGGAAGATGTTTGTACAGTGCTGTGTATTATTTTTGTAACCTTGTTGTCAACAAAAATGGTTGATCTGAGCAGCTCACAACTTGTATAATCTCCCCTGTTTTCTGTCATTAACTAAAACTGTTCTAAGTAGGCATTCTTTGGTCACTAGAATCTGCTTGGACATTTCCTTTTACAAAAAAATCGTTGGAATAATAATTAGGGTTAGTTTTGAATCTTCTAGTTATTCCATTTTTTCCCCTTGCATAATAGACACAAGCTGACTTTTCAATTGTCTGACTACATCTAAAGTTTGCTGGTGTGGCCTGAAAGAATGTTGTGTGTGTATACTTCAAGGCACC
The DNA here is from genome assembly GCA_013397815.1 of Aleadryas rufinucha. Lineage (NCBI taxonomy): Eukaryota > Metazoa > Chordata > Aves > Passeriformes > Aleadryas > Aleadryas rufinucha. The sequence goes on from VZTH01012257.1 coordinate 439,726, forward strand.
TTTTAACATGTGTCTGGGTTTCAGCTTCACTGGAAAAAAACTCCCTTCTTCACCTTGCCCCTATTTGTCTTTAAAATTGTAGACACAAGTAATTTGAAGGTAATAGCAGGTGACTTCTGTTAACAGAGTATGCTGAGAAACTCTGACATACCTAAGTAAATATGCTAGCTAAAGACTTTCATATGTCTTACTATAGAAATTGGTCTCTGCATGTAATTTAGGAATGATTTTGCCAAATTAGTTATGTTTGCTCTCATTTCCACATGTGCTTAACAAGTTTGTACAATAAAGAAGCAACTCTGTGTCTCATAATGACATGGTTGCATTGTTCTGAAGTAGTTGTTCCAAATTTTCTTTGTATGTTGAATCATGACATGTAATCAGTTCTCACAGAAGTAGGTAGTTTTATAATCTGAGCATATAGAGGGCAATAGCCATTTTTTCTTTCCTTATGTGGTATCTTTAAAAAAAGTTTATTATATATTGATTGTTAGACATACTTTATGTGATTTCCACTCAAATATTAAATAACTGATGGTTTTCTTTTGTATTGGCATTCCCTTATCAAAGACAAGGGAGCCTGAATGCATGGGTATGTCTTTTTAACCAGCCCCATCATACCTAGATGTGGTGTTCTTTACTTCTATGTTGTCTCCATAGCAAGTGGACAACTTCAGGTAAATGCTGTGTCCTTTATTTCTCTAAATCCTCAGGTATATTCAGAGAAACACTAAGTGAAAGAGGAGTTCGGGTTATAACAGGCTTAGGAAAGTATTTCCGACAAATAGACAAGAACAGAAATGGTTTTCTCTCTCAGGCAGCCTTGAAAGAAGCTCTAAAAGTATTCCATTTGGAAATGCCTGAAGGGGTAAGTCTAGCTGAAACTGTAAATGTGGGTATTATCTTTCTTAATTTATGGAATCGCTTCTTTTCTTTGCTTAAATCTATAGTTTAATACCTGGGTTTTGCATGTTTTCTTTTGATGGTGGTTTTTTTCCTTTGTGTTACATTGGCATTTCTGCATTCAGTTCTATGTGAAGTTCTTAAAAATGAAAAAAAATATAGTTAAAAACATGCAATCTTTTTACATCATGACATGAAGAAGCAAGTGTGATTGCAATCCATTTTTTCCCCTTAGGCTTTAAAAAAAAATTAATTTATGCTCTTTACTTAGGTTTTTTCTTTGTTTTATATATTATGTTGTAAAAGTAGCTCACAGCTATCAGAACTGCAGATATTGTGAATTATGGTCATCAGTGACCACTGATAACATGCAGTATTTTTACAAATCTTTGAGTGAGTTTGGCTCTAGAAGTTTGGGGGGTTTTGTGAGAATACTGTAATTTCTCATTATAGCAGTTGTTTTATTCCAGGATATAGTGAAGAACTTCGGCAAAATATTTTTAAATTGCAGGACTTTGAATCCTTATGGCTTATTCTTGATGATAGCAAGAGTGATAAGGTCGACTATGGAGAATTTACTCATGCTATATTTGGAGAAATGAATGAATATAGGAAAGCATTTGTGAGAAAAGTAAGTTTTATTGCTGATATTTTAAGTGTAAATATTTCGCAGTCTAACGTTGGAGTTAGTTGCTCATCATATTCTAGTTGTTGGGTTTTGTTGTTGTTTTTTTTAAGTTCTGTACCTGGAAAGTGACTTCTTAAAGTTTCAGAAGGGTTTATCAAAAGAAACGTAAATTACTGGACTGCATGGTCCACTGTTAAATTAGTTCATTTTAAATACTAGGATTAATTCCTTTATTATTTTGAGTCTTCATGCATATGTGCTATTCTTCTAGTTCAGTCCAGTGTATAAAGCATCTGGCACCCTGAGACAATCTCTTCCAGAAGTCTGCTTCCTTATTTTGGCATGTGACTATATATGTGTAGACTTTTTTCCCGCAGTGCCTGAAATAGGAGGCAGTAATACTTGTCTCCTTTGAGACCTACAGTAAGAGTCGTTGCATTTGCGAGACATGTTATATTTGAAGTACCGCTTGTTATTTGTCTATAATGTAATGTGGAGCTGTTTGCAGTACCAAACGCTGATGACAAACCAGCCAAATGAGTAGCAACTGGATATCAAGATCAAGAAAAATGACATCATATATTTTCATGCTTTCAATCATGGAGGATCTGACTCTCCTAGCCTTATGTATCAAGCGTGTGTATTTGAGTAAACTGAAATGAAAATGAAGCTGCTGTTAGCAATGCTGAAGAGGCTGTGTGGAGGCTTCTGTCAGAATGACATGGAATCTTAATAATTGGAGGAGACAGAAGGGAAGCAGCTTAACTTCTGATTCTAAGGATGGGCTAGAAATTAGGGAGAGAAGACAATTTTTTTTGAGTTGACCAGGGAACACACATTTGATGTGAAAACTGTTGAGGTAAAATAATCATGAAACTGCATAATCTAGAATGATTTTCTGATATCTGGTGCCTTACATAAAATAGGTAAATTGACATAATCCATTGTGCAATATCTAAAAGTATGTGCTAGGTAGTTAAGTGCATTTGATCTTGTAATCTTTCCACTTTTCTTTAGATACTTATATGAAACTTTCTCTCCTCTATAGGCTTATATGAAACTAGATTTCAACAAAACTGGGAGTGTGCCTACGGTAGATGTCAGAAAATGTTACTGTGCAAAGAAACATCCTCTAGTATTGGCAGGTAATTCACATGAACAAACAAACAAAAATCTGTAACTGCAGAAGTCATCTTGTTAGCAGAGATAGCAGATCCAGAAACTGGTTGGAAATACAGAGTGATTTCATATTGGCTTAGACTTGAGCCGTTAAAGGGGAACTTTCTTCATCTGAGGACTTAAAATGAGTCTCTCCAGAACATGACTATAAGTAGTAATGGAGTTCATACACACAATTTTAATACTTGCTCTTTATCGGGCTGCTAATACTGCCTGTATGCAGAGTAGTTCTTTTCCATAGTTCTGTAAGCAGTTATTTTTCAGCTTTCATCTGTAAGTTTTCAGTGGCAAATATGTTATTAATGATTTTCACTTAGTAGGATACTCTCACTTTCACATTACTGTTTTCCATCAAAATATGCAAGGATTCCAACTGACATGAAATGTACTCAGTGCTTGAATAATTTATTTGGAAGGAACTTCATTTATTTCTGGGACAGGTTTGTCATCCTTTACAGAGGAAATGCTGTTTTCTTCATTTTTTTTCAGGATTCTCAAAAATGTTTAAAGTCTGCCATTGAAAAAATAGGAGTTTAAATATTTGTATGTCAGTATGTCAAACAATACCTCCATGTACCAGCCTAGTCACTGTGAAAGTCTCCATAGTGTCATGACCCTTTCTTTTTTACCTTTAGAAGAGAGGATTTGTTTTTATATTGCCAGTGCTTTTAATGGTAACACATGCAGTCCCATGGTGGTATAGGGATGCAATATGTGATTTTTGGACAATGCTATAATGCCATATTTTTGTACTTTTTTTCTCAATGCTATGAAATCATCTTGAGTATTATCTTTATAGAATTCCTAGGACACAGATGTAAATTGCAGAACATTTTTCAAATGCCAAGTTCCATCTTAAAGTTTTCCTAGAACTTTGAAGTTTTATTACAGTAAACACATGCTTTCTTACAAGATAACTTCAGAATTTTAGTTTACAAATGCATTATTCAGTTTTGGCAGTCATTTGAAGAAAAAAATTTTCCTGATCTCATAATTCATTGTAATTGGCTGATCCCATGTTTTCTGTTGATACTTAATTCTATTGTGGTATTAAAGTAAGGTATTTTCTACAGATGGTATTAAATGAGCCAATGACTTAATTCTGAAATCAGAATATTGAATTTGTTCATGAAAAAAATATTTTCAAGCTAAAATTTGAAAGTTTCTTGCCTGAAGTATATTAAATGCTACATATTCACTCTCCTTTAAAATGTATTTAATAGAAAAATATACTTTCACAGGCAAAGCTGCAGAAGAAGAAATTAAATCATCATTTCTAGAAACATTAGGAGAGTCCTGCAGCAACCCCAATGAAGTGTCCTATTCTGAGTTTGAAGATTGCTATGAAGGATTAAGTTTTGGAATCATGGGTGATGATGATTTTGTTAATATCTTAAGGAATTCTTGGGGAATTTAGAGTGGAAGATGACAAAAAAGAAGGGATATTTTCTAAACAAGAGTGACTAAATAAGAGAGGATTTAGTCTTGATGTGCATTACTTTATAATTAGTGTCTTAAACTGATTTCAGGGGCTGAAAACTTTATACGCTTTCAGAATAATACGTGGCAAATTTCATGGAGTGTCTGTTGAGTTATGCTAACTACTCTTCTAATAAAAATGCTATTCATGTCTTTTCTCTGAAAATAATTAAGGCTGTTTCCCATACCAAAAGCCATAATTTTTTATATTAAAATAAAGTGTCCTATTTTAAAATAAGAGGGAATTATAATACTAAAATGCCTGAAGGGGTATGTGCAAGAGAAAATTTTGTTTTATGATGCATTGGGAAAAGCTTCAGATTTGACTGCATAAATGTCAATGGTAGTTTTTCTTCAGAAATTTTCTTCTAACATTCTTTGTCTCGCTTATTTTTTCTTATGCTGGTACTCAGCTTGAAAGAGAGCAGGTCATTCTTTTCCAGTTTTGAGGATGTCTGCAGTACTGAAAGTTCACAGCATTTAGCCCCTTGGCCTATGCACCATCTTGACTGATTTTGCTTTGTCATTTTGGTCAGGCATCCAAAGCTGAGCATTGAATCTCAAAGATTTTAGTAATCACACATGTATTTTGCAATGCATATCTTCCCTTCCTGTATTTTGCTAAGTGGTTTTCAAAACAAATAATTTGTATTTAAATACATGTTTACTTTATATTGCTGGAATATTTTTAACTACAACATAGCAATTATATATTGTCAAACTGAAATATAGCATTTCCTATCTACTCTACAAGTATAAAACAGAAAACTATTTTAAAAAAAGCCCAAAGCAACCACCTCTGCCACCACAAAAGTTAAATCATAAATTAAAATATTCTTTGCTACTTCAGATGTTGACAGATACTCTTTTCAATATAATACATCTTGTTAATTCTGTAAAATTCTTTGTGTTAAGAAATAAAATTATATAGTTAATGAGAGAGAGACTTTGGTTTTGATAGACCTGTCACTGAAATTAACTGTATGTTGAACTGCATTTCTTAAGACTATGCAATTAAAATATATAAGTTTCCTCTGAGCTTGTCTGACTGGTTTTGAATTTATAGTCTGTGGTTAAAAGAACCTTCCTCTGAGACAGAATTTGTGTTTCACAGGAATTCAAGGGCAGTGCTGGGATGGATGCTGAAATGAGGGACTTTGGTCCCCCTGTGGCTGACTAGTATAGTCTAGATATAGTACTTCCTTGTTGTAATAGCTTGTGTGTCTTTATGTCTGGATTGTTTGACTTGGGCCTCAATTGTAACAAGTATTGGAGGTTCTACTCTAAATCCTCAAATGAGGGATTTTGAGGGGTTCTTTTGGGACTGCAAAAGTCTGTATGTATTTCTTTACAGGGAAAGGCAGATTTTGTCAATGCTACTTCTAAGCAAGAATTCTGACTCATGGTTTTCTTGTTCCGCATTCCTGCTGGAATTTCTCTCTCTGGAAAGGTTTTGTTAATTGGTGTTCTTGGAACTGGTGATTCTGAGAAGGGCAGGTGATTCTGAGAAGGGCAACTTTAGCTGGTTGTAGAGGGACCTTCTTTCTAATGTGTCCGTTCAAATAACTGAAAAAATACCAAGTGGCATTTTTGTTAATTTTTTTAAAGAATTACATGCTCTATTTAGACTTGTTCACTTAGGAAAATTGTACCAACAGGTAAAACTGTGGCTCAGTTTAATGAATGAAAGTGATTGTGAAATAAAGTATTGGCATATTTCTTTTTGCAATGTTTAATTTTATTGTGAAGCTTTTAGTAAAATTGTTAAACATTTTCCTATGGAATTGAAAAACATCAAGACGAGTAGATGTATACTAAGTGGGCCTGCTTATCAGAAGAAACTGTATAGGTCACATCTGCTGCAAATTAAGTATTCTTTATTTTGTTGTTATGGAAATGAGGTGCTGTTATAAGAACATAGCTTTGGTAGTCCATTTTTTTTTTTTTTTATCTGAAGACAGATCCCTAACAGGATAATCTAAGATAAATTCTAAAGGTCAAAATTTGCCTGAAAATCGAAGCAGTACTCTGATAATTTTGTGAAACCTGCTAGCTATGTAATTTCTGTTAACTACAAGGTCAGTTACACAGGTCCTGCTTGACCAGCCTGATCTTCTTTTATGATCCAGTGACCTGCCTAGTGGATGAGGGAAAGACTTTGGGTGTTGTCTACCTGGACTTCAGTAAAGCCTATGACACCATTTCCCACAGCATTCTTCTGGAGAAACTGGCTGCTCATGGCTTGGATAGGTGCACTGTTTGCTGGTTAAAAAACTGGCTGGATGGCTGGGCCCAGGAGGGTGGTGGTGAATGGAGATACATCCAGCCGGTGATCGGTCACTGGTGGTGTCCTCCAGGGCTCAGTAGTGGGGATAGTCCTGTTAAATACCTTTTCTGATGATCTGGATGAGAGAATCAAGTGCCCCCTTAGTAAGTTTGCAGACTGTATGGGAGTGTTGATCTGCTGGAGGGTAGGAAGGCTCTGCAGAGGGACCTGGACAGGCTGGATCGATGTGCTGAGGCCAGTTGTGTGAGGTTCAACAAGGCCAAGTGCTAGGTCCTGTCCTTGGGTCACAATGACTCCATGCAGCACTACAGGCTGGGGGCAGAGTGGCTGGAAAGGGGGCTAATGGAAAAGGACCTGGGGGGGCTGGTCAGCAGCAGCTGAACATGAGCCAGTGTGTGCCCAGGTGGCCAAGAAGGCCAATGGCATCCTGACCTGTATCAGCAATAGTGTGGCCATGGCAATGATTATTCTCCTGTACTGGGCACTGGTGAGGCCACACCTCGAGTCCTGTGTCCAGTTCTGAGCCCCTCACTACAAGAAGGACATTGAGGGGCTGGAGAATGCCCAGAGAAGGGCAACAGAGCTGGTGAGGGGTCTAAAGAGTAACTCATATGAGGGGCAGCTGAGGGAGCTGGGGTTGTTTAGTGCAGAGAAGAGTAGGCTCAGAAGAGACCTTATCGTTCTCTATAGCCACCTGAAAGGAGTTTGTAGCCAGGTGGGGGTTGGCGTCTTCTCCCAGGTAACCAGCAACAGGACAAGAGGAAATGGCTTCAAGATGCACAAGGGAAGGTTGAGTTTGGACAACAGGAAAAAAATTTTCACTGAAAGGGTGATTAAGCTTTGGAACAGGCTACCCAGGAGGTGGTGGAGTAACCATCCCTGGAAGTGTTCAATAAATGACTTAGCACATGATGGTGTTTGGTCAAAGGTTGGACTCTGTGATCTTGAAGGTCTTTTCCAACCTTTGTGATTCTGTGATCAGTTGTTGCCTCATCAGCTGTGATGTCTATGGTGAATTTTTATTGGCATTCACAAAAGTCACTTCTATCTGCCCACAGTTTCTCATTGTCTAAACTTCAGATGGTGGCAAAGAATTCAAACCAAATTCTACCTGAGATTTGCCCCCCATGCTTAACATCAGTAGAAAAATAGAGAAACTATTCAAACCAAGGTTTGTGGTGTCTGACTTTTCATTAAAAGTAGTCTCGATGCCCTGATTAATTGTGTTCTGACTTGCTCTTATTTACTTGTGAACATTTAATGAACCTGAATCCTTTTCTTGATACAATGCTTTGTAGCTTTAAAACTTTCTGGAAATGTCTGCTGGGTTTACTGCCTTTAAATGTATTTCAAACAAAACTTTCTGCATTTGCTACCTTTTTAAGAATTGCCCATGTTTTCCAAATTAGAGTGCGTTCTTAGTTAAAATAGGGTTCTCAAAGAAGAATCTTCATTGAAACTCACTGCTTAATAAACTAGTTGTCTTCATGCCAGCATGATTTACATTTCTGCTAAAAAGTTTTAGCAATTTGCTGTAATTGAGAACATCAGAAGTGCATTATGGTGTGAATGTATTTTGTCCTATTAGATGTGCAGGCTCCCAGAAGCCAAGTAGAAATTAGTTAAGTGATTTAACTCCTTATTCGTAAGGTCTGTAACTACTTCATGAAATGAATATGCACTGACACTGTAAGCAGGAATGTTAAGGGCCCTTTGAAAAATCGAAGCACAGGCACACAGAGCAAAACCTTCAGTAGCTTCATTTTGTCTGCTAATGGAAATGCAGCATCCTCACCAGGGATGGCTTTGTTGCTGAAAGGAGGTGTTTTTACTGATTCCCACTCAAAAACTCATTTCTCTTCCATGAGAGTTACTGCCTGGTGATCAAATCGTGTGCATCTTTGTGGCCAGGACAACAAAAATATTAAAAATATATCTACCACTGTGTGTTTGTAGAGACGTGCTGTTTACTTTTGGAGTTTTAAGTTTTTTGGTTTTATGGACATTGGTTATTTGATTTGTTGGTTGGGGCTTTTTTGTTTGTATGTTTTGTATTTTTATTGTGTGAGGAGTTTTGGGTTTTTTCGTTTTTTTTTTTTTTTTTTTGGTTTTTTTTTTTTTTTTTTTGGTTTTTTTTTTTTTTTTTTTGGTTTTTTTTTTTTTTTTTTTGTGGTTTTATGTTTGGTTTGGTTTGGTTTTGAGCATGCTATCTCTGCATAGTAAAAAGGCCTAGAACTGATTTCTGATGAAGAAAACAGGTGAGTTTCTGTGGCAGAAAAAAAGGAAGGTAGAAAATCACATGCATTTTTTCCTTGATGATACTCTAATAGTTTATCCTTCTTCTTCATACTTAGCAATTTAGAGACTGAGATATTTCAGTACTTGCTTTTCATGTTGTTAGCCATCTTGTCTTTGAGAAGTTGAGTCAGAACTACTCTGCTGTAACCATCAGACATCTCCAGCGATGCAAGAGGTCCATTTAGGCTATTTGTTCCATAGGGGACATTTCAAAATATTAAGCAGACTGGAAGGTACTTAGGAAAGAAACGTGGTAAGACATTACTTGCATGATGACCCTATGAAGTATTTTGTTTTGTCACTCTTGTACTTTTGTGGTGCCCCTTTTTGACTGTGAGGAACCTGAGGCCTAAAGTTGATAAAAAATACCTTTGAGCAAAAAAAGAAGAAAAATTAGATCTGTTTATCACAGGTTTCTTAGTGTTTATTTGAGCATCTGTTGTGTTTACCTGGAAATTATAGTATCTGATTACTTATTTTCTGGCTATTTTTTTCTTCCTTTCTCATGCGTTACATTTTGGATGGAATTAATTGGATATGTGCACAGAAACTTCAGTATCAGCATTTGTTGCCACTGTCAGAATTTGGTGTCTCCAGTCTCCCCAGTGAAGCAGCTTCCAGCTAAGAAAAGTAATAGCCATTTCTTTGTGGTTTGATTTTTTGCAGGCTCCATTCTCATGAAAGATGTTTAATATTTTAACGTCTTTTGCTGGCTTGTGTATGCTTTTTTTAGCTCATGTCTTCTGACCTTTTACTGTCATTTCAACTCCCAGTTTTAGGAGAAAAGAGGAACCTGAGAGATTCTGAAAACGGTAAGAAAAATGGTTTTTAAGAAGGTGTGCTGTCTAGGTATCTAACTAATGAGGATTCTCCCTCTAGACACTCAACACTGCTTTCAAACTGCCCTTTTGACTTGTCTCAAAGAACCTCTTTGGTGGACTCCTTCCCAGTAGACAAAGACCTGAGAGGTTCTCCTCTTGGACAGCTGAGGCTGGCAGGCAGAAGCAGTGGTGAGAAGGCTGCCCTGGTGGGTGGCAGAGGCTAAGGTGCCTGCCTTGGTCCCAGGGCTGATTTCCACCTGCCTCCCTGCTGGGCTCTTTGGTTAATGCTATGATGGTGAACTCCTTTTCTAACCCTTGTGGTGAGAGGCTTCTGAGAAGAAGCCATTTAGCTACCTACCGGTGTGCCAGGGTCGAAAATGAGGACTGTCCCTCTCACAGAAAAGCTGCTCTTTATACAGCTTTTCAAAACATCAGCCACATAATACTGCCTAGCTGCAGGCAAATGTAATGGAGAGGGCAGAGGCTGGGCAGAGACCAACGAGAGAGAAGACATGAAGTAATGACAGGCAGACTTAAAATGGAGATGGAACAGCAGGGCATGGCAAAGAGTTCCTTTGCAGCAGGGATTTGTAGTGCTTTTTTGAATCATAGATGGGTTAGGGTTGGATGGAACCTTAAAGATCATCTGGTTACAACCTCCCTGTTATGATCCAGTTATTAAAATTGTTAGAGAAATGCTTCTGCCTGAATTAAGGTGCAAACAAAACCACATGCCAAAGTCAATAGTATGGATTTTATTTAACAGTAAATGTGAGGTAGAGAGAGAGAGAAAGAAATAGAAAAGGGGTGGGGGAGAAAGAGAGTGACAGAGAGACAGATTAAGCAGAAAATACCATGCCTCCATGGATCCTGAGGGCATCCTGTTGGTCCTCTTCTTCAGGTCTTCTTGGTGGTAAGGATTCCACAAAACACAGAGTTCAATGGATTAATATACATTTGGGCCATGTGGAAATGCCCAGGTACCTTCCCTGGGGAGGGCAAGTTTGACACAATCTGTTGCATCACTTTGCATCACATGGAGTCCTCTGGTGCAAGGACTCAGCAATGAGTCTGGGAGGGCGCTTTGGGGTTCTTTGATGGATTATGACACCTCCTCAGCTGCCCCTCACAGGACTGTCCTGTGCGTATGCGGCCTTCCTGGGGTGGGGGGTTTTACAACTGAGCCAGTTTGTGTAAGGGAGGATGGGTGTTCACTGCCTCTCACCAGAGGTTACACCATGCACCCAAAATTCTCCGCCTCCCTGATTCCAGCCAGAGCTGATTTTCAGGACAGCTGCTGGATTTGGCTTTCTTTGTGGATACAGTCTTCTCCCTCAGCCTTGTTTACTTCTCCCTAGACCTGAGATAATTGGACAATAGTGCCACATTTATCTTATCTCAAGTTCCCTAAGGTGGCTTAACTCACAGTCCAAAGTTCCAGTCAGGAGGCATATTCAGGGAGGGGTGGGCTTCAGTTGTCATAGCTTCTTTATACAGTTTTGCCATAATGGGCAAAAAGTCCTTCATAACAATGTTTAAGCCTTCAGCCATAACATTTCAGTCTCTCACACCCTCTGCCTTGGGCAGGGACACCTTCCGCTAGGCCAGGTTGTTCAAAACCCAATCCAGTCTGGCCTTGAACACTTCAACCTCTGCTTTTCCCCATATTTCTGGTTTATGCCACATCTCACATTTGATTATATATCAGGAGGGAAACTTGGCAAGATCTGATTAATTCAAGTTCAAAGGGGCTCTATTCCAAGGATAACTCCTGGTATTCTGGTGCCCTGTTTTTATCTAACTCATTTCTAGGGTGGTTGTTGGCAGCTACAGAATTACAAAATGGGTGAGGCTGGAAGGGACCACAGTGGGTCATGTGGTCCAACTTTCCTGCTTAAGCAGGGTCATCCTGGATCATATTGCATAGGATTGCATCCAGACAGTTCTTGAATTCATCTGCAGTGAGGAAGACTCCACAGCCCCTCTGGCAGTCTGTTCCAGTGCAGTCAATCATAGTCTGCCCTAATCCTAGCAGCAGTTTGGGATTGAGCCTGAGGACCCCAGGAACATGGGAAGCCCAAATTAGAAAGGTGTGAAAGGAGCAATGCTTGGCTGAGCCATGCTCCCCTTGGCATGCCTTTCCCAGCCCTGGTATCCCTGGAGCTGTAGGCTTTGTGACTCTCTAAACCCTAACACTAACCCTAATGGTGGCTGGGGGCTGAGGCTGAGGTCCTCAGCACCCTGGGTGGCCCAGATGAGGGGTCACAAAACTCGCCTTGGGAGGAGCATGCCCTGGATGATAACTGCTTTACACTGCTTTCACATGGAGGAAACCCCATTCTGCTAGAGTAAAGCACAGGTTAATATCAGTGGAAGCTAAAATCGCAGCTTCAGAGATGTATCTTAAAGCAATATTCCTTTTTTCTTACTACTTCTGTTGAGTAAGTGAACACTTAATCACTCCTGTGTCTAATTCTGAGATCCTGTGATTTGTCTTGGCATGAATTAAATCCTGCACTCACAGTGGTAAAATTATTCCCCTGAAGTAATTTCTTTTGACAATAGCATTTGCCTTGCAGATGCAGTGATNAGAGTTCCTTTGCAGCAGGGATTTGTAGTGCTTTTTTGAATCATAGATGGGTTAGGGTTGGATGGAACCTTAAAGATCATCTGGTTACAACCTCCCTGTTATGATCCAGTTATTAAAATTGTTAGAGAAATGCTTCTGCCTGAATTAAGGTGCAAACAAAACCACATGCCAAAGTCAATAGTATGGATTTTATTTAACAGTAAATGTGAGGTAGAGAGAGAGAGAAAGAAATAGAAAAGGGGTGGGGGAGAAAGAGAGTGACAGAGAGACAGATTAAGCAGAAAATACCATGCCTCCATGGATCCTGAGGGCATCCTGTTGGTCCTCTTCTTCAGGTCTTCTTGGTGGTAAGGATTCCACAAAACACAGAGTTCAATGGATTAATATACATTTGGGCCATGTGGAAATGCCCAGGTACCTTCCCTGGGGAGGGCAAGTTTGACACAATCTGTTGCATCACTTTGCATCACATGGAGTCCTCTGGTGCAAGGACTCAGCAATGAGTCTGGGAGGGCGCTTTGGGGTTCTTTGATGGATTATGACACCTCCTCAGCTGCCCCTCACAGGACTGTCCTGTGCGTATGCGGCCTTCCTGGGGTGGGGGGTTTTACAACTGAGCCAGTTTGTGTAAGGGAGGATGGGTGTTCACTGCCTCTCACCAGAGGTTACACCATGCACCCAAAATTCTCCGCCTCCCTGATTCCAGCCAGAGCTGATTTTCAGGACAGCTGCTGGATTTGGCTTTCTTTGTGGATACAGTCTTCTCCCTCAGCCTTGTTTACTTCTCCCTAGACCTGAGATAATTGGACAATAGTGCCACATTTATCTTATCTCAAGTTCCCTAAGGTGGCTTAACTCACAGTCCAAAGTTCCAGTCAGGAGGCATATTCAGGGAGGGGTGGGCTTCAGTTGTCATAGCTTCTTTATACAGTTTTGCCATAATGGGCAAAAAGTCCTTCATAACAATGTTTAAGCCTTCAGCCATAACATTTCAGTCTCTCACACCCTCTGCCTTGGGCAGGGACACCTTCCGCTAGGCCAGGTTGTTCAAAACCCAATCCAGTCTGGCCTTGAACACTTCAACCTCTGCTTTTCCCCATATTTCTGGTTTATGCCACATCTCACATTTGATTATATATCAGGAGGGAAACTTGGCAAGATCTGATTAATTCAAGTTCAAAGGGGCTCTATTCCAAGGATAACTCCTGGTATTCTGGTGCCCTGTTTTTATCTAACTCATTTCTAGGGTGGTTGTTGGCAGCTACAGAATTACAAAATGGGTGAGGCTGGAAGGGACCACAGTGGGTCATGTGGTCCAACTTTCCTGCTTAAGCAGGGTCATCCTGGATCATATTGCATAGGATTGCATCCAGACAGTTCTTGAATTCATCTGCAGTGAGGAAGACTCCACAGCCCCTCTGGCAGTCTGTTCCAGTGCAGTCAATCATAGTCTGCCCTAATCCTAGCAGCAGTTTGGGATTGAGCCTGAGGACCCCAGGAACATGGGAAGCCCAAATTAGAAAGGTGTGAAAGGAGCAATGCTTGGCTGAGCCATGCTCCCCTTGGCATGCCTTTCCCAGCCCTGGTATCCCTGGAGCTGTAGGCTTTGTGACTCTCTAAACCCTAACACTAACCCTAATGGTGGCTGGGGGCTGAGGCTGAGGTCCTCAGCACCCTGGGTGGCCCAGATGAGGGGTCACAAAACTCGCCTTGGGAGGAGCATGCCCTGGATGATAACTGCTTTACACTGCTTTCACATGGAGGAAACCCCATTCTGCTAGAGTAAAGCACAGGTTAATATCAGTGGAAGCTAAAATCGCAGCTTCAGAGATGTATCTTAAAGCAATATTCCTTTTTTCTTACTACTTCTGTTGAGTAAGTGAACACTTAATCACTCCTGTGTCTAATTCTGAGATCCTGTGATTTGTCTTGGCATGAATTAAATCCTGCACTCACAGTGGTAAAATTATTCCCCTGAAGTAATTTCTTTTGACAATAGCATTTGCCTTGCAGATGCAGTGATTAACTGCAGGTTTCAGTTGTGAATACTGAGTTGTTTTCATCCTCTAGACAGTCTTGAATTCTCTGCTCTCAATGTTTTGTGACCAAAGGAAACAGCAACAGTGCTTTTATTTTTCCCTTAGAACAATCATTTTGGAAGTGCCTGATGTAGCAACACAGTTTAAACCAAGTTATAATATTCTGCTTTTTATGGGTTTAATATGCTTTTGAGAGATATCTGTTCTTGATACTATTGTTGCATAGATCCACGTAACCATAGGAAATAGGCACTCCAAAAATTTAGTTATTTATTTATTAAAACCAGCACGGTGAGAAGGGAATCAGTTGTCAGTGCCAGATAATTAATTTTCCATATTCCTTGTGTTTCTTTTTTGATACTTTGTCCCTTGTTTGAGACTATGTGATTTCTAAGTTCTCTTTCCAATTTTATCTTGATATGCCTCCAAACTTTTCTTTTGGGAGCATCCTTCTTGGAAATGAGCTTCTTCAGTAACAGCCATAATGCTAAAATATGTTCAGAAATAAATCAAAATATGAAGTAACATCCAGCAAGAAAAGTCTCCGGGGCAAAGGATAGGAGACAGGGCAGATAAAAGCAAAGAGTAGCTGCAATGGTGTTCCTAGTCTTTAACATTTTTTGTTAATTCATATCTTTTCACTTCCCTCTTCCTTCTGAAACACCAGTCATGAAGCAAAGCCTTCTACCCTGTAGTATTGGTCAGTGTAAATACTCTTCCTTCACATAAAGTCAGAAGAAATCTGTCTGGAAGAGATTTTACAGGGTTGTCTACTCCATTATCCTGTGTTATCTGGAAAAAACCAGTTGTGCTGCTTTCTCATTTGTGATGGAGACTCCACCACATTCCCAGGTAATCTGTCTTATTGCTGTTAGAAGTTGCCTGCTGATTGACCTGAATATTTCTTGCTATGGTTTAAGCTGATTACTGTTTCCACTATCCCATCCTTTCCTTATGTAACGGCTTTGGAAACTATTATTACATCCCCTTTGATCTGAAGTCTGCTAAATATGGCTGTTTAGGAAAATTGCATTAACTGGACAGATTGAAGACCATTCTCATTTTCCTCCCATAAGTGCTAATTGGTACTTTCCCTGTGTTGAATTCAATGTTCTACATGAGACACAGTGCTCTGGTTAAGGTCTTGCCAGTGAGGTACTTGTATTACAGAACTTACTTTTATGTCAGATGTCTTTCCCTTCCTCTGTCTTTCCTTTCACAACAACCTGCTTTTATTAAGCATTGCTAACATTGTGATTTTAACTCACAAATTTTCTTCTCAATAACTGATTTTTCTTGCATCGTTTCAGTTGAAGAGAAACAGTGAAGTTCTGCCATGCTTTGAGATATGGGGAGATGTTCCTGCTGGACAATCTGGCCTTGAGAGTCTCAGTTGTGTGGGAGCTTTGTGCTTATGCTTCTTTTCAGGCTGTTAACAGGTTTGCATCAGCTTTACCTGACTAGAGGTATTATTTTTCCTTCCCAGTTTTGCTTCATAGGATAAATGTCAGTGAAATCCACAGCATAAAAATGGAATCTTTAATGGAAAATAAAGAAGAACTGAACTATTTTATTTTTTTTACTATTATTTTTTTAAGAGCCAGGGTAAGGGTAAAGGGAAGCCAAACCAAAATGTGTTTAACAGCAGCTTTTTTCAGACACTGTGTGTAAATGGTCTCTTACGCATTTAATAAATGTAATATGATTATGTATGCAGGTATTTATTAGAATAGGTTTTACCATTGCTTATTTTTGATACCATATGGAAATGGAATATATGGAAAATATTTTGTGTCAGCTGAAAATATCTTTATTAGTCTTTGAGATGTGTAGGAATCCCTGCTGCAGTCTGATGCATAGAAATGCAGGTAGACAACTTTCAGTCTACAATTACTTTACTGTAATTCCCAAGCCAAAGCTTGCTTCTCTACAACAGTCTTCAAGATGTAGGATGTCTATTATTTCCTGTCCTCTTCCTTCTCCTTTTACTTAAGTTAGGCTACCTCTATCCTGGTGAAATGAAAGGTTTTATTCAGTAAACATAGTGGAAGACTGCTGTTTCCAGGTGAGATTTTTCTTCATCCCCACTGTCAACTTGCTGTTCTATTAATGTCTGCAGTGCCTTCCTCCTCCTCCCTGGTGAATTAACTACTGTGAATGATACATAAAACTGTGAACTTCCTTTCACCCTGAAGGAGCAGTCCACAAGGTTGCTTTAGACACTAGTCAGGACTATGTCAAGATTACTAACCTTTTAGTATTCATTTTGGCTTAATTGCATTTTTCTCTCACTAAAATGAAACGGGTACTAAAAACTGTAGCTGTATTAGTTCCAAATAAACGTGGACTACAAACTGTTCTTTTGCATTTCGACTTCAAAGACAGCCTTTTTGATAACTTGTTAGATTGAATTGTACTCTTGGGCTGTAGAGACTTTGATAGCAGCATGAATGTAGGCTGTGAATTCTTAACTCATATCTATGAGCAATTTAAAGGTGGAAAAAGATGGTTTTGACACCTAAAAAATCAACCCAGCATGATGATAACATAATGATACTCAGTTTAGACTGAGTTTTAATTGCTGGTTTCTAATCTCTGTCCTGATAAAAAGTGTTCAGAAGCATCAAACAAGAATTGGCCTGGTAGGTGTCAGTTTAGTGATCTAATAAAATGTAAGTGGAGGCTGGTGTCATACCTGTGCTTCTGGAAATGCCTTATGTCCACTCTATACCATGAAGCTGATTGTCTAGCTGCCAAAACAGGATGTGGAGATGCTTTTCTCTTAGGAGAGATGATGAACCATAGGCCTTCTTGCCCATCCGTATTCTTGAATGCATTTTGCCTAAGGGAAGGCCTGGGTGGCTGCAGGGTGGGAGCTGGCACATGGAAGCTCCTAAGAAATTTTCAAAATTAATATTAAAAGCCTAAGCCAAGGAGTTATTAAAAAATGTAAATGAACCTGATAAGCAGTGGTCTTTTTTTCCCCCCCCAAGATTAGCATAATATTCACGTTAATTATGATACTGCTAGGTTTTAAATTAGAGCTTCCTTTTATGGAGGAGGAGTAGCAATCTTTTAGTCACAGTAGTGGGAGAAACTTAAAGGTATACTTAAGTCGGCAGCTCTGCTCTCAGAGCATCTCTTTTTGCATTTTTCCTTCTACTCTGCCTCCCCTTTTGATACTGAATGTTTTTGAGCTGGGACATGTCAGCGACTGTTTCATTAATGTGCTTTCTAGCTTTGAAGAGCCTAAAAGATGTGTCATGGCCTGGGCTGGGCACAATGCACACTACTACACTGGGATATAATCCTTGCCCCAGAAAATGTAAAATATGAGTTGGAAAAAGGTATGAGAGCGGGAAGAGGTGAGAATGGGAGACAGGGATTACTATGGTAATGATACAAAGAGCTCACATTTAATGTAACAGCAAACATCTCTAGATTGCATCTTGCTTAACAAGTACCTATGACAGCAATTTGTAGTATGAAAAGATTATTGAAAAGTCAGAACAAATCTTCAACTCTGCATAGGCTAGAGGGAACACTAAGGTAGGTCCCTAGATAGGTAGGAGTTTAAAATATGAGGATTTTCTTTGTTTAGGCGATTCACAAACAGATCTTTAGAATCCATTCTTTTTTAGAGAGTTCCTTTGAATCTCCCATGTGATACTTCCTGGCTGCATAAAGTTTTATAAAAAAAGAATTGTTGCATGATATGAGAATGCTTCTTCCACTTTGGCAGTCAACATTTGCAAAAAAACTAATAGGAAGTATTTTGTTGGTTTCGTGTGTGGGCTGTTGTGAACCTTGATCTCAAGAAAAAGCAGATGAGAACCTGAGTGGAACACAATGACAGTAAGGGACTTCCCCATGCATGCCTTGCCAGCAGCTGTCTTGCATATTTAAATGGTGTTCCTCACTACAGCGATGGCAGATTGACTTCGGTCTCTCTGCCAGTCCTCTTTAAAGGCCAAATTGCAAGCTAAGTAGAAGGGTGAAAGTTACAAAACTGACACCTTGAATTCCCACCGGAGGCTGATAGGAAGTTTGTACCCATGCTGTTGCATATGCGCTGTGATCTTGAAGTGAAAATGTCTTCTTAAAAAGGGGAATTAAACTCTCAGGACATTTGAGCCTGCATGCTTTCAAGTTGTAGGGAGATGGAGGTGTTACAGCAACCCACTCTCAAGAAAACGGTGTCATGAGCATTTGTGGCAGTCTCAGTTAGTCCCTGGCAGGAGTGTGCTGCTTTAGGCAGCTGCTTTAGGGTACCTCTGTTGTGCTGTCACACTCTTTAGCCTGCCTGCTTATTCCAAAGAAAAAGCAGACTGCTCCAAAACTTTAAGGCACATATCATTCTCTTTCTGAATATATAAAAGTTTAGGGAAATCACCATAGCTACAGTGACTGCTAGCAAAAGCGAAGCAGGTATTCACTCATCCTGTGGGACACAGATGTTAGAGGTTGATCCCTATTTCCCTGTTTCTGTAGTTGGACAGATCAGATCAGTCCAGGAGCTAACACCTCTCTCTGTTCTGCAGAGAACAGAGTATGTTCTTGCATACTGCAATAGGTATGCAAGGCCTCAGACAAGACTTCTGATGCCCTGATGGCCCCATTCCTTCAGTCCAGGCACATCTCTCCACATCTCTGCTTAACGCCCATGTGCACAGGACAGGTAGATGGCTGGGGCTGGTGTTTTGTTGGTTGTGTTGTGCCTCCTGTCTGCAGCCCAGGTGGTGTGCTCAACAGTTATCTGCTGCAACAGCAGCCCCTGAGCCTGCACCTACCCCCATCTTGGTCCAAACCAGCTCTTTTTTTTTTTCTTTTAAGGAAGGCATACTACTTCTAGAGCGTTGCAATTCAGAACAAATTGGGAAAAGGTCTCAAGGGTATCGAATGTTGCTGAAATGTTTACAAGATCAGCGTGGACGTGGCATGTTCTCTGACAGCTAAGTGTAACAGTCAATGTGACCAATGTGGTTTTACTCTGTGGCTAAGTATATAATCTAACTTGTTCAAAGACGTGGAGAAACCTGCAGTTTTACAACCTTGTATTATTTTCCTAATACTAAGAAGGGCTACTAACTCACAGTTAGGCTGTTTCTGCCAAGACTTCCTATCTCAGCATGACCTTGCACAGCTGTTTAAGGCTCACTGGCACCTTGTCTCTGAGGAGGAAATGCTGATGATGTTACCTGCAATGGATCTGGTGTTTCCTGTCTGAAGGGGTAATGGTTCCAGTTTACGGGTCATAGCAGAAATCTGTAGCAGCACCTCTAACTTTGGCAAGCAAGACCAAAGCACAAGCAGAGGAGATGCAGTGTTTATCTCTTGAGAATATTGTTCTGTTTCCATGGCAGTAGACAGCTCAGTCCAGATTTGGGCAATCTTGTCTGCAAAGTAGCATGAAAAAAATTAGGAGAGGAAAAACTTGACTGCAGCTGAATGGAGGCAGTCAAAATTAATCAAGGTTGCATACACTGAGATTGGGTCTGCTATAAGAGACTGCAGAGACTAAGAAGAAACCTCTTGGCTTCCCACATTGCTCAGGCATCTGATTTCAAATCTGCCTGCCTCAGTCAATGATGCTCTGTGGGAGACTTCTGTGCCTTGAACTCTTGGAGTTGCCTTTCTAACAGGTAAATTATAGCTACTCACAATGGGAAGACAAGTTGCAAAACAAAATTATTAAACTTTGAAACATTGCAACAATAACTTTCTACTATTGATTCTTTTATACACTGATAATCAATTCCATTGCTGTTGCTTCAGGGTTGCCTCAATGATCATCAGTGCAAACATCTTCAGGAGATGATCTGTTAAAGCATATCCCTGCATTCTTGGGGCATGTGTATTATGGTCTCTTCCTAAAAATTAATGAAAAGAATGGAGACTGCTAGTCATGGGAAGGAGGAAGATGGTAGATGAGGTTTCCAGTTGAACTTCGGTGAAACACTGAAACTACGTGTAACAATGCCAGTCACCTGAAAACCTCTGTAGTCTTTATAGTGTGTTTCCATTGATTTTGGAGGCATGTGAGGGAGGGTGTCCTGACTTCCTCAAATAAATCACTGTCATATGTGGATTATGTATTAGATTTGAACTGATTTTAGAAGATTATTAAAAGTTAGCATTAACTGAAACATGAGACTGCTTCCAGAATATTTTATTGAATGGACCTAATCTTTTGAAAACACAGACTAGCTGTTCAATAACAGTTTGAATACCAATTAGGTAGTAGATAGAGTGTATGGCTGGATGATAGATAATATAATTTACCAAAATAAAAGTGTAAAGGTCTCTTCTATTTCTTTTTCCCTTGGAGTCAAATTATGTCCAAGTCAGTTCGATCACTTCAATGACTTAGAAACTAAATATCACTTTAAATTTCTTTGCAAGGTTGTTTATATACTGTCGCCCTGTAAACTGGCTGTTTCTTAGTACAGTCTTTGCCAATGAAATGAAAATGACAGATGTTTCAGAGTACACTGTGTTATAGATGTTTTTGTTCTGTTTAGGGTTGTTGTTGTTGTGGTTGGTTTGGGTTTTTTTGGTCTCTTTTCTAAAGAGACTTCTAAAATTAGATAATAAGGCACTTCTGTTTAGACAAGTTTAGTTCTTTCAGGGCACACTCTTCTGTAGCTGAAGAAACCTAATTGTCCTGCAATCTAGGTGATTGCTTATTATTTATATTATGTGAATGATTAAGACTTGC
Source organism: Aleadryas rufinucha (assembly GCA_013397815.1). Taxonomy (NCBI): domain Eukaryota; kingdom Metazoa; phylum Chordata; class Aves; order Passeriformes; genus Aleadryas; species Aleadryas rufinucha. The sequence goes on from VZTH01012257.1 coordinate 460,668, forward strand.
AACCAGATGAGGCCCTCATTATACTAACACAAAGTTTTATTATTGATGTGTTGCCTAGAAACTTCAGTTAAAATTAATGAGAAGGATAAAAAATAGAAAATCACAGAAATTTTAGGAGCAGAATTTCCCAAAATTTTCATGAGACCACCAGGAAACAGAAGCTAGGTTGGTGGAGGCTACCTCAGCTTTGCTGGCCATGCTGTAAGACATGATACATGGCTATGGTATTTCCCCATTTTCCATCTCTCTGAACTTTCTGAATAGAAGTGGAAAGCTTTATTCCTTTTGAATGAGGAAAGCTTGTACCCGAGAGCTGTTTGGAGGTACTGCATTCATTTTCCTGTCTCTTGGGACTCTGTATGCTTGACTAGGACATTCCAAGACCTTTATCTTTCAGTCTCTATAAGTGCTAAGAGCACCTAGAAGCAGCTCAGTCCATGTATTTACATTCTGCTTGAACTAAGGAGTAAATGCCTGCACCATTCTCACTGCCTAATGAGTCTTTACAAAGACACTGTCTTGCTGGGAGGTGGCAGACCCTCAGAAGTGGCATCATGTGCTGGCAAGTTGAGAATGAGAAAACACATCACTGACCTTTACCTGAAATTGAAGGAAATTTTCAGGATAGATCAAAAATTCATTTCAACTATTTCAGCATTGGACACTAAAAAATATAAGTGTGGACAGAGCCTGAGGCAATACCTCCTTTTATAAGCAGAATGTAATATCCTAAAGCTCTTGAGAAAATCTGCATCCCACAACCGTGATTCAGCACTGACGAAGCTCCTTGAATCACAGCAGAAACAGGTGAGTAATCCTGCCTTCCACCATCTTGCATTGCTAATACTTCTGGCATTAGTAATGGGGGGTGCAAAGGGCACCCCAGGGTCATGAAGGAAAAAGGCAGTGACTAGAAGATTCTGGTGAGGTTGACATTTGGGCAAAGGCCATGTGTGATCTACCCCTGATCTAAAGGAACAGTGGAATCAAAAGTGAATAGTGACAGTTTCTAAGGGAGAAGCAGGTGAGAACAGGTACCTGTGAGAACAGGTACTTTGGATCTGGAAGTTTATGAGCCTGGAGGATGTGATCTATTGGAAAGGCTGCACTTGCATCGTATGTGTGTTCTTGCAGCATCACAGACAAAACAATCCTGACATGGGGGATTTTCACCTTGAACACACCAACCTCTCCCTTTCTTTTGAAGAGAGAAACCCAAAGCCTATTTTAATGTGTGTACACTTTAGAATTCCATCCCCACCACTAGAGAAGGCAACCATATAGCCTGGTTCATACTGGGGATTCCTAATTAGGCAATGCAATTAGTGCTCACCTGTTTTTTTTTTCTACTGTGTCATGTCTCTTCTCAGGAGACCCCAATCTTGGGTTCACTATTTTTAATTTCCTTGATAAATGTAATATACAAGGACCTTTTCCAGTTTTTCATTTTTTAATGAGAGACACCACATTTGTCAGAATTTCACAAGGAGCTGAAATCTGGGGGAAGGCATACGAAGCACACCTGTCTGTATAAAGCCTCTCATACGGAGAACTCCTGTGTGCTAGTGTGGGACTAAGAGTAAGCTGACTTCATCATAGCTTTCACATGTACATCTGTCTTGTCCAATCTTACTTTTATTTATATTTCTCTACAATAAGACCTTTTTTTCAATAATTCTGTTACTGATCCAACCAAGCTTATATCTCAACTGCATTAACTAAAAATGCAATCCTGCACTGGAATTTAAAAATAATGACAACTTTCTGCTAGCTTTGTTTTGAGCTTCATCCAGTTTAACTACACCATGTCTCCTTACAGTTCTATTTCAGAGATGTTTACTCAATCTATTAATTCAGGGGTTTTTGCAGTTTGAGAGTAGGATTCTGACTGATCATCAGTGTACTTCAGTATAATGTGGCTGCCACGTTCTGCAAGATGTGTAATGAATTAGTACATGTAATTGTAAATAGTAGAGAGGATTAGAAATAATAAGGAAAAATAGAAAAATACATGCAAGAAACAAATAGAAGCTTAATAAAATGTTAATGACAGTGGATATGTAAAATAACTAGTTAATTTACTAAATAATCAGCTAAATTGATATAAGTAGATCATATTTTATCTGTTGCACTGTCTTCAGCTATAATTTTTTATTATAAAATTGATTTTTTTTTCCCAATTACACCATCATACGAATAATACAAAATAGTATTCTGCACTAGAAAAACTTGGTGGCTTCAGCCTCTCATGTCCTCCTCAGGATGGCACATGTTATCTGGCCAGGTTAACCTTCCCAGGGACCCACTAGTTAACAGGGACACTGGACCTCCTCCAGAAGGTAATTCAGAGCATGACTTTAGCTGAGGTACACTGTGTTTGTCTTCAAATTTGCTTTTCTTTAGCACAAGTCCTTTCTTCCATTTACTGTTATTGTTAGACAGCTGGTAACCCAATGACTTTGCCTTGCAGTACTCAAGCTTGCACAAAGGATGATTGCTCCTAGTCCATAAAATGCTAATTTGCCTTGGGTTTCTCATAGTGATCCTTGTATCTAATTTTATTGCTTTGCTGGTTAAAACCATAACATAGAACCTTTCCTTTTGTAAAGGAATTGTTAGCCAGCAGGGAAAATTGGTTTTGCATTGCTCAGTATCACTCAGTTCCTCAAATAAAGTCCCAAATTCTGAGCTACAGAAATGTTTCCACTATCTTTTAAATGAATATGTTTGAGCATGTGTGTAAATAGTTTTAGGGTTTGCTGGAGTTTTTTGCCCTTTACAGACATATTTCATGGTAAGACTCACTCAGCAGACACACTTCTCTTCCTTACATATGTCTCATGCTTTCACTCTGATTGGAAGCACTGAGGAGTGCAAAAATTCAGGTCAAACTCTTGTAGGGAGGAAATTAATTCATAAATGTCACTATGTCTATGTAGAATATTGTGATTCAAGACAATTTCAGCTCTGGAAAGTCAACATCTAACATAATTTCATCCTTCATTGAGAAGTCTGCCACATGATGAAACTACAGGGAAGAATGACACACAGAGAAATTAACAGCATTCTATTTAGTAACAGTCAAGTTACCGAATGTGAAAATTTTTATATGACTTAAGGACTATTATACTCTGGAAGAGATCATTCCTTTTCTTACCTATTGGAAAAGTCTTTCTGTTGCTTATTCTGACCATGCAATAAAACCCCCTGCGTGCTTCACAAGTCTGAAGTGTCAACAGGTTGCTCATAATACATGCCTTTTTCATGGCAATGGCGTTACAGGTATGATTGTAAAGATTTTGTTTATGAGATGCCATCCTTGTTAGTCTTAGGTTTCTTAGGATGTTGGGTGGGTTGTGAGGGGTTTTTTGGGGGCTGGGTAGCGGGGNCTGGAGGGGTTGGCTTGTCATGTAATTTGAGCACAGATGTGGGATTTGAGCACAGTGGCAGTTTACAAGGAAGTCCTGTGATGATACAATTTGTGTAGTGTTTTGGCAGCTACTGCCACCCTATGGTTTTCCATAATGAATGAATGCTGCAGAGCTTTAATGTGTTGCATTTCTCCAGAAACCTCTTGTAGGTCAGAGAGAAGACAATGAATATTCCTTTTGTTTTACTCCCTCCTTCTCTATGTCCCCTTTTCAGAAAAATCCCACCTGCAAAGAAAATCAAGTACGGCATGAGAGGCCATAGGTGGCATCAGGATGGTAGAATCTTTTCCACTGTATTTACAACTATGTAATTGAATTTTAATTTTGGTTCCAAGGGTTTTCACTAACTGATTATATCTGCTTTGGCAGGATAGATTTTGCTCTTTTTTTTTAGGAACTTCAAAATGTACATCTGGAGAAAGCTTCCAAAACCCATTTCCTAAAGTTACTGCTGCTTTGGGAGCCTGTGTTTACATCATGAATGCCACATATAGACAGATCTGGGTTAAAGCAATCTGGTCTAAGCAGAGTGTCCTCTGAGCATTGCTTCCAGCAGAGCTTTGCCCTCCAGACGCCAGCAAGTGCCCAGCCAAAGGCTCTGATGCAGAAAGAGGACGTTTCAGATACCATTATTCCACTCACTGCCCTCCTTCAGGCCGGGGAATACCCTTTGCATAGAGGAAGACCTTTTTTTCTTTTGAGGAAGCAGCAAGAGGGATCACCTCTCATGTTGTATATCTTGTCTTTGGGGCTGGAAGCTTCTTTCCCTTTTACCAACCCAGCTGAAACCAGGCATCAGTGTAGGCTGCAGAAAATAACTCAGCTGTCTTGGAGGCAGAGATATTGGACTCTCTCATATGTTATAGTGCACAGGCATTGGTTTTCCTCATATATTATTGGAGACTCTCAAATTCCATCCCCTCTGCCACACCCAACCTCAAATCTATGCAGTGCACGAAGTCTGAAGTGCACCCACTGCTCTTTATTTTTCTTAGCTGACATGGAAATTGGATCGTTGAGCCGGATCCCCAACCCCCCGCTGCCGGCCGGCGCAGGAGCTGGCTCTGGGGGCTCCCCCGAGCCGGGGCGCTTCCCGCCGCCGCGGTCCCCCAGCACCCTGCGCATTCCCTGCCCCGCCCGCCGGGGCTGTGCGGGCTCTCTGTGACCCTCTCCTGGGGGCTGAGCAGCTCCTCTCCGCAGTCACCTGTAGCTAGCGCTGATTTTTTTGCATTCCTCCGAAAAAATATCTATTCTCAGCCCCGATCCCTTCCCGCGTGTTTTACTTGAGTGAACCAAATGTCCATGTATCAGGAGCGGAGGTGGTGTTGCCTTTTTCGGAGAGATGCGGTGTTTGTTTTCGCTGTCGCCTTCCTGCGCCCCCCAGGCTGGTAGCGCAGGACCGGAGGGGCGCGGAGGGCCGTCTTGGCTGCCCCTGCCCCCGCCCCGGGGAGGAGCTTCAGCCCCAAATGAGGTACGATTTCACCTTTGGATTGGTCTTCCCGGACCGCCACTGGAATTACGGCTGTCCCGGTCCCTGGTGCACCCCGGCCCCCCGCTCATAGCTTTGCGCTTCGCCCGTGGTCTCCGCTCCCAGCTCCGACGCGGAACGGCCGCATCCCTTCTGTAAAATGAGGGGAGGGGGATCTCCGCGCGGGCGGCGGGAGCCGCTGTTACGCCTGTCGGAGTTGAGCATGGAGGGAGGTGAAACAGCCACCTGAACGCGGAGAAACACCCGAACCGACAACAAGTAGTCTCGCCTGGCAGGGCGGCACGGAGAGCGGCTGGGGACGGAGCCCGCCCGGGAAGAGAAGCCGCCGTCGCTCCTCCGGCAAAGGTAGCGGCGGGGCGGCAGGAGGGACCCGCGGGGCTGGCGAGGGAGCGGGAGGGACCCGCGGCGGCGCTGATCACACCTGCCCTTCCCCGAGATGCGCGCACGCCTTCGTGATTTGTCTGAGAAAGTAGCGAGCCGAGCTCCACACAGCTTTTCCCGGAGTGTGCCTGCTGCCTGCGCTTATGGGGTGCTTGGTATTTCTTCCCAAAAAGCAACCCTTTCCTCCCTCCCACAGTGGGGGTGGGGGGTGGGGGGGAAGAGAAAAATATCTAAGCCTTCTTTTTCCCCGTCGTTAAGCTGTTAGGATAATACAAGATAGATGCCCATTAAATAATTAACCTTACACTTTCTGTTCCATCAGCTCGGTTCACACAGCCCCGCGAGGGAGAAGGGGGTGGGGACGGTGGCGGATCCGTACGCGGTGGAAGCAGCAGCAGTACCATTTCGGTAGCCTGCTTCCAGGGGAAGCGGGAGACAGCCCGGAGCTGTGCCCGGAGCGGGCAGGCGGCACGGCCCTCCGCGGAGGAGCGTGCGGAGCTGGCCGGCGGTGGGTGGCGGGGCGGGCCGGGAGGGCTCTCTCCGGAGTGCGGGTTCGCGGAAGATCTTGGGAGGGGTCTGGGACAGGCCGTGACCGCGGGGAATAGGCCTCCTACGGTGGTGCCTGGGGGGCTTCTCCTCGATTTCTTCTGTTTGCGTTTAAGGCAGAAGCTCGTCCCCCGCGGACCTGCCGGCGACCGGCTGCCCCC